>OY987291.1:14652989-15154075 GCA_963920785.1 Sphagnum contortum
GTTGCAAGCGTGCGGGCCTATAAATAGACCCGGGAGTCATATCACATGCTCCCGGGAGTGCAAAGAGTGTGAGGGAGTGAACCCTCACACTCCCAAGTGAACTCCCACGTTGGGAGTTGGTGAGAATGGAGTCCCAAAAGGACTCCCGAAAGTTCAGAGAGCGTTTTGAGGGGTCAAAACTCCATGGATGGTTGCGCTCTTTATATCAATGGAAAGCTCTTGAAGTGTAGATGTCCAAAATGGGCTCGCATTGCTCATTTGGACATCTAAAACGCAAGTTATGGCCAAAAGAAGGCCCGGGAGTCGAACTCCCGGGAGTCCGCCGGTTTTGACTCCCGATCCCTAAAAGTTGGGAATCGACCCGAAATACTTGGGTGCAGAAGACGTGCGACATACCGTTGGAAAGGTCTCGATGAGACCTACAACTTTGCTTCAGACGGCGAGTCGATCGGAGGTCTGCTCCGAAAGTTACGAAGCCTCAAAGTCGCGGGAGTCCCGAAAATGCGCGATTTCGGGACTCCCACGCGGGAGTCCCGGGAAAAAATGGCCATTTGGATGCCACCCCCGTCGCGAGCTGCAGAGTATACTATAAGGGGGAAGGTGGTGGCTTCCCCCAAGTCCGGGCCGTGGTGAGTCTTGTGTGTCCGTGTTGCCCGTGGCTCGTCCTAGCACCAAAGGTGCTCTAACTATGCACTAACCACTTTGTGTGGGTTTTGTGCAGGCCCGTGTGAGTGAATAAGCTTGTCACATCTTCCTAGTCCTATCCCGGAGCTCCAACACGCCCCTCTACCCCTCCAAGTGTTGTGAGCTAGGGAGCGGCTCCAAGTTCCAACTCCTTCCGCATTGTCACATACTTGGACCCTCAAGTGGGTCCACAAGGAACTTGGGAGCGTGTCATTCCTTCCCTCCTCTAAAACCTTGTTGAAACAAACACTCTCAAGATTCAATTGAAATTGTTTTCTCGAAGGAAAAGAAGAAGAGAGCTCCCACGTCCCAAGTCCGTCTTTTAAAGAGAGGGTGAGGGTTCTTGGCTTGGTGGCCAATAGAAGATTCTTGGCTTGGTGGCCAATGGAAGATTCTTGGCTTGGTGGCCAATAGAAGATTCTTGGCTTGGTGGCCAATAGAAGATTTTTGGTTTGGTGGCCAATGGAAGATTCTTGGTTTGGTGGCCAATAGAAGATCCTTGGCTTGGTGGCCAATAGAAGATTCTTGGCTTGGTGGCCAATGGAAGATTCTTGGTTTGGTGGCCAATAGAAGATCCTTGGCTTGGTGGCCAATAGAAGATCCCTTTGCTCGGTGGTCAATGGAATGAGAAGGAAAAGGTCCCTTTGCACCTACTCCCACTTCTCCCCAAGCAAACTTACTTAAACCCTCACTTTTTATCCTTTGACACAAAGATTTTACCTTACCATGGTCCAAGGCCATTCTTTACCCATTCCCTTCCTTTCCTTGCGTATAAATTACGAACACATGTCTTGATGTCACAAATCCTCTCCACCTTCATTGCAATTTGATTTTATTTATCTTTTTGTTGAAGATCTTTCCTCTCTTCTTTGCAAGCATGGCGTCGCGCACAGTTACCTCCTACGGGCCCCAAGCCGCACAAGTGAACGAGGGACCGTCTTCAGAATCGTCTTTAGATTTGACTCTAACGCAGCATCCCCGTGACGAAGAACTCGAACCTCAAGAGGTGCGTGCTCGTCTTAAAGTTGAACCTCCTCGAGCTTGGTATTATCGCATTTCGCCAAACTCCCGCACCCTGGTGATCTTGCTACAGGTCGATCCTGCTTCCGGTGATGAACCTGAAACCGTTTGTGAAGGCTGTTACGAAACCGAAGACACCTCCATCTTCGCTTGGTCTTCAGTTCCCGGCGTTGGACACTATCGTTGGTTGCGCGGTCCGATTCGTCGCCTCCCTCCTAACAGCAAGGCGGACTATCTAGTTCGTACTATTCGCCGCATCCTGGACTTCTTGCAGTCGTGAACTATCATTAAGGCACAACTCATGATTTTACATGTTCTTGCAGCTTCTTGCTGAACTCGTCCTTATTATAAATAAAGGTTTCAATTATCATCAGACTCCTATTGCCGTTGGCACACTATCATACTATCTATTTAATTGTTGAATTGTCCCGAATTAACCTTGTGTTCAACAGCTTGAAAATTGTACTACCTCTATTAACCCCATCATCGATAGCCCTTTGACTGCTTCAAGAATTTCTAATATGCTTGCTACTTTCTAAATACCATAACAAGACACTGTAGTGTTGAACACTGCAAGTTTTGATGCCTACTTCTACCCCTAACCCTCTGGAGATTTGTCACCCCTAATTACGCAACAAGGTTTCTAAAACTCTGGCTATTAGCCTTTGTTGAAGAAAAGAACTGACCCACCAATATCGCACTTTGGAGACCAAAACAACCCCCCCGCACCCTGTGCACGTACTTCTACCCCTATTATAACACAAAGTTGTTAAAACCCCTTAAAAACCTCACCACACTCGAATACTCCTAACACAATTCTTAAACATTGAGACTACTAGCCATGGCCATGTCGGTATGGCTCACAGTATGCTCAAAGGAGTTATTTGTAGAGGAGATTCCAAGAATGAGGGTAATAGCAGCAGAGGTGGTATGCAAGTTGGAAAAGGCTTTCCCTCCATCATTATTTGATTGTCAAGTGCATTTACTAGTTCACCTTGTGGATGAGATAACCATTGCTGGTCCTGTGCATTGTCGGTGGATGTATTGGCTTGAAAGATATATGGCAGTATTAAAGGGTTATGTCCGTAACCATGCACGAGTGGAGGGAAGCATGGCAGCAGGACACTTGGCAGTAGAGAACATGTTTTATTGCACCAACATCTTGGCCACTATAGATCCATCATGTCCTCATGTCTGGATGGAGGAAAGAGAAGAGGAGGAAGACCGTTTGACTGGTGCCATCAAAACACATATGTTATTACCTACAGAGTTAATTCAGCTGACCACATTCATGTTGAATAATAATAATGTCATGGAAGAGTGGAGGAAATTCTATGAGAATGCCAAAAATATGAGTGGGAGATCAAGGATTTTTCCTACGTTTCATAAGTACATGAAAGAGAAGTTGGTTGAAGTGGATCAATTGTTGGCACAAGGAGAAAGTATAGCATGTTTTCCAGAGATCACAGATGATGTTCGCACCATGGTTCATGGACCACTAAGAGTTGTGACAACACGTTCTGCAATGTGGACACAAGGAAGACATTTCAGGTATTTATTTTTTCTATTTCATTAGGCATATTAACTCATCTTCATATTCCAGACAAGTTTTTTAGAATGTTCTAGGATGATTTTTATGGGCATGAAGTTTCTATTATCATATAAGTTTAAGACTCACAATGCCTAACACAATATTAATTTTAGGATTTCCAGTTTGGATGAAAAGAGGGGCCGCACCTTTGACTATGGAGTTCAAGGGCAATTCATTCAAAACTCTAGAAGCAATCGGCATGACAGGAATATTGTTCGAGATATTGTGCCACATTATGGAAAGCTGGAAGAGATCTTGGTGGTATCTTATGATGCACATTCAAAGTTTGAAGAGTATGTGTTTAAGTGCAAGTGGTTTAAAGTGAACCTTGCTGGTGCAAATTGCACTGTAGTTCAAGATGAGTGCGGACACACACGGTTAAAGACATCTGCCACCAGTTATCAGCCATCTCATTGGCAAACTTCAGAGCCATTTACTTTTCCCAGTCATGTAGAATAATGTTTTTATCTTCCTTATCCCCCAAACCCAGAGGAGTGGTCACTTGTAGTCACATATGTGCCACGGTCCCATTCTACTCTAGGTGAGAAACCAGAGGTTGTGTTTACAACCTCTGAGGTGGATGATGACCACGTATAATGTACTACTCATTAATTTTATGCAAATTGCCATTGAGGCTTGTGGTTCTATATTACTACACAATGTTCATTGTGTCATTTTCTGCCTATTCTGCTCCATTGTGTAATTTTATTTTGAAGAATAGGAGCACTGCTATGTGTATTTTATTGATATTTTCACTTAGTCTACCAAGGTAATATAGATTATAATAATAGTTAAGTGGATTTATAGCCTCCATTTGGTCTAAAAGATTTTTTATTTTTTTATGGCGTTTTGGGAATTAGATGACATTACGAAACCCTTTTGCGAAACTTCCTTCTCCAGTAACCCTTTCACTACTTTGCGAGCTAACGCACATCGCAACTTGCGATACGCCCACCAAAGGAAACTTTTGCAAAAATCTGTGGTGAGGTTTGCGATACATATTCAAACGCAAAATGAGAGGCGCCGAATAATGCAAGTTGCGATGTCTATCACATCACAAATTTGGCAAAATTTTGTGAGTCTCAAAGTTTGTAGTGATACTCTGTGTATTGTAAAAGTTGCGATGTTTTGAGTATGATTAAACGTTGCAAAGTGCGGAATATCGCTATGGTGGACAGAGATTGAGCGGGTCGCAAAGTTTTGTTTGTCGTGTATCTCGCAAAAACGTTGCGATGATTAAAGGTTCATTATCAATTTGTGATGAGTGGTGCACCACAAGTTGCGATGCGTATCACATCACAAATTTGGCAAAAAAAATTTGCTTCGCAAACCTTTCAAGTTTTTTGTTTTTCCTTCGCAAACCCTTCAGATTTTTTGTTTGGCCCTTCGTAAAAAGGCACAATATGTAGTAGTGGTTGGTATTTTACTTTGTTATTGTTGGCCTTGAATGCATAGTTTTTCCCCATTCCTTGGTGTGATTGACCATATGTTTGGGTCATATCAATTACTACGTGCAACAAAAAATGATTTTAATGGATTATTATGGTTGAACAAACGTACAATTTTATTTAGAATGGTCTTATATGAAATGTAAGTCTAGGTGCAACTAAGTAGACACCAATTAGTTCATTCTTATGCATCATAATGTAGATTTCCAAATGTTTTATATGAGTTTCCACATGCATAATTAACAATTGAAGTCATTTTAAAAGTTGAATGAAAAACTATCCATAACTATTATTTTACTATGAAATGTACATATCCAACTAAACAATGATTGTTATATGGTTATTTTAAAAGTATTCAACAACTCCAAAACTACTCATTAATGACTACCACTTTACCTTGCCCATAACCATTAACAAATGAAATGTTGCCATGTGTCAAATACGTGTCCAACTAACAGTACAATATTACTATAAATTTTTAAAAATATTACTACAATATGATTGAAAAATCACTAATATATGATTGACACTTTGGCTTCCCCTTCCACACATGAACAAATTATTGCCACGTGATCAAATATTCAACTGCCAAGTGGTCCAATCATGTGCTACCATGTGGACCAATTCTATATATGCCATGTGTAATATCAACATGATAATGTTAGTCATATCTTTGTTAGTTATTACATGACACATGTATTGTTGTAGTCATATATTTGTCATTTAGTTATAAATAAGAGTCATAATTTAGTCATAATGTAATCATTTTCCATGTACATGTGTATTTAAATAATGGCCAAAGTGATCGCCATATGGATCCCACTATAACTATGTTACCATGTGGCATCCATGTTGGCATCCACGTCTCATGACATGTGGCTTTTAGGTGGTATGAATGAGTCGACTAATGTCCTTTATGACTACTGGATGACATTCGTCACATCATGTCCTTTACAACCATGTGTTGTTTTCGACTTGTCTAATATGATTGTTTAAGGTTTAATCATATGTGTCCTTTATGACTATAAATTTAGTCACATATTTTCAATTTTCTTCTAGTGTTGGCGGATGCATTATCTCAAATGCTTGATATCACAAAACAAAGTGGAGAACCAAACCAAACAATGGACGTTAATATCTTCCTTTTACAACCAATGTGGTTATTAGAAATTTCAGAGCACCCTCTTTATTTGATTTTTTTTTATTCACTATAGTCAAGAACAAAAGAAAAATTAGCTTTGAGACCTTTACATTTTTCTTTGGTATAGGGAAAATTATATTGGTCATCAAGATCAAGACCAAGTTCTGTGTCGCAACCCTAGCCTTGGCTTGCGACCAAAGCAAGGGGGTTGCAAGGTGCGGGCCTATAAGTAGACCCGGGAGTCATATCACATGCTCCCGGGAGTGCAAAGAGTGTGAGGGAGTGAACCCTCACACTCCCAAGTGAACTCCCACGTTGGGAGTTGGTGAGAGTTGGAGTCCCAAAGGGACTCCCGAAACTTCAGAGAGAGATTTGAGGGGTCAAATCTCAATGGCTCGTCGCGTTCTTTATATCAATGGAAAGCTCTTAGAGTGTAGATGTCCAAAATGGGCTCGCATTGCCCATTTGGACATCTGAAACGCAAGTTATCGCCAAAAGAAGGCCCGGGAGTCGAACTCCCGGGAGTCCGTCGGTTTTGACTCCCGACCAGTAAAAGTCGGGAATCGACCCGAAATACTTGGGTGCAGAGAACGTGCCACATACCGTTGGAAAGGTCTCGACGAGACCTACAACTTTGCTTCAGACGGAAACTCGATCGGAGGCATGCTCCGAAAGTTATGAGGCTTCAAAGTCCCGGGAGTCCCGCTGGGCGGGATTTCGAGACTCCCGGGACAAAATGGCCATTTGGATGCAGGCTCGGCCGCGAGCTGCAGAGTATACTATAGGGAGTGAGGTGGTGGCTCACTCCCAAGCCCGGGGTGTGGTGTGTGAAAGTGAGTCCGAGTTCACCCGTGGCTGTCCCAACACCAAAAAGGACCCAAAATGAGTTCTAACCACTTTGTGTGGTTTTCATGCATGCCCGTGTGAGTGAATGAGTCCCGAATGAGTTCAAATGAGGGGGAAGGTGATGGCTCCCCCAAGGTTCGGGCCGTGGCTCTTCCTAGCACCAAATGTGCTATTTGGGCTAACCACTTGGTGTGGCCCATGGAAGGTCCGTGTGAGTGAGTAAAGCTTGTCAATTCTTCCTAGTCCCATCCCGGAGCTCCAACACGCCCCTCTACCCTTCTAAGTGTTGTGAGCTAGGGAGCGGCCCCAAGTTCCAACCACTTCCGCATTGCCGCATACTTGGACCCTCAAGTGGGTCCACAAGGAACTTGGGAGCGCGTCACTTGGTATCAGAGCCAGGTTGGAACTTGGGTTTAGGGTTTGCCTTGACAATTCTGAAGTTCCCACAATGTTATGGGAAATGCATTAGGATTCAATGCTGGACATTTTCATCCAAAATCACAATTCGCAAGATCTTGGATGCCAAGTATTAGTGGCCCACAATGCACAAGGATGTTTTCCAATATTGCTAAGCTTGTGACAATTGTCAATGAACATGGAATTTAATGTAATGTAAAATATTGAAATTGATAACTTCATTGCCAATAGAACCTTTCATGAAATGGGGATTGGATTTTGTTGGCCTAATCAAACTAGTCACCAAATATACTAGGAACAAGTATATTTTGGTATCAACCAACTACACCACCAAGTGGGTAGAAGTAAAGGTGCTGCATAGTAATACAACAATGGTGATGGCAAATTTCATTTATGAATTCATTCTCACTAGGTTTGGTTGTCCGCTTATTTTAGTAAGTGATCAAAGAACTCACTTCATTAATGATGACATTGAGATTCTTACACATCATTGTTATGACCTAGACCTTGACCATTTATTACCTACAAGGTAATGGACAAGCAAAACCCACCAACAAAGTCATTGGTTTGTTGCTTATTAAGCTGGTGAATGAAAACCATACCAATTGGGATGAAGACTTACACAAGGTTCTATATGTTTATCACACAACATTCAAGGTATAGGACACACACCATTGCAACTAATTTATGGCCTTTGCCCTCTGATGCCAACATAATACCTACTACGTACGAGCAATTCACATCCTAATCGAGATTTTTCCCCCATTCGTATTTTCACTAGTCGCATGGCAGAATTGGGGCACCTAGATGAAACTGGCCAAGTGGTAGTAGATTGAACAAGTACAAGGTAGTGGAACATGGCATCATGGGTCCAACAAAACAACAAAATCAAGACTTTTTTAATGGGGGCTATAGATTTGTGGTTTCCAAAGGGTAGAAAGGAACACATCAAAAAGTTCAAAAAATGGTGGTTTGGCTCATATAAAATACAATATTTTCTTCCCGATAATATTGTATTATTCATTAACATTGACAAGTTTGAATTGAATCATATTTTGGTGAGCATCAACAAGTTGAAACCCTATCAATACTTGGATAAAACTTCTAACACTACTACATAACTTGTCTGTTTTGTGGTCCTTTTGCATTGGATTTTCTATCAAAACAAACTTCGAACAATTTTGGGACAAGTTGAAAAGACTAGTCATTTAAGATAGGTAAGTGCTAGTGAAACATACAAATGTAAGATGACTAAACATTAGCATAGTGCCATAGTGGCATGTTCGAGATGACTAAATGTGTGACTAAATGCAATGATGTAGCATGTCCATTCGAACAAATAGTGTGATTGAATTGATGATGTGTCATGTCTATTTTAACAAATTGTGTGATTAAATATGGTTATTTTATAGAATAGTTATAATTTAAATAATGCCACATTTGTACATGTGTTAGATAAATGATTGATTTTAATCATATATATATATATATCACTTTGATTACACGTGAAAATTAATTCATTAATTTTAGTCACATTGCTAGTAGGTTGATTACACATAACCATTACATAAAGTTCACATATGAAGTTACAATGTCTATTTTGACTAAAATGAAATTCAAATTAGTCATAATAGACAATGCTACTTTTGTGGTTTGTCAAAATGGACATGGTTAGTTATGTGGTTAAATTGCTTTTGATTCTATAATCATGTTAGTTAAATTTCAATAGTGAAAAAGGCATGGTTATTGTAATGTAGGGGATTAAAAACCACCATTGAAGGGGGAGGAGAGCACAAGGAGGATTCACAAGAAGACTTTAAGGATGGTTATATTGAAAATTAATCTACACCGAAAACCACAATCAATTGAAAATTTATTTTTAACATCGATAAACCATAGTATCGAACTACCAAACTGGTAATGATTTATGGTCAATCGGATTCTGGTAGGGAGTAACCAAAAAGAAGGGATTCCACTGAATGATATTTTTTTTTGGAGATTTTGATTCAATGACAAATTCCAACTTGGAACTAGTCAAGAATAATTATAGTTTAAAATTTCTAACAAAAGATTCCACCACTACGCCAAAACATGGCATCCATGACTAGTCCTATATGATTATATTGACATCCATGATTAAAAAAATGACTAAACATGGTATAAACAACAAGTCCAATTCAACTATAGTCGAATAGGACTTATAATAAAAATCATGTTTTGGTGTAGTGCACCCCATAATTGGTTCAAGTAGATTCTAAACATTTCAGCTTGGAATTGGTATGGAGTAATTTCGATATGGAATCCACAACATAAAATTATATCACAGAATCGCTAATGATAGGTTCTTTAGAAGGTGTTTGGGTAATTGTGATAAGGTGTTATTTCATTCAACCTATCGAAATGATGTCGAAAGGACAAAAAAGGTTCATCCATACCCATGAAACCATTTTTGCATCCAACACCAGGTTTAGGCACCCAAACTTTGGTCTAAAAGGAAGCACTGTTCATTTAGTTCTCCCTCTTTCTTTTCACTATTGTTATGTTACAAAATTTTATATTGATTTTTTGGTGAAAACAAGAGGGAATGTTAACAAGGAGATGGCTAAGAGAATGAAAAGGAAGGAAAGTCTAGATTCGGAATTGGGAGGCAATTAGCCTGCATCGGAAATAATTCAAGAAGAGAAGAAAATAGAAATGATGGTGGTGACACTTTTCGGTAAAGGAAAAATAAAATTTTCGAAGATGGGAGAAGTTCCAACAATGGATTGCTAGAAGGGATGTTGAGTTGGTTTGTTCAATATTTCAGTTGAACCCGATTTGATCACTGGTGAAGGAGTTTTTACAAACCATCCCCCATTTCAATCCAAAGATCATCAATTGTCCAAGTAGTTTCGATTTTCATAACCAAAAAGATGGTGGTGGAAATGTTCCACCTACCAAAATTAGGTATCACTAACCTACTAGCCAAACCAACCAAGGAAAGGACAAGGAAAGAGAAAAGGAAAGGGATGTGGCCATCTACCGAAAAATTGCTTCATTGGAAGCACTTGTTGATCGGGAAGGATGGAAGGTTTCCCTTCTCAAAGGAAGGTATGCAACTGAATTACTGACATTAATTAAAGTAATTTGGTTGAAGGGTATTTAACTTACCTATGTAACCAAAAAAATGATGAGTTTTGTAGTATTAGCCAAACAAGGAATTTAGGTAAATTGGGCTACAATGGTATTCAACAATTTTTATAACATGTTGTAAGATTTGTTTACATTGACAAAACTTGAAGTGACGCGCTCCTAAGTCCTTTGTTAGACCCACTTGAGGGTCCAAGTATGTTGAATTGCGAAAAGTTGGGACTTGAGGGTCATTTCCGACTTCCAACACAAAAAGGGGGTAGAGGGGCATGCTAGAAGTCCCAAGATTAGACTAGGAAGAGGGACAAGTATTATCTCATTCGAATCTGCATCCAAAACCAACCACAAGCGGGTTAGTTCACATTCGGGAACACCCTTAGGTGTTGGGACAAGCCACGGGCACTTGGACACACTTGACTCACCACGGCCCGGACTCGGGGGAAGCCACCACCTTCCCCCATATAGTATACTCTTCAGCTCTCCGCCGAGGCTACATCCAAATGGTTCTTTTTCCTGGGACTCCCAAGGAGGAGTCCCGAAACTGTCCCGAGTTGGAGTCCCGGGACTTTGGGAGCTCATATCTCCCGACTGTGACATCCAATTAGAGTGAGGTCTAAACCAAAGTTGTAGCTCTCCTCAAGAGCTTTCCAACGCCATGTCACACACTATCTGCAGACGTCGGAAAGAGGTCGATTCTCGACTTTTAGTGGTCGGAGTCAAATTGTCAGTTTGACTCTCGGCCGTTTTTTGGCCCATAACTTGGGCTATAGATGTCCAAATGGCTCATGTGAGGCCATTTTGGACATCTACACTTCAAGACCTTTCCAATGAAACCAAGAACACTTCAATGCAAGGTGTTTTGACCCTTGTAATCAAGCTCTGAGTTTTTGGGAGTCTCGGAGGACTCCAACTTCCCACTTTTGGGAGTGTGGGCTTCACCCTCAGACTTAGCCCAAAGTGGGGGTGCGATATGAAGCCAGTAGAAACAACATCAAATTTGGCGCTACTCAAGTTATTGACATCTTGTTCTGAAATTGGTTTAAATGTTACATAAATATCAACTCCAAAATTCTAAAAAAATGTTTATATTGAACTTTGAAATATAAGTATTTAGTATTATGTACATTTAGTCAATGCAATTTATTGATTTTATATATAATTTAATTTATGATATATCAAATAATGATACTTAATTAATGTATGAATGGAATTAGAATTATTTTTGCATTCCTATACATTTAATATCTTAATAATTATTTTAAATTGTTAAAATTTTTACTGAAACATTTTATATTGTTAAAAGACATTTCAAACTCATAAACAAAAGAATATTTATTTCATACTTAATATATCATGCCATACATATTGATGCAAATAAATGAGGGTATTGTCAAGTTGATAACATTAATGGTAAAAGGTAATGAAATTATCACAAAAATGAAGGTATTGTAGTTACACTTCACAACTTTGTTGAAATAACCTTATACCATCAATGTGGCCAATAGTATAATACCTTCATTTACATATATCAACAATTTCACATTGACCCATTAAACACTTCTTGTCATTTATGAGTTTGAAAATGTTTTTCAACTATATTTAATGTTTATTTAAACTTTTAAACATAAAATAATTATTAAAATATTATATGTTTAAAAATGCAATAATAATTATAAATCCACACATTAATCAACTAATTAATTGAGATATTGTAAAATAAAATTTCCATAGAATTAAAAAATTACATTGATTATATATACATAATATTAGGTATTTATATTTCAAAATTAAATTAGAGTTTGATATTTATGCAACATTTATACTTTTTGAATCATAAGTAACCATTCATTTATTCAAAGAAACTTTACATGTATTTTTAAAAATATATATATATTTTTTCAAATATAATATAATACAATACAAAAGGGAATAAACATTAAATTGTCAAAAAAATTTAATAGGCCTAGGTGGCCTCAACTAGTAAACTACTTACATAGTTAGTAGGTTTACCTAGTAAGTTATACCACCTTGAATACCTACCTAGACAATTTAGGATACCAACCTAATTGGCTTACATTAACGAGTAAATGACATTATAGGCTTATATTATGTAGGTAGCCTACTAGGTACACCTAGGCTTAGGCTACTAACTAGTTATTTAACTTACATAACAAGTAGCCTACTAGCTTATTACCATAGTACTTTTTAAGGTTCTGCATAAATTAAATTATTTTTCAATTTGCCAAAAATTTGGGATATTAATAGTTAGTTATGACGAAAATTTAAAAAACATAAGCATCCAACCAAGTTTGATCCTTGAACCTTTTCAAGTAGTTTTCATTAGTAACTTACTAACCACCTAACCACAAAAGCACTAAATTTCTCTTATATAAATATTTGGTTATAATAAATTTAATATAAAGTGCCAAAAATTTCAAAAATCAAATTTGAATTATCAAATTAGAAATTAAAACAATTATTTGGCATTCCAATGCCAAACCTGAAAAGGTACTATGATACTTATGTTAAGCTAGGTTGTTTAACTTGGTCATGGTGAACACTTTAGTCAATTTGACAACCTTGGCTATGCACTAGAAGAAATTTGAAAATCAATAATCGGATTTACTACTCATTAGTAGTTGTGATGGACACATGCGATTAGAAAGAGCTTAATTGCTTAAAACAAGTGCTACGAAACAATCAATTGCAAAAGACATGACATGGCCATGAAGTTAAGTTAAAAGCGTAATCACAAACCTTACAACCAAGTCAGAATTTTTCATCCATTGCCATGGATGATCCTCCACTACTTAGCTTACTCAATAAATTAATTCCCTAGCTTACATTTAATAAATAAATTATGTAACATATCTAATTAAATAATCAATTAATACAAATCATTATGACATATCCACAAAATAAAGGACTTGTCGCTAAAATATTGTTTTTTGTGGGGGCGGGGGGTGTGTGTGCCCAGGCTAACTGTGTAAAGTGGAGATTCACATCAAATTCAAGCTTACAAGTGAACATGAGCAACAGAGCCCAAATGCGTGTCCTTACATTACTGAACAATTAGGGTTGTGTTTTTTGTAAATTAATAATTCTTGTATCGCGTCTCGAGAAATTCTAAAGCTTCATTGCTGTCCTCCATCGTTCCCTTTCCGCCATGGCCGACCTCCCTCGCTCTTGAATCTGCCGTGTTTTCGGCCTTGTTGTCCATTTTACGTGTACCGGATTCCTCAGAGGGGGTTTGCCCTCCTGTTTTTCTTTGATTTGGTCTTGCCATTGCTGTCCCACCCACTCGGTGTCTCCTTTTTGTGTTCCTTGATTTGGGCCTCTTGTCTTTGGTTATTGAGGCTGTTGTTGTTGCCGCCTTTTGTTTTCATTTCCCCATTGCTCCTTCTTCCATCACGTTCTGGTTTCCCTGTGGGTAGTGTCTTCTCATGACATCTGCAAAGAACGTGGCCGGATTCGTGTTCGGGAATACGGTACGATGTGTCTATGTGTCTGTTTGTGTGGATTGGGTGATTTGAATTGGCGAGAAGCTGTGGTTTTTGAAAAGCTCTTTGTTCGTTCCGATCGTCCCCTTTTCGTTTCTCGCATCCCGTGACCTCTTCTTGTTTTGGAGAGACCGAGAGGACGTATGCGATCGCCGTTGTGGCACGAGTTTTGTCAATGATTACAACCCTGTCTCTGTAGGGTGTTGCTGTAGGCGGTTCGTTCGCATTTGGCGACGGACGGACGGACCGTCTTTTGTGTGGGGATTAGTGTATCTGCTTTCGAGACGGTGGAATTGATTATTTGCCGTCCTGTCGGTTTCATTTCATCTGGAAGTTTAGCCCGACAGCGATTTGTTTTCTTTTCGAACTCGTGTTCTTTTAGTCCTCGCTCATGGCCTGTGACCTTATTTCGTGACCGTGGAAGATTGGTGGATTTCTGCTTCGTAAGATAGTTGCTTGCTCGAGAGTGTCTGGATCTAATCTTAGCTCCGGATTTGTCCTGCTGTGAAGCTTGCAGTTGAATTCGCGAACTTATCTTTCCGCTATATTGGGACGCTGTTGGGGCGGCTGATGCTCTTCTGAGCCGGCGATAACTTTTTGGAGATAAGGGGCTGTCTACATCCAGAGATTTGGATGCTGGCTCATCTTCGTTACGTGACGAGTAATTATCGCTACAGGAGCGGGCTTCTATATCAGGCTTCGCATCACAGAATGGCTGAGGAGGATAGTTGGCAACTTGAAGAGACGAGTTGCGGCCAGCCTCTGGAGGGGCCTGTGTTGTGCAGTAATAACTGTGGATTCTTCGGAAGTGCAGCCACGATGGGCATGTGCTCCAAGTGCTACAGGGACTTCGTGTTGAAGCAGGCCAAAACATCTGCAGCTAAGCTTGCTTCAGGAAAGGGTCCTGCTCTGTCCTCTCAAAGGGATTTCCTATCGGAGACAGAAAGTTCATGCGAAATAGGCCATCAGTCTCTGGTTGGGCCAATAGATGCACCCGTGGAACAGCCTGAGGCAGGAGGACCATCATCAGGTGGGGCAAAGGCTGCTTTTGCTTCAGCTGCGGGAGGTGAGCTAACCCGGGAGGAACCTAACCGGTGCTTTTCATGTAAGAAGCGAGTAGGATTGACAGGATTCAAGTGTCGTTGTGGTTTTACTTTCTGTTCCTTGCATCGATACTCTGAGAAGCACAGCTGTTCGTTTGACTACAAGACCGCAGGACGGGATGCCATAGCTAAAGCCAACCCTGTGGTTAAAGCTGGTAAGTTGGATAAGATCTGATCACCTAGATGCCAGTATACCTACCAGATCAAGTAGCTTTTGTGCTGGCTTGAAGTAATTTCCTCTATTCATAGTCAGTAGACAACAGAGGTCACAGGTCATCTTCTCTCTTTGACAAACAAGTCATCCTTCATCCTGGGGCCCTGGAGAGTTGGAAGGCATGACGGTGTGGATTGGGTTGCTAATCTTGAAACTTTGCATGGGCCTTCTACTGGACATATGATAAAATGTGTGGCAATTGAGGTTAGCTTTCGAGTGTCCCCCTTTTTTTGCAGTTGTTTGCAATTCCTTTTTAGCACTCTCCTCCTAGGGTAACAGGTCCTTATGAAAGGATGGTCAGGTGCGCATCTTGATTTGTATGTTCATATATAAGGGCAACAACTAAACTTGTGGTTTCCTGGCAATATGTCATGGGGTGTTGCACTAGGACATTTAGAATGCTTCGGTTTCAATGCAAGGAGACTCCGATATCTGCAGGTAAGTTTTGCATATGTACATGCCTAATTTGGTGCAAAGGGGGACAGAAAAGAGAGGCTACACCAGCCTTTAAACGTATGTTGTGTTGACCTCACCAGAGATTACTACCTCTTGTTGGAGGTTGATGCTTGATACTGACCACACCAGAGAGTACTACCTCTTGTTGGAGGTTGATACTTGATATCGATACACAATTCTATTTGATTTGGTGTTTTTTGCATAACAGTTGAGCCAATTAACCTATCATAGAGGTACAGTGCTACTTTGAACAGGACTGACTGTTTGCAAAGTTAGCCATGAAAGTAACCAATAGATTCTTCTGCTGGTTGTACTACAATGAAGTTCATCATGGCCTATGGAAGTTTTTTGAAGCTATAAGTTTTGGTACATGCAGTAGGGTTTAGCAGCTGTCAACATTGTTATTGTGGATGAATTTCCTTAATGGTGTCTTTGCTTCTGGATGTAGAAGACAATAGTAGGAGTAAAGGGCCAGGGCAAATTGACTCCCACATTGTGATCTTGGTAAAAACCTCAAAACCCATTTACATGGGTTTAAATCGGTTTTGGGGCTTTTTTTATAATCGCAATGTAGGGGTCAATTTGCCCTGGCTGGAGCAAGGATCTTTATAATAGCAGGAGTGACTATAGCATGAATAGCGTCTATTTTAACCAGGCATACTATCATAGTTTTAGTTAGAATAACTTCCTTATAATGGCAGTTGATCCTATTATAACAAAGAAAAATGGACGCTATTGATTATAACAGTAGTTACACCTATTATATGGATCTAGCAGCTGCATGGTCTAGAAAGGATAGTGATCAACAATCAGAATATGACCAATGTCCAGCATTGGCACCAGGATTCCCAATGCAGGATGTGGCTGCAATCACTACTGTATGCCCATCAAATTTTTACCAGGAGCTCAGAGATACTGTTAGAGTTTGGAGATTAAGCTGCTGAACAGTACCTGTGAGCTGAACTTTTAAAGTAGAAGCTTTGGTAATTGAACTATTGAAATTTGAATGGACAGAGGGACTAGCTGCCATATTCATCAATACCATTGCCTTCATCACATGTCTCTGATTCGTGGTCTTCTGCTTCAATGTCTTCTTCATCCTCATTACTGGAAATATGGACTTGGGAGCTGACCTCATGCCCATGGACATCCTTATGCTTCAAATTACCTGCAGTGTGAGGGACCAAGGACTGCATAAGACCCATGAGCTACACAACTAAACCAAACATTTGTATGTACTCAGCCAGACCTGAGAAGCCACACCATTGAGGTAACATTAACCATCAATTCAAATGTTAAGCACAACGGAATATCAAAGTGTTTACATAAAGAAATTCCTAAAAAATATGCAAGGTACCAAAACAAAAACAACAAGAATGGGTGAAAACACAACCTCCTGACAATTCTAAGTATTTAAACATTGCATTTTCCCACTTGCTTCATTGATCCCAACACTGGGTGTGGGTTTAAGTAACTAATAATGTCCCTGTCTGTGGATCCTCAGAGAAAAATTACAAAATCTGCCAGTACTTCCACATGTGTTTAAGATCAAAACTTACCCATCCAGAAGGAATTGCCATGTGATGCACCATGCAAAAGAGCCTTCACACAGAACACAAACTTTTCCATGGATCGTTTTACAGCTGGCACCTTGCATGCAACAGGCATTCTTTTCTGACCCTGCTCAATGCAACCAAGGAATATGAAAAGGTGAATATTGAGTTCTGGCTTATCAATGGACGCGAACACATTAAGGTCTCTTTGACACAACCAGAGAAGCAATGCAGACCACTCATCCGAGAAATCAAGCTTAAAAAGCCATAATCAGGAGAGGTTGAGGAAGCCAACAACACTGACAACTGTTACTGAAATTTGATGTATTTAAGAAACTAGTGTACTTGAAACAAGCCAATCCATCTTCATTGCGCTTTGACTAACAGAAAACTGGAATAAGGCCAATCTTGCTTCTAGTGAGAACTGAAAGATGAAAAGGACATTATGAGTGAACAGAGAACAGAAGCACGCCAACGAAGGAGCATTACCAATATTACCTTGGCTTCACTGCAGAGAGCTTGTATAATACGAGTTGCTTTCTGAAGCTCCTTAACCTGAAAGACTATACAAGTGAAGTTAGCATAAAACTTATATTGGAGTGCCACTGAAAAGCTTGAAGAAAAACATACAGCACAGGTGGCTTATGGATGCAATTAACATATCACATTGACCAGTACAGCTAGCAACAATGCAGCACAAGTGACTTCCAGGCAGATTAGTACATAGCATTTAGTAAAAAATGAAACCAACCAGTATTAAAGCTAAGACTTAACTATATTTTTAACTGCAAAGTAATTGCTATTTCAAGTAACACCACTCTTTTGACAGCAGTGCTGGGTTTTCAGAAGGCAACACACCAAATCATTGATGGCATCTTTGTGCAAATCATACTTTGCTTGGAGAAACTCTACACCTATGATTGCCAATTCAGAGAATCAGAGTTAGAATGGCACAAGCAGGACATCTTTTAATCCCATTTGCAAAAGAAGAGGACACAAATTCATTGCAATTGTGGGATAGAGCTACATCATGTACCTCCCAGAAAGGCATCCACAAACTTGCCACCATACTTCACTGCAACAGCATGGATTGCACTCTGAGGTGGTGGTAAAGAGCATGAATAAGTTAGCATGCAACCAAACTCTCCAACTACTGTGGACAGAACCAGGGAAAGAATTATGAAGGGCATATCCTAGCCATATTAAAAAGTTAGTTTGTAGGACTATAGAATCTATATATCTCATTTGGAATTGAGGACTCAGGCACAAGAAATAAAGGAGCTGGCAACTGAAACCTGGTCTTAGTGGTGACTTTCAGGAGAAATTTTCATACCTTGTCATGGCTCTTGGTCAAGTTGACAAGTGCTACATGGACTCTAACACATTGGTGGGCACGAGATAGCAGCTTCACTACCATATCTCTGGTGAGGGATGTCTTTGTCTTACTTTGTGCCAAGATATCTTTCATCTGCAGACACATGTATCCCCAAACCCTTGCATATTTGATCTCCCACAGACCAATCCAGAAACAACTTAAAGATCCCATCCCCTTATTCAAGCACCAAACACAAAAATGATCCTTTCAGGATCCATTGACAAATCTCTCCAGACTCTTTTGCAAACAAACAAGGTAAAGGCATTACCACTGTGTTGAATAGAATCAGAACTTCCTCGTGCTGCTCGTGATGCCATCCACCCACATGCAGAAACGCACATGTTAAAATAAGCTCATGACCAAAAATCACTTTAGCTCTGTTGCTTCTATCAGTTTCTTTGCAAATTCAAATGACCTGCCTGTGTATCAAGTGTTACTAAGCAGAACCCAATTGATCAACTATCCCATAAGTACAAAAAAGGCCTGTATTAACTCACATGCACACGGTACCAGATAAGGAGGGTTGTGGGGCTGAGTGCAGGATAGCCTGGTACTCCCTTGCTTCCCTTGACCGGCACCTTACAGAATTCAGGACACATCAGCAGTCTATGAAGCTGGGGCTAGAATCAGGGTCCAAGGATGTTGGGCTTTCAATGCTCTTCCCAACCCAATGAGGTGAAAGAAATGTGAAATTTTCACCAAATATGTGAGATACAAACCATTATACCTTGCAGTTACACAATAAAGAATCCTCACATGCTAGATGCAATATGCTATTGACACTAGTGGCACACTTGAGCAGATGGTGAAATCATTAGAACTGCTGAAGGGGTTACCTGGGGCAACACAGTGCATGCTATCTCCTCAAGTAGATCAATAGGAGATGAATTGCACTGAACCAACATATGGAGTAGCTGCTGCAGTAGATCCCCCTGCCATGTCAGCAAGATATGGTCAACAACTAAGTTGATCAACTTCTGTCTTTATGAGAAAAAACTACTTGAAAAGCACCTGGAGGAAAACTAACAAAGCTCTGTCACAAACATCATTTGCTTATAAAATTGCCACCTTCATCTCTGGTGGTCCTACTTTAAAGTTGCCTGGTTCATATAAGAAAAGATATAACATACTTTGCTTTTCCAAGGTTCTTGTGCATCTGAATTGTATGTCAACACCCGGCCTGCAGAGTTGCTCAGTTTTGTGCGAATGAGGGGTAGAAGCCCAGGCACTCTTAAGGAGCTGGAACGTTTTCTTTTCTCCTCTGTTGCTTGCTCTAGACATTGCTGTGCACAGTTTACTAGTGCCTTCAACACCATTACCAGTTCTGCTGCAACAGCTAATGATGCTGCAGCTGCTGCAAGGCAATCCAGAAACCTTTGAGCTTCATATACATGCTTGACCAAGAGCCATCCCTGATTCCCAATACACAGAATTTCAGGAAGCATAGTCTAATGGGGACCTTCCCTTCAATTGCATTAATAGGAAGACTGTTATAAGCACTCTGGAGTGACACTAACTGAGTCTCAGGCCTTATGGGATGACAGACACCTGCATCATGCAGGCTATCCAGGTAAGCATAGGTGCCACACAGGACATATTCAAAGCTTCCTGGAGAAGGCTGGGGACAAAGATCCATGACCATCTGGTTGGCACCTTCTGCAGAGCTAAAAGCTGAAAGGAGCTCCTTCAACACTGGCAGGTTGGCCAGCAAAGTCAGCTCTGGATAGGTTAGTATCTGTCACAGACATGGAGCAATCAAAACCAAGCTTTGTCCATTCAATTTTCACAATGCAACACCATGCAAAATTTAGTATTAATGCCTATTGCGTAAAGAAACTGTCCATTTTGTTGATTGCTGCAAGTACCACCTGAACAACATTATGTTCTGATGAAATGCTCTAATCACATGTGAAACACTCAGTTTTACAAGTTTATAATAGAATAAATATCTGCATGGTAAACCAACATACCACTGTCCATAAGTGCTTAAATGTGAATAAAATTGAAGCAATATCCACCCAAGCATCACCTTGCACAAGCAATGAAGGATGACCATGAACACAGCTTGAGCTGTTTCACTCACGGAGATTGAAACATCCAGAATTGTCATTGGGTTTCCAGCAGCAACACATTCATGGTTCCAGTGCTCCTGACAAGTTGCAATATCTGCTTCTGTCCTTTCTGGGTCTGCACCTGTTGCAAGCAACATCAATTATTGTTAAAGCTTGGGACCAAAGAGCAGAGGGAAAAGTAACAAAAGCAGATTCCCAAGACAGTGTCAAGTGAGAGTAGACCATCAAATGTTTCCATTGGTCTCTATAAATGGGGCAACCTCTTGCACAACAATGGAGGTTCTTATTGATTTCTTGCTAATCCTCACAATCATCAATCTTCTGCAGAGGCTCAACCATTGGAAACATTATCCCAAGAGTAAAGAAAGGACTGCAAAAGGACAGACCATACAAACAAAATGGACTGGCACATGAAGCAATTTGTCATTGAAGCACAACCAAGCATCACTTGCAACTGGTTCAGCAAAGTAGTCCCTTAGAATCTAACAAAAAGAACCTGAATGAAGCTGTTTGACTGCTGAGTCAAGATGCCTCTTCAGACTAGGAAACACAGGCTGCAGTCTCTTCAGAACATCACATCCTGCCAGGCCTCCCAAGCCTGAGGGTGCTTTGGGGGCAGGGGCAGCAACCATCCATGGGGCCAGCTTGCGGGCTGGTTGGTCCAGGCATGTATCCAGCTTCATCTGGAGGTCCTGGAGAATGTAGAGATGAAGAGGCAGCTGATGAAACACAAACCACAGAGTCCAGAGTTAGACTTTACTTGAGCAAACATGGACATCAAAGCTCTGTGCCTATGGGAGGCAACAATGGACTAACACATAAGAATCTTCTGATAAATCTTTGACATCTTTTCCTTTCTCCATCTTCTGAATGCTGCTTCAATACTTCCTTTATTTCAAGGCTGCTTTTATTACCTTCCCGATCACACCAACTGCTGTGTTCTATTGTTTGACAGAAAATATAAATACAAATGGAATCAAATGAGAATAAATTATCTAATGGGCTCCTGGGACCATACCTGCGCAGAAGGATCAGAGCAGCATTGTGCAATTGTGTTCTGAACTGACACAAAGACAGCACAAAAACAGCACTGGTTTAGGACAAGCTTTACACAAATTTTTCTGTTTGGAATTGCCTTACATAAGCATTCCTATGTCAAAAAAGAGCAGCATCACTGTTTGCCTGTGTCAGCAAGAATATGTACTCAGAAAGCTTAAGCTGAGAACATAGACAGACAGACATCTTTCTCTTGTACAAGTCATGTCATAGTCAGCCACCCAAGGGAGAGAGCTTAATCATCGTGCTCATGTCTGGAATGCATGCTGGATCACTCACTGATAGTCCAAGCAACAGCTCTGAGGACAGAAGATCAAACCATGTGAATTTGGATACCATCGATGATGCAACACAACACATGGAAGTGGAACAGAGAAACCCAACCTGATGAGTTGTCAAGATACTTGCACAGGCCAAATTGAGGGCTCGAAACTTCCATTTTTGCTGATCCAACAGCAGACTGTTACAAGACTCCTTTTGGGCCAGATGGGAGTTTTCTAAATGTTCAAGAGCTGAGCTATTACTAGCACCACTTCTGCTAGGACCTTGAGCTGGTATGCTCATTTGTTGGGATCTCTGCGAGGCTCCTGCTCCAGCTGCTCTTCCCATTGCATCCTGAATACTTGATTGGTGCATCCTATGTGACCCCTTGCAATCCTGAGTATTCCCTTTTCCATCACCTTTGCCTTGTGCTGCCTCTTTCTTGCCTACTTTTCTCCCTTTCTTGGAAGCTGCTCTCACTGTCTCTTTCTTGGTGTTGCCAGATTTGCATTCTGGCTTTAAGGTAACAGGGGTCTCACCAAGAGAGTGAAGCTGAGGAAAAGAGAGGTAGGGTACAGCTTTTAGGCACTTGTTCAGGAGTTGCTCCAAGAACCTGTTGCCACAACCCCCATAAGGTTAGTGCCATAGCAACTAGCCTAGCCAGACTCCAGACAGGCTCTTCACAAAGAAACTTGGACCAGATAACAAGCAGAATGCATCACATAAGACCACTTGATCCAAATATGTTTTAATATGAATATTCAATCCCATCTTTGGAATCTCTCTTTGCAGCCTGGGTGATGGCTGGATGTGACAGAAGACCTGATCAAAGACGATCAAGGGCTTGTATTATATGAGTGTGGCAACCTTCATAAATGGCATCAAGCTCAGATCCAGTGGAATCATAATATGTTGGGACAAAGTAATCTCAAGCTTTTACCACAATACTGCAAGCAAAGCATTATGACATCGGGTGATTTTATGATATACCACCAGGTCCTAAATCATGGAGATATATAAGGCATACAATGACGAGTGTGCCATGATGCAACTGGACAGAGGTATACTAAAACATCAAAAGAAAGTGTCCCCAACATCCAAGCTTTGCAATTACTACTCCAGGTTTTCAATCTCACATCAAGTTCCGAAGGCGTTGGAGAAGCTTTGTAGTTGTTTCCTCCTTTGTAAGTTGAGCGGAGCTGTCATCAACCCTTGTTTCAATCTGAGTGGCAAATGCATTAATCTGCAGGTGATGACCCAAGTGGCCTCAGGAGTTGCATGACAATTGTCTCTCATCACATACAATTTACAGACATACAATTTACCCTTAATCTGATGGGCGAGGAGTTCCTTGTATAGATTCTACGCAGTCCATAACAGGATCCGGAGAGGGAAGCCCAAGGCCAAATCCAGAACCATGTAGATTACAGGTTCTCGACAGTTGCTGGACTGATTGGCCAAACAGTAACATATCACTTTCTTACAACTGAGGTAATCAAAAAGACTTTCTGAAGTCATGGAAACAGACTTTAGCAAACAACAAGTTTCCAACATCATGTATTGTTGGATATTTAACCATGGTGTGTACCAGTTCTCTGATCCAGTTGATACTGTAAAACAGCCCATAGCAAGAGAGCTCTTTCTGCCTTCGTGTCAAACTCTTCCATGGTTCCCCCAGCAGCAGCTGCACAAGGAAATTGCCAGGTAATTGTCCCCAAGAAAAATGAGTAATTGCATGGCAAGCAACAAAGAATTACTATACAAACCAGTGATTTGGTTCTACAGACAAGTTGAATATGATAGAGTTCCCATACCTGATGCTTGGGCAGGTATAGTGGACAGCCTAGTAGTGCATCAATGCTTCCTAGAGAGCCCTGGTTAGTCTCACGCTCCACCTACAGTTCCATGATAAACTTGAGAGCAACTCCAATTGTTGAGAGCAGCACATGGAAAATAATTTTCGGACTGTTGAGCCTAGCACTGAAGTATTAGTTTGAACACCCAGTCCAGAGCATAAGTCCAGAACCATGGCAATCACTATAACTTGATCACAACTTTCTAGAGTATGAATACAGGGTCAGTACTAACAGCACCCTAGAACTTAAATGTATTTACAATCAGCCAGAGAAGATTCAATGAGATAGTATACCGCTGCTAGAAGGCGGACATTAGCCGATAGGTGTAGCAATGGCTGTGAAGTGCTGCCAGAAGCAGATAACAGAAGGTCAATGCCAGAAACACATATGACTTGTATTGATGACAATGGGGAAGACTTGTGGAAAACAATCATTAAAATGTCCAGAGAGAGACATTTAGACATGCAAAATTGCACTTCAAGATAGAGATCATGTCCCATATGGATCCAGAATGTAGCACACAGCAAGGTCAATTATCCAAGATCCAAGGGTCTGAAAAAGTGATCCTGCATATGATACTTTCCAAAGAAGATGGGAAAAGAAAATGTAGCCTTTGTTGACATTCTTATGAACAAGCTGTCCATGTGCAACACAGCAGCGAAGCCAATACTCCTTCATAATTGCTTCTAGTTAGTGAGTAAGTTTCAAACATTATTCTTAACCAATTATTTCTGGTCGAGTGATGAAAGTGATAGGTACTGGAGTTTAGATTTTACATGCCTGTGGTTGGGGAATGCAATGAGTAGAGGTAACACATTCAGAATGATAGCGGACAGGTTCCCATCCAGGTTCATCCAAGGCTCGCCTGGAATACCACTCTTGATGAGGATTGCTTGTCCCATGACAAATCTATTTGATATGCTTTTTTGGCCATAAAAGTAAAAATAGCATGCCCAATTGTGATTTAGACATCAACACAAGATGGCTACTGAAACATTTGCTGTACCTGCTGACATGGGAAGTGGATCCCATCCAAGACTAACATTAGCATTCACTTTCCAAAATAGCAGAGGATGTACCTTGAAGCACTGCAGAATCTTCCACTTCAGTCTGCAGTTGCCCCCCTTCCAGATCCCCAAGATATAGTGTAGAAAAGTCCTCTGTTTGAACTGCAATCCTGATAATTTCCAAAACAAGTAGTGAGTTTCATGAAGAGCTTAATCTAAGTTGCTAAGGTAAAAGTGTCCTAAGACATACAAAATAGAGAAGTGTAACAGAAAACATTAATTTAGTTGTGGATCTTAGACCACCATATTGCACACCACATACTCCGATGCAAGAATCAGCAAGAATAACGAGCCCGTGTTTTGGATCTTATTCAGAAATCAGTTGGGACTATAATCAGCCTCCAGCCAGGCTTCATGTTGTGTCAACCCTCCTCACCATTCTATGATCGAAGCATGCAGGATAGAGGACTCCACCGGCACAGCCAGCTCGTCGTAGAAGAAAGAGCAGGCTACTGCTGACGCTTTGCATGCATCCATATTCATTTGAAGAAGTGTCAATGCTTCGGTGATTCTTGGTCCCTTCACATGCAGAACCAAAGAACATTGTACACCCAAAGAAATTAGATGCTGCTTACACATTCTAGAAGCTTCAGCTAAAACATGAATATCTAGTGATCAGCAAGACTGATCTCAAGCTTCCATCTGATTCATGAACAAAAGAGTTTGTACACCTTAGCCCCATACATAGAATGGTTGTTCAGGCAAAGGACCAATAAGGCAACAGGAGCAACAAGCACTAAATAAATCATCAACCTGTGGTTGTGAGCTCAGTCATGATTTAGGTCTGTAGATTGGATTTAAGCTGACCTGCACTGAAGTGTCATGATCAGAAAGCCTGTCTTCCTCGGTGATTTTCTGGCCCAAGCAAGAGATCAGAGCCACAGCTCCAACGATCCCCATGCGCTTGTACTTCAGATCTGGATTAGAGATCTGTCTCACCATCCGTAGACATAAAAAGTGAGTGTCAGGAACCTATGTGCATTTACAGTACAAGAGAAACAGTGGATTGCACAGCATTAACAAACCATTGCTTGAAGCCTTTCTTGTCTGCATTCAAGAAGGAACCAATTGAATGTGATGTGGCAGAGTGCCCGGTTCCCAAATAGCACTTATAACTGAACAGTACATTACCATTGTACCCATGCTCAGCTGCACAGCAACATACAAATCCTTATGCCCCATGCCAGAACTTCCATATTCCCAGCCTTGAATGAACTCACTTGATCTAGGCCTGAATTGCACGTCTTTTGCCACAAGAGTCTCATTCCCCAAATCGCCATTTTCTAGGGAACAGTTGACAAGCTAGGAACAAGGTTTTTCTGGGCATTTCAGACACATGAAAGTAACACTTGACTTTAAGTATGCAGCCAACGTCACTTTAGCTAGAGTGACTCACTTGCTTGCGGACGACAATGAGTAGATCATCAGCAACAGAAACCCCATTGGATATTCCCCCACAAAACCGGGCCACCAATGCCAGAAGGCTGAACATTCTGTACACCTGAACCAGCATGATATCAATTTGTAAGGTTTACTTGCAAATCAATGACCCCATCTCAACCTTCTCTCTTTTGTGCTTTCCCTTTCTTTAGTTTCCAGTTCAACAGGCATGAATGGAGACTTGTTCTGCAAGCTTGCACACTAAATATTCACAAGCTGATCATGTATTTAGCAGCAGCAATATACAGCAGTAGACCTTGTGAAGGTGACTGTCTTGAAAACCTTCCAAGTAGTCAAGGATACCTGCCATTAACAAACCCCACAAAAATACTCTTATCAGCAATTGGCAATGACTGGATACTACCAAATAAATCCCAGAGAATATTCACCTTTTGCAATACTAATCATCAAGAACCTTGCAACACAGTAAGCAATGTGGTCACACTGATAGTGACACAGCAACATAACTCTTAAATTTAGAACAAAATCTAAAACAAAAACAGCAGACAACTGACCATTCATGAAGGATGAGAGAGGTATAAGCTCCCGTGCAAATTTGGTAGCAAGCCAAAGCAAGGCATCCAAGGCTGCCCCTACTTCATGCATAAGGCCTGATCCAATATGCGTGATGAGTGATCCAAGTACCTGTACATATGAGATGTCAAATACTGACAAACAGGATCTGGATAAGAGTAACTCAAAATATAGGCACATCTTTTAACATGGCCTGATTTTCTTGCAGTGAAACTGTTGCCCAGCCAGTGAGGTTGTTTTGTAAGCAAAATTAGGAGTGTTAGTGAAGCTAGAGCATTTTAACTAGTGAAATCAGCCACATTGAACAACCTGAATCATACCTCCTGCCGATGGAAATTGCTGACAAGCTCCTCGAACAAAAGGATGTAAACGTGGGTGCCAAAATCATGTGTTGCCACTTCATTGGTTCTCAACAAAGATTCACTTACTGACAGCAAAGTCTTGAAGTAGAACTGCAGACACCTTAACATCAGGACTTCAGCTTTTGGTGGAATAACAAAGACCACATGCAGAGGCAAGGAGTTTCCAAAGGAACAAATATCTGGAAAGGTAAGTTTCATTGTTAACCTGGAGGGATTCTCCACGACCACACAAACACTTTTGGATCAGAGCCGTAGTAAAGTCACCATGTACCACTTTCCTCTTCAGCAAACCTTCAGCCAACTTGCGATATGGACCTCCATTTGCATGAATGATCAACAACAGCCAGATGTCAACTACCTTGTGGTTGCTTTCACCTTCTAGGCTTCGGATCTCTTTGAGAAAGGCATCACATATCAACTGCATGAAGCAATTTGTAAGTTAGGAATGACAGCAGGTGTATGAACTCAAATTACAACAGCTATAAAGTTGATAACATGCAGGCATCTTGTAAACATCATAGACACCATTTATTGCTTCTCAAGTACAATAAGCATGGAGAGGCTTCACAACACTCTTGCAAGTTTCAGTACACTTGGTAACAAAGACCGGTTTAGTACTTGACAATAGGCAATACCACTTCCAGCTTCTATCAAAGAAACAATAGGTTTGCTTACATTCTGGACTTGAAGGCCAGACTGAATGGCATCAAGAATCAGTGCCTCGCTACTAGGAGCACTTGATTTACCCTTCTGTTTGCAGTCAGGCTTGGATGCCCGCACATCTGAAACAGTAACAAATTGCAGGTTTCCACGCAACTTTTGGACAATCTGCTTTACATTTGTACTTGTTGCAGACTGGAGCAGAAATTTCACAATAAGTGGCAAGTCTTCAGCATCTGCAGTCCGCAGACTGCCCAGTGCAAGGTTCACAACCTGACAGAATTGCAAACACAGTGAGATTGAGATCACTTGCTCTCAATCTTATTAATATAAAGTAAAGACTGATCATCGTTTTCTTCATGTGGACTCTCAATGTGTAGCTAGTAGGTCTTCAGAGCTTCCAGTTCTTCACTAGTCCTATTCTGGGGTAGGATCAGCTGTAGAAAATAGAAATCGGAGCTTGTTTAGAATGTCAGCATCTGTTAGTACAAAGGGTTTGTGGTTTAGCAGTTGAATGCTACTTTGCAACAACTGCATGGTAGCAGTCAAGCTAGCCTTACACAGTTCTGTTTCTGCAGAATGATCTACTGATATTGTTCAAGTGGACATGAAGATTGCCCAAGCCTTCAGTAGATGGTGAGAATTTTCATAGCGATTGCAGCTCAGACATGCATGTCTATTCTAACCAGCCATCCACATTAGCGGTTCTGCTGTGTACTCTCACCACCTTGCACTTTTTGCAAACTGAACACATTTGAATTTGGCTTGCAGGAAAGACAAACTAATGATGACTCATTGCTTTGCTGCACTTCCAAACTGAATGAGAGTGCTGTAAACCATCAAGAGGAGGGTTACCTGGTCAAAAAGATCCTCTTCTAGATTCAAACTTGAAAAGGCGTCGAGCACTGTCACAATGAGCTGCAGGTCTTCCTGCAAGGTCAACAACAGGAATTCTGTGGGCTAGTCATCCAAAACAAAGGGAGGACTTAAATTTCCAAAACTTGAAGTTGCTCCACAGCCAACACCGACACCATCTTCCCAAAAGTGGACATCCTCATATGCTTCACAAGCAACAGACAGACCCAATAGGGAGCCCTAAGACAGCAAATGAAGTTATCATCATGGTCATCTTGCCTGCAGCAGCTGTTCCAAAGCCCGCACGACCATCTCATGCTCTGAATCAACAATGACTTCAGGAAGAAATGTGATGATCTCCTTCTTTAAAGCAAATGGACAGATTGATAAAATTTCCAGCAACTTTTCTGTCATGCTATGACTGTCCACCAGAAAGTTGAGAAAACGGAATTGGCTCAAGATGAGCCTGCACACAAAGCCACTCAGAAGAGATAATGGTTTAAATTGAGACAATATCTTGCATTCTTTTTGTTTCATACATTCATCATTATAAACTGAGGCATTGACCTGCATGGGAATCACACAAAATTAGTGGATAAGAAGAACCTGCAGGTCACAAGCAACTTTGTAATTGGACCACTGCAAAGGCAATGCCCAAATCTTTTGACTCTTGGATCTCAAATTCATTGAAGCAGCTCCCATACTTTTTCAGAGGCAGGTAAATTACTTAAAACACAATCCCCAAAGCTAGCACATCTTCTGAAATGGAATCTAAGAGAATGGTTTGGCTTCCAGTGTATCTGCACTCAACAACATCAAGTATCTGGCTGAGGTTACCTGGGTATACTGTCAATAAGAGCAGGAAGATGCCCACCAGATGTACAGTCATCCCCAATATGCTCCGGAAGCTTCTCCAGCAAAATGTTGGTCACTGCTGTCTGGAGAGGAGGCACAGAAAGCAGCACCCGGGCCAAACTGCAAAGGGGCCGAGCATCAACACTCTTCCCATTCACAACCATGGGCATCAACAACCTGTGCCCATTTACCATCACAGTGCAAAAGCTTTAGCAAATTATTATATCCGTGTTGGAATGCCAGATATATTCAGAGCATAGATTGCAGAGATTATAATCAGGGAGATATTGAAACTTGGATTTAAGGCCATAAACACAGGCTGACAGGTCCAACACGTATATACAGATGCAGCCACATAATCGCATTTTCCAGGATTCATTCCTTGCCTTTTTTGCACATCTATGGACTCAATGTTTTGAAAAGCCGGAAGTAAAATAACTACAGAGCTACAGATAGTGCACAATTCCTACTACACTCGTAGTCTTAAACCTCGAGCATGAAACTGTACCACGCCCAAAACGAAAGAGGATCATCGTACCTGTGCAGGTTCCCATCATCCGCAACGTGAGATTCCAGTCCAGCCACAAAATTCGCCACAATCGAAGCGTCTGCTCCCTTGAGCGTGAGCTGCAGACGCTGTTGCAGGTCGCGTGTCACGACGGTGGGGCCTTGCGACAGCAAATTGCAGCCCGCTTCCGCAAGAAGAGATACAAATTCGTCCCCGCCGTCGCCTGCTGCAGCCGCCGGTCTCTTCTTCCCAGCAATCGTCATTTCATAGCCACACTCGCTTTACCGCAGCAAGCACCCGATCACAAGAGGAGCCGAGAACACCAACAAACGAGGCAACAAAACACCCCAACCAAATTCTCCACCATAGCCGTAACATGTATAGAGGGAACGAACACTTGTGAGGGAAAAACAAGGAAAAAGAAGCGTCAAGCTCTCAAGCTCACTAACCGATCTTACAATCTTACATATACGAAGGTAAAAGAGCCAAGCACAAATGGCTTTGTTTCCCGCCAACGTTTGCGTCGGCTGAATCGCAGGCGCTTTCACGAGACGTTCTCGATGTGAATGGATGTGAAGCGCCAAACATATGATGAAAACCTGTTTTGCCTAACTAAAGCACTAATTTACACCTAGGAGTTAGTGTAAAGCAGGTTATCTTTAAAATTTACGTTACGTTTTTGACAACTAGCATCTAGTGTTAGGTAATGACGAACCTATTCTCAACAAGTAATACTCAACGAAGTAAGAATGAAATGAAGCAAATAGGTTAGAATTCTCCAAGTGATTCAAGCCTTTGACACAAGGTTAATTCTTGTTCATGGTCTCACAAACCTTGTGTAGTTACCTTAAAGTAGTTGTTGGCTAACTCTAATAGTCATTGCTTAACCATAACATATTTTCCACCTAACCTTAAACAACATGGGACAAATATTATTTAGTCATATTTATCTTTCAACATATTTCACAGGCATCAATTTAATCTTACTTTGGTAATAAGCTAACATCCTACTCCTTGACAATTTTCTTCAATGTAAATAGAAACCTTTGTGTTTTGTGTTATTTTGAACTTGTTAAAAATTATGAATCTATAATTGTAACTTGTATGTATTGGAAAAAACTTATAAACCAAAATGAAACCTAAAAATTTATAAACAAACAAAATATAAAACATAAAACAAATTATTAAAACATTTTGATTATTGTTTGTGATTTTTTTACCAAGTTTTGGGTTTCGATTATTTGTTGTGGGTGAGTATGTCCCTTTGGTTTGACATGATATATATGAAGGTTTGATGTTATTTGGTTTGTGTTTATGAACAATGATATTTGTAGGTGCCAACAAAGTAGCACACAACATTTTATTATAATTGAAATTTTATTAAACTCACAATCCTTTTATCAAGATGAATACAAAACCTATGGTGGATCTTAGATTATTTCCTTTCCTCCTTCTATCTTCTCTCTTTTCATGTGTGTAGGAATAGGAGCAAATGGCAGCAACACTGAAAAACATTGCTACTACCACCCATAAGTGTTGGGAGCTCCAAGCTCTTGAACTTCAATTGTCAATCAACAACAACCTTGGGGGGGGGGGGGGGGGGGTTGGGGGTTTCTTGTCACTGACAATATTAAACGTGATCACATGATGATTGGAGTTCATTCATGATTTCATAGTTCACTCATAATTCACTCGTAATTAACTTGTAATCCACATATAATTTAGTTATAGTTCACTCTTAAATAATTGTAGTTCATTCCTTATTCATTACTAATTCATTATTAGTTATAGTTCACTACTAATTAATTCATAGTTCATTTATAGTTATGAAGGTTCTTTAAAAAGTTCATTGGTTAATGAGCATATGGAAACCTCCATGGAAGCTTTTATGAATTAGGTCCCCAAAGGGGTATGAATAGAAGTAAACTCCCATTACATTCAATCTATTCAACACAATCTAAAATACAATTTTACACCATAACATTGTTTTATTCATGATTATGTTTTAAACATTCATTACAATAAAAAATTGTTTGTATTTGGTTTTACACATTTCTTATTCATGATTTTAGCCATTGTGTTTTTGTCTTAATTCCTTTGTTTCATGTTTTGGATTTAGACTTGGACGTATCCTTTCATCATGCATTGTAATTTTTTTATGTGAAATCATGTATTTTAATTTATTTAGGTTTTACAAATGGTGATATACATTTTTGGTTATCTAACGCATTCTTAAGTCCCTTGTTAGACCCACTTGAGGGTCTAAGTATGTTGAATTGCAGAAAGTTAGGACTTTAGGGCCGCTCCTGACTTCTAGCACTAAAAGAGGGTAGAGGGGCGTGCTAGAAGTCCCGAGATTAGAATAGGAAGAGGGACAAGTATTATTTCATTCGAATATGCATCCAGAACCAACCACAAGAAGGTTAGATCACATTCGGAAACACCTTTGGGTGTTGGAACAAGCCCGGGCACGTGGACACACTTGACTCACCACGGCCCGGACTCGGGGGAAGCCACCACCTTCCCCCATATAGTATTCTGTGTAACTCTCCTCCGAGGCTACATCCAAATGGCTATTTTTCCCGGGACTCCCAAGGAGGAGTTCCGAAATTGTCCCAGGTTGGACTCCCGAAACTTTGAGCCTCCGTAACTTTTTGCTCAGACCTCCGATTGAGATGAGGTCTGAAGCAATCTTGTAGCTCTCCTCGAGAGCTTTCCAACGCCATGTCGCACACTATCTGCAAACGTCGGGAAGAGGTCGATTCCCAACTTTTAGTGGTTGGAGTCAAATTGTCAATTTGACTCCCGGCCCTTCTTTTGCCCATAACTTGGGCTTCAAATGTCCAAATGGCTCATGCGAGGCCATTTTGGACATCTACACTTCAAGACCTTTCCAATGACACCAAGAACACTTGAATGCAAGGAGATTTGACCTTTGCAATAGAGCTCTGAGTTTCCGGGAGTCTCAGAGGATTCCAACTTCCCACTTTTGGGAATGTGCACTTCACCCTCACACTTACCCCAAAGTAGGGTTGCGACATTATCATTCTGGCTCCACATTAAAAAATTGTTGGGTGTTACATAATAAAGATAAGGCCATTCCCAAAATAAAGGTCCACCCAAGATGGAACCAAGGGGATTCATATTTTGGGAACCCCTTTGTTTAAAGGTGTCACAAACACCACTTTCACATGACAAATAAAGTTCATTCATATGGATGTTCACCCATGAATCATAGGTATTTTTTAATTCCTTTTTAGTTAACTTCTAGTTCACTATTAATTAATTCTCAATTTATTTTTAATTAACTTTGAATTCATTTCTAGTTCATTTTGAGTTCACTTCTAATTAGTTCATAATTTTTTTTTATCCATTAACAATTAATTCTTAATGAATTCATTGTTAAATTTTAATGAACTTTTAGTTAAGTTTTTGTTCATTTGAAGTTAGAAAGTTTATTAATAAACTTCTTTGATTGGTGAGCACATGGAAATTTCTTTGAACTAGGTTCCCAAAGGGATATGAATAGAGGTAGGACCCCTCTATTACATTTAGTTTATTCAACATTAATCTTAAGTACATTATTATTTTATAACCTTGTTTTGTTATTTTGTGTTTACGTTGTTTATTTCATTGTAATAAATAAAAAATTTGTATTTTGGTCTTGCACACTTCATGTTTTTTGTTTTAACTTTTGTGTTACTTTCTTGGTCCATTTGTTTCATGTTTTGATTTTAAATTTAAACTTATTCTTTTGTCATTTGTCTTGGTAATTTTCATGCCTATGATAAAAGGTGTTAAATAACATAAATATTGAAACATGTTTACCTTTTTTTAATTGTTTATTGAATTTTTCTATGAAAGCACATTAGGTTTCTAATCTTCAACTTTTTTATTATCACAAATGCTAACACTATGGAGTTCATTCATAACTTGTAATGAACTTGTATTTAACTCCTAATTTAGTTTCGAGTCAGTTCATTTTTAGTTAATTTCTAGTTAAGTTTTATTTTTAGTCTAGTTCTAATTAACTCAAATGGTTTATTTTTAAATTAAGTTTTAGTTCATTTTTAATCAACTCTTAGTTCATCTTTAATTCACTTTTAATTAATTTTTACTTAACTTTTAATTCATTAATAATTGAGTTTTCGTTCACTTTTAGTTGAATCTTAATTCACTCATAGTTCATTCATGGGTGCACATGGGCCACATGTAATTGGAGGATTTTTTGAAAAACATCCTTGAATTAGGTGCCGAATAGGTATAAATAGAAATAGGATTCTCTATTACTTTTAATATGTTCAACATTAATTTTGGGTATGTTTTCTTGTCATAGCCTTATTATGTTCTTGTTTTTTCCTTATAATAAAATATTGTTAGATTTTGATTTTGCATGTGTTTTTTTATTTTGTTTTGTTTTGTTTCATGATCTGAATTTAAAATTAAACTTGCCTTTTTCCGTGTTTTGGTTATGTAATCATGTAAATTTGATTATTTTTATGCCCATGATAATTTGAACAAACTCCCATTAAGCTTATTTTTGTTGTTTTGTTCTTGTTATCCTTTTTGTTTCAAGATCATGTCTACATCCATGGAAAAAGTCCTTGTTGTCCTTAAAAAATTTTAACAAAAAAATCAAGCATTTCATGAATTTATTATTCATTTACAAACCAATCAAGCTTCAACATTTTTGGGATGCATTTTTGCAACACAACCCCAATCAAAAGAGCCATGGATCAATGTGAACCATACCGACACAACTGTGTGTGATAGTTTCAATTTTTAAAAGTTGCATCAAGAATATTTGAGTGTGGTAAAGTTATTAAGGGTTTTTAGCAACTTCATGTTATAATAAAGGTTGACGAATGCGCATGGTTGCGTTGGGGGGGGGGGGATGTTTTCTTTTTCAAAATACAATATTGGTGAATAAGGTGTTGGGTTAGTTCCTTTTTTCAACAAAACAATGATAACCATAGTTTTAGGACCTTTGTTGCATAATTAGGGGTGAGAGATCTTTAGAGGGTTGGGGGTCAAAGTAGACACCTAACTTCATGGTGCTCAACAAAACATTGGTCTTGTTCTAGTATTTAGTGAGTAGCAACGATGTTGAAATTCATGAAGTAGTTGAATAGGTGTCAATGAAAGGCCTAACAGTGATAGAACAATATTCAAGCCCATGCTTAACACTAACATTTAGCCATGATAATATTAAATTATTTTTTTAGAATAATCTTCATGCACTAATGATGTGTTGGCAAGATTTATATGATGTAGTCCTAATACACCCTTATTTAATTAGGTCCCTAAATAGAATTTAGATCCTAACATTTTGGCTTGAGTAGCCTCAAGTAAATTACAATTCAATGAACGACTTAGAAAGGATAAATCACAATTGCACGAAATCCAGGAGGCCACGAATGGTGTGAGCCAAGTATTCGGTTCAACGCTCCATGAGAAGGGGGTTGATTGGGCCTTATAGCCAATGATAATAGTCGTCACCAAGAACCCAAGTTATATAATGAAGACGAACATCATTATCTTCACATTGACATTTTTAAAACCCTTTTAACATGGTTTCACAAGCGGGAACAAATTTTAAGTAAATCGCCAAAACATGCGAGCTAGGAGATAATCGATGATCCCATGCCGAATGATCAACTCGAGTGCGCACCACTTTTTCAAATGGTTTTTCATCTCACGACCATTGGGAAACATTCACATCAAATGGTGTTTCTTTAAGCTTTTCCTCTTCTACTTACACAACTGAAGGATTCGAGGGTATAAAAACATCATCTGCCATGAATAAGTCTTCACCTACATCAACAAAAACCAAAAAGGTAGCCAGAACAATTTGGTATTTGCATTTAAAGGGGGTTGATGCTTTTATTTAACAAATTAGGGTAGGTGCAATGTGTGTCAGTGACGACGGAACCTCATGAAAACCCAAACATCCTAATTCTGATGGATTTATCAAGCCCTAATTCCAACGATGGATCTAAAAATACAGGGGGGTTCTTGTGGTGAAAATTTTAATTTCAACTTATTATGTATTACAAAGTTAATTAATGTATGGTAAAGAATAACCAGGGGGTATCAAAAGAGTAAATGGTATGCAAGAATGTTAATACTACCATTGAGTGGATTTAGTTAAGTAGGAACTCAAGGATGTTTACTTATTACTACTAATAAATTATCCTAGTAATTAATTATTTGAAATAATTAAGATGAAGAAATAAGATGTGAAAGTCAAATGAATGGAATGGATAAGGATCGAGCTCAAGAACTTCATCAAGATGTCCAAGATAAGGAAAAGGATGAGTCCTCCAATTCCAAAGGTCATGAGAATTATCATCCTATTTGATGAAAGATGGAATCCTCTTAGTGTTTCATTGAGCACAAGGATTTTCATCCTAAGTTCCATCAGAGGGCAAAACATTTTTAACTTTCATTGATTCTTGAAGGATGAAGAGGTTATATGGATTAGAGGGAAAGATTTCCATAGCTTCCATGGGACAAGGAAAACAAGTTCAAAGAGGGTTCTTGAAAAGCTGGGGGGAGAGGAGTTTTTGGGGGTCTTCATCTTGTGTGATTTTTTTAGGAAAGGGAAAAGGATGAGGAGTCTTGGTAGATGGTGGAAAAGGGGAAAGTGGGTTGGATGTTTGGGGTACTTTGAAGAATAGAAGTGGGTAGGATAATGTTGGGAGCTTGAAATTTTTATAGGAATTTCAAAAACCGTTTTGGGTTCGATGGCACAACTTCCTACTAGTTTGGGTGCAGAACTTGTAATTTGGTGAGTAGACCCGTCATGTAATTAACTATCTAATGAGCTAAAGCAAGCTTGATTTGGATAACATATGTGATAGGAGTGATATTTTAAGTGACTGGTGGTCTGTAGCCAAGTTAGAGTTACTACCTTTGTACAACCCTCTTAGATTTGGTAGCATAATTTGTTACTAGTTTAGGTGCAGAGCTTGTGACGCGCTCCTTGGTCCCGGGATGAACCCACTTGAGGGTTCACCAAGGTGAAGTTGCGGAAAGTTGGGACTGAAAGGCATGCTCCCGACTTCCAACTCTAGAAAGGGGTAGAGGGTTGAGTTGGAAGCCCTGGGATTAGACTAGGAAGGGAGACTAACTTAGCTTGTGTGAATCTACATCCAAAAACCAACCACGGGAGGTTAGTTTAGCATTCGGGACACCCTTTGGTGTTGGGACTTACCACGAGCACTTGGGCACACAAGACTCACCACCGCCCGGACTCGGGGGAAGCCACCACCTTCCCCCATATAGTATTCTCTGCAGCTCGCAATGGAGGCTACATCCAAATGGCACAAATTCCCGGGACTCCCGAAATGGAGTCTCGAAATTGTCTCGACGAGACTCCTGGAACTTTGAACGGCCATAACTCCCAACTGCAGAGTTGGATCGCAACAAGGTCTGAACCAAAGTTGTAGCCCTCGTCGAGATCTTTCCAACTCCGTGTCGCACACCCAAATCGGATGTCGGAAAGAGGTCGATTCCCGACTTTTAGTGGTCGGGAGTCAAATTGGCAATTTGACTCCCGGCCCTTATTTTGCCCATAACTTGGGCTGAAAATGTCCAAATGACCAATTCGAGGCCATTTTCGATATCTACGTTTCAAGACCTTTCCAATGACACCAAGAACACCCCAATGCGAGGTGTTTTTCCCCTTGCTGTCGAGCTCTGAACATTCGGGAGTCCCGGAGGACTCCAAATCCCAACTTTTCCAAGTGTTGGGCTTCAGCCCACACTTGGCCAAAGTGGGGTTGCGACAACTTGCAATTTGATAGGTAGATGCCCCATGTAATTAGCTTTTTAATGAGCTAAAGCAAGCTAGATCTGAATAACTTATGTGATGGGAGTGATATTTAAGTGATTGGGGGTCTGCAGCCAAGTTGAACTTGGTGTTAAATCTTTAAAACTTGGTTTGAAGGGGTGACAATTTAAAATAAAGTTCTAAGATTTGGAGTGTTCAAACTTGGAAGATATATCTATAAATCCTAAATTGTGAATCATGCATAGGAAACAAACTATCTAGTTTTAACTACAAATGCAACTTAACATCTAGTAATACACTTGTACCTTTTTTCCTTCACCGGTAACATATGTACTTTCAAGTATAGTCACTTCATAGAACTAGGGGTAGAGGGACAGAAAGTTGCCTCACAATCAACCTATTTAACAAGTTTGATGGCACAGGTTCAAAGTTTTGAAGTTTTGTTAATCAAGTGCATCTAGTCCTTTGACTTCATTTTCATCGGTATCCAATTGGCCCAACCCAAGTTGGATTCATTGGTATTTTGTTGTCAAGCATGGCCTCTGCTTGGTTCACACTTTTGTTGGAGCATCACTCATCCTAATTCAACATCTTTGAAACATTCCTTGAAAAATTCAATGCCACCTTTGGAGACTTAGACAAAAAAATGCACATTTAACATCAAAATATGATTTTTGTTATCAAGGATCACATTTAGTTATAATATATGCATTGAATTTTAGATAGCTAATTTGTAATATTTTATGGGGTGAGTTAGCATTCATAAGTTAGTTTTAATTTGGGTTATGAGGTGATGCGAAAGACTTGATACTCACCATGCCAGACCCTTCAACATTAAGTCAAGCCATTGCACAAGTTGTTTGGTGTGACAAAGCTCTTTGAACATTTACAAAAGAAATGTCATGAACTAACATCAATAACACACAAAAAAATTTGCACCATCGACAACACAAAAGAGTTTTTCCACCTATAATGTTAACCCGGCCTTTGGCAACCTCATTAAAGGACAACCCCATGTAGATTGATAAGATAAAATTCAATCCCTTCATAGAACAAGGAAACTATGTTGTCATATAAACAATATTTGTTTATATTATTTGAGAGCCAGGTCATATTGTTCATGAATGTCGAAAGAAGAATGGTCCACATGTAGTACATGCCATCTCTATTACCAATCCACAACAAAAGAAGTTGGGAAATGAGCATGTCCAATCTCAATAGGGACCCCGAGGTTGTACTTTGATGCATCATGTAATGAGAATGGTCCTAGCCTATTTTTAAATATGGCATTATGTTTCTTAGTACTAATCATTGTTAAATGTAATAAGTTTGTGACAAGGAAGCCTAAGCATTATTTGATTATGGCACATTAGCATGTTTCATTGACAAGGAATTGGTGCAACAATTCAAGTTGGCTCAAGTGGAAAATAACACACTAGTGTTAGTTGAGGTCATTAACAACCTAATCAAAACCTTTATCAAGACTAATCACACATGAAACCAAAACATTAGGTGTTACCATTGGTTTTCACACCAACAAAGTTTTTTTCAATGTCATTTCATTTCCAAGTAATCTTATCATCATTGGATTATTTTGCCTTATTCTATATAGTCCACGAATGGATTGGTGTTAAGACATGAAAAACCACAAGAACAAAGGTTAGAAAAAGGTTTAAGTCTAACTTTCAAATAAGGAACAAGACAAGATTATGTGATTTAAAAACAAAAACACAAGAACTAAAAATAAGAACATGAGATCTATGTGTAAAAAAATTATGAAAACAAATATTTATTATGCTAACATATGCAAACATGAACATGACAAGGCTATGGTGTAAGATCGTACAATTTAAGATTAGTGTTGAATAAACTAAAGGAAATGAAGGGTTGTACTTCTATTTATACCCCTTTGGGGACCTAGTTCAAGGAAGCTTCCAAGGAGGCTTCTATGTGTGCATTTAATATATATATATTTGAAAACCTTCATAATTGAAAGCTAACTATGAATTAATTAAAACTTAATTGAAAGTTAATTGGAATTTAACTTGAAGTTGATTAAGAGTTAATTGGGAATTAACTAAGAGTTAATTAGGAGTTCATTAGAAGTTCATCGGAAGTTAATTCGAACTTAACTAAAACTTAACTAGGACTTAATTAAAAGTTAATTGAAAGTTAATTAAGAGTTATGGATGAATCCCATCCATTAAAAGGTGGTGTCTAATGTTCACGTCTATCATAATTGGCATACGGAGACTTTGAAACATCACAACATGAAGCCTTGGAATGCAAAACCTTTGCCAAAAACATGCATGGACTAAATCAAAATGGGGTATGTTGTGTAACTAGAAATAAACATGAAGATGTGACGCAACCCCAAACTCCTCGTAAGACTTGAATGCAAGTCCAAAGGTGAAAACATTGGAAGAAAAAAGAATGGGGATATGTTCCTTAACTCGCAACACTTCGGGGGTAGAGGGGCATGTTGGAGCTCCAAGATGGGGACTAGGAAGAGTGATAAACGAGTCAATTATTCACACATACATGCGGAAACCAAACAACAAGTTAGTTAATGCATAGTTGAAGCATGTTTGGTGCACTTTTTGTCGCAACCCTACTTTGGCCAAGTGTGGGTTGAAGCCCAACACTTGGAAAAGTTGGGATTTGGAGTCCTCCGGGACTCCCGAATGTTCAGAGCTCGACAGCAAGGGGAAAAACACCTCGCATTAGGGCGTTCTTGATGTCATTGGAAAGGTCTTGAAACGTATATATCGAAAATGGCCTCGCATTGGTCATTTGGACATTTGCAGCCCAAGTTATAGGCACAAGAAGGGCCGGGAGTCAAATTGCCAATTTGACTCCCGACCACTAAAAGTCGGGAATCGACCTCTTCCCGACATCCGATTTGGGTGTGCGACACGGCGTTGGAAAGATCTCGACGAGGGCTATAACTTTGGTTCAGACCTCGTCGCAATCCAACTTTGCAGTCGGGAGTTATGGCCGTTCAAAGTTCCAGGAGTCCCGCCAAGACAATTTCGGGAGTCTCGGGAATTTGTGCCATTTGGATGTAGCCTCCATTGCGAGCTGCAGAGAATACTATATGGGGGAAGGTGGTGGTTTCCCCCGAATCCGGGCCGTGGTGAGTCTTGTGTGCCCAAGTGCCCGTGGTAAGTCCTAACACCAAAGGGTGTCCCGAATGCTAAACTAACCTCCCGTGGTTGGTTTTTGGATGTAGATTCACACAAGCTAAGTTAGTCTCCCTTCCTAGTCTAATCCCGGGGCTTCCAACTCAACCCTCTACCCCTTTCTAGAGTTGGAAGGCGGGAACGTGCCTTTTGGTCCCAACTTTCCGCAACTTCACATTGGTGAACCCTCAAGTGGGTTCACCCCGGGACCAAGGAGCGCATCACTTTTGGTGCATAAACAAATCATGAACACACATGAACTCACAAGACTCACCACAACTCGAACTTGGGGGAACCCACCACCTTCCCCCTTATAGTATTTTTTTTTATTAGCCATGGGGCTACATCCAAATGTCATTTTATCCCAAGACCCCAAAGTTGGGAGTCCAAAAATTCTTGAAATTGGGACTTCCATGACTTTGGAAGCCCATATTTTTTTTCAGACCTCCGATTGAGGTGATTTGAAGCAAAATAGTAAACCTCGTCAAGGAATTTCCAATGATATGTGGCACACCACCTACACGTAAGTAAATCATGGCAATTCTTGACTTTAGTTTTTGAGAGTCAAATTGGCAATTTGACTCTCAACCTTTCTTTTGGCCAAAACTTGTGTTTTAGGTACTAAAATGGGATGTGCAAGCCTATTTTAGATATTTAAGTTCCAAGACCTTGTCAATGGTATAAGAATCTCTTCAATCCAATGAATTTTGACCCATATAATCGCTCTCTGAAAATTTGGGACTCCAACTCCCAAAGTGGAAGCCCACTTAAAAATGTGTGAGTTCATTCCCTCACACCCTCCTACATTCTCGAAAGCATGAAATGTGATTCTTGGGCTTCCTTCTCGACTCACACCTTTGCAAGACCTTACCTTGGTCGTGAGCCCAAAACTAGGGTCGTGATAGGATGAATGCATGTAAACTTTGAAGCAAAGGGAAAACCTTGGTAGTATAAGAAGGCTTATGTGCCCCAAGCCTTTGATTTTATTGAACAAAAGTTTTCATGAAGGCTGTTAAGAAGAGATGTATTCTTGATTTCTATTTTTCCTTCATTAAATGTTGAGTCGTGTCCATATGAGATTTCTTCCTAGTACCAAGAATTCAAATATGTGTATGAGAAGAAAAATCCAAACACCCTACTTAAACATTGACCATACAACTGCACCATTGATCTTGAGGAAGGAGTGCAACCTCCATTTGGACCCATCTACAATTTGACACAAAACAAACTTATAATGCTTCATGAATACATTGACAAGAATATCGAGAAGGGGTTCATTCGACATTCCAAATCTTTAATTAGTGCCACTATCTTCCTTATTAAAAAGAAATTTGGTTTTTTATGAATGTGTGTTCATTATCATTGACTAAATCAACTTGCCATCAAGAATCAATACCCTTTACTCCTAATCTTGGGGTTGTTACACCAACTAAGTCGTGCCAAGGTATACACGCAAATTGATTTACATGGAACATATAACTTGATGTGCATTCGAGAAGGCGATGAATGGAAGATGGCATTTAAAACTCATAGCAGCCATTTCGAATATGTTGTGATGTCATTTGGCCTTACCAACGCACCTACTATTTTTCAACATTTAATGAACAATGTCTTTCATGAATATTTGGATAATTTCATGGTTTGTTACATCAATGACATCTTCATTTTCTCAAAGAACATGGAAGATAATGAGCACCATGTACATTAGCTTTTAGAAAAGCTTCAGGAATTTAGACTTCATGTCAAATTGAAAATGTGTGAATTCCATCAATTTGAAATAGAATTATCGGGTTACATCATCTTTGGAAATGACATTTGCATGGATTCTCATAAGGTTCAAACCATTGGGCTACTTGAAATTTTGTTTGAAATGTCCAAGTTTTTTGGATTTGCTAACTTTTATTAATGTTTCATTGCCCAATATTCTTCAATAGTGGCCCCTCTTATTCATTTGACTTAAAAGGATCAACCTTTTTTTTGGGGAATTGAAGTTGTAAATGCCTTTCAAATTTTGAAGACTTTCTTCACGACTATCCCAATTTTGATTCACATAGACCCTTCCAAACCTTTTATTTTTAAAACAAACACTTATGACTTTGTAGTAGGTGTTATACTCTCACAATTTGAAGGGACAATCTTCTTCATCTTGTTGACTTTTGTTCTTGTAAATTTTACAAAGATTAATTATGAGATTCATGATAAAGAATTTCTAGCCATTGTGGATGTTTTTGAAGAGTGGCGTCATGTCGCAACCCTAACTTGGCCAAGTTGTGGGGGTGAAGCCCAACACTTGGAAAAGTTGGGGATTTGGAGTCCTCTGGACTCCCGAAGGTTCAGAGCTCGACAACAAAAAGCAAAACACCTTGCATTGGGGTGTTCTTGGTGTCATTGGAAAGGTCTTGAAACGTAGATATCGAAAATGCCCTCGCATTGGCAATTCAGACATCTGCAATGACGCGCTCCTTGGTCCCGGGGTGAACCCACTTGAGGGTTCACCAATGTGAAGTTGCGGAAAGTTGGGACCGAAGGGCACGCTCCCGACTTCCAACTCTAGAAAGGGGTAAAGGGTTGAATTGGAAGCCCCGGGATTAGACTAGGAAGAGGGACTAGAAGATCAAGCTTGAATCTGCATCCAAAAAAAAAACCAACCACGGGAGGTTAGTTTAGCATTCGGGACACCCTTTGGTGTTGGACTTGCCACGAGCACTTGGACACACAAGAACTCACCACAGCCCGGACTCGGGAATAAGCCACCACCTTACTCCCTTATAGTATTCTCTGCAGCTCGTCGTGGGGACTACATCCAAATGGCACAAATTCCCGGGACTCCCGAAATGGAGTCCCGAAATTGTCCCGGCGGGACTCTCGGAACTTTGAACCGCCATAACTCCCGACTGCAGAGTTGGATCGCGACGAGGTCTGAACCAAAGTTATAGCCCTCGTCAAGATCTTTTCAACGCCGTGTCGCACGTTCAAATCGGACGTCAGGAAGAGGTCGATTCCCGACTTTTAGTGGTCGGGAGTCAAACTGCCAGTTTGACTCCCGGCCCTTCTTTTGCCCATAACTTGGGTTACAGATGTCCGAATTGCCAATGCGAGGGCATTTTCGATATCTACGTTTCGAGACCTTTCTAACGACACCAAGAACACCCCAATGCGAGGTGTTCTGCCCCTTGCTGTCGAGCTCTAAACATTCGGGAGTCCCGGAGGACTCCAACTCCCAACTTTTCCAAGTGTTGGGCTTCACCCCCACACTTGGCCAAAGTAGGGTTGCGACATAAGTTATGGGCAAAAGACTGGCAATTTGACTCCCAACCACTAAAAGTCGGGAATCGACCTCTTTTCAATGTCCGATTCGAGAGTGCGACATGGCGTTGAAAAGATCTCGAGGAGGACTACAACTTTGGTTCAGACCTCATCGCGATCGGATTCTACAGTCGGGAGCTATGGCCGTTCAAAGTTCCGAGAGTCCCGCCAGGACAATTTCGGGACACCATTTCGGGAGTCCCGGGAATTTGAGCCATTTGGATGTAGCCTCCATGGCGAGCTGCAGAGAATACTATAGGGAGTAAGGTGGTGGCTTACTCCCGAGTCCGGGCCGTGGTGAGTCTTGTGTGTCCAAGTGCCCGTGGCAAATCCCAACACCCAAGGGTGTCCCGAATGCTAAACTAACCTCCTGTGGTTGGTTTTTGGATGCAGATTCAAGCTTGATCTTCTAGTCCCTCTTCCTAGTCTAATCCCGGGGCTCCCAACTCAACCCTCTACCCCTTTCTAGAGTTGGAAGTTGGGAGCGTGCCTTCGGTCCCAACTTTCCGCAACTTGACATTTGGTGAACCCTCAAGTGGGTTCACCCCGGGACCAAGGAGTGCGTCACGTCATTTGTTTAAAGGAGCTCAACATGAAATCATTATGAATTCAAGCCATAAAAAATTATAACATTTCATGACAACTTGTGTTTTAAATCAACACCAAGTTCGATGGCCATTGTCCTTATATTGATTTTGGTTTGTCATCACATAGTGCCTTTGGTATTAACAAGGAAAACCTAATGTTATCATGTTGCTCATACCTCGCGCTTAAGGAAAGAAATGCAACCTATGAGCAATAATGTGATGTCATTCTCAAGCTTAAACATTCTTGATGACATAACTTTTTTTTGTGAAATTTGTGAAGATTTGAAAGACCTTTTTGTTATTGGCATCCAAAGCCAATTAAGAAGTCATCATCAAGTTCAAGATTTTTCTAATGATCATGCCAAGTTCGAGTTTCCAAATAGTCTATTATATTGTGATGGTCTTTTGTATGTTCTTGATGTCCTTGCGCAATTGGGTGAATGCACATTAAGTTGGCTCACTTTTTATCCCTTTTTGGATTTTCTACAAAGTGTACATATTCAAATGCCACAAATACATTATAAAATCATCAATTTGACAAAAATATTTATGAATTAAAATTTCCAACTTGAATAAAAATATTTATTAAGGGGCAAAATTCAATAAACATACACCAATCATATAGTAATGGACTTTTGAAATGAACATATGGACTATGGTATGGGTTTTGCATTAGCATTCAAATGCATTTTTTGTTATAATACATCTCAATATTTTTTATAGTGACTCAATATATGATATTTGATGGAAAAAAAAAGGTGGATTGAAAAAAATTACAACAAAATCTTTAACCAACAAATAACCATGGACTTTTGAATGACCAAATTTGAACCTTATTTTTTTTAATCCTTATTTTGGTCATTTTTTATTGGATTGATATTTCCCCCCCCCCTAACCATGTATGTCAAATAATTGTTTAAATGGGCAACCTTTCATATGGACTTTATTAGTTGATTAATCACCACATAATGCCTATTCAAAATTGGTTTTTAATTATTTGTTCCATTTTAGTGTTAAAATACAGACTTTTGGGATTAAGACTTTTGTTGCTTTTGAGCCACCTTAACTTGCATCTACCTGATTTCAAGTTCTCCATGCTCACCATGATACTTTGGTTGTAGGCCATTTTAATTCAACATAACCATGGAGTCAGTGTTTTAAGATTATTAACTTATGCAAGAAGGGATTGAATATTGATTCAAGATGAGGTCACAATTTTAGAAGAAACATGATTTCTTTTATGTGAAACATGAAAATGTGCCCTTCAAACTTTTGTTGGGATTGAGAGTTCTACCTATGTTAATCAACATGTTAATCCAAATGACAATTTGGCCAGAAACTCACAATAACAAAACAATTTAGTGGGTAGCAACATTGAAACTTTCAATGCCACAAACAAATAGGTGGGAAGCTAATCAAACTTTGGAGGCTATTCTTTTGCCACCAACAGAAGTTCCTTCACCAAGGTATGGACACATTTACATCGTCAACTTTGGTCCACCTCCTACCATAAAGCATTATGCGGTGATGATTGGAAATTTCCCTACATGCATTTGTATTGACTTCATAACAATGATGGCAAGTTCCTTGGGTGGTCATGGGAAGTGGGTGCATTACAAGCATTCATATTACATTTTATGAAATGTGATGTGTTCTGGCCAAACAAATGATTTCATTCATTTTCCAACTTGGAGTTGGAATGAAGTGTAACACCTAACCAATGTGTTAGGGAAATTCATTTGTGGTCCAAGTTTCAAATTGTACATGGATGATGGGATTTGTGATAAAGTGCAATTAGTCTCAAGTTGTAGAGTTGAAAAACTTGTATAAGGTCCAAGATGGTTTGTCCCATGTACACTTTGGTTTACACAAAATGAATTGAGATATTTGTTAGCCTTGATACATATGTGTGCAACTAGTATTGGGTTCATTGACATGTTGGGTAACATAGCATAACCATTTTTATCTTTGTCATGCATCATGTGCCTTATGTTATGTGTCTTACTAAACAATGAAAGTGATATGTGTGGGATAAAAATCCAAAAAAAAATTTAAATGCCATTTCAAGTATAAATTTGTATATGACAAAATGAACATGGCAACCAATTTGTATATGTTCAACTTCAGTTGGAATGTTTCATCAAAAAACTAATTTGATCATAAATATCATCCATTTCAGACTTCATTCATGTCCACATGGTAGAATATTTGCCACATTATTTGAGAATCTATCACTAGGGAGAAAACCCCATTTTTCAACTATGTTTTCAATTGTCATTTATAATTGAAAACATCATTTTCAACTACAAAATGTTTTTTGTAACTCAAAAATGATGTTGTCAATTGATTTCCAAAATAATCAACAATGGTGAATCGACCCTACAACATAGTTGAAAAAAACTTACATGTGTTGATTTATGGGTTAATGTTGAGGTGACAACATTTTAGTTGAAAACGACATACATTTTAGTCAATGCAACATTTCAACTATAAAATGTTGACTAAACCTAGTTGATTCCATGCTGCCAATCAATGGATGAATTTCATCCACCTATGTGTCATGTCATTTGGGGGCGTGGAATTGGAATTATGACTATGTAGCATTGGCACATGTCATGTCATTGAGGAAGGACATGGAATTTTAGAAATTTGATTATTATTCAATTATATTACACTACTACATATTCTGCCTTTTTGCGAAGGGCCAAACGAAACCTGAAGGGTTTGCAAAGCAAAAACAAAAAACTTGAAGGGTTTGTGAAGCAAAAACAATCTGCCATATTTGCGATGTAACACGCATCGCAACTTGTGGTGCACCACCCATCGCTAATTTATAATGTACCTTTAATCATCGCATCACTTTTGCGACATATATGACAAACTAAACTTTGCAACCCGCTCAATCTCCGTTCACCCTAGCGATATTCCACACTTCACAACGTTTAATTATACTCAAAACATCGCACATTTTACAATACACAAAGTATCGCTACAAACTTTAAAAGTCACAAGACATCGCAAGCTTGCGTTATTCGGCGCCCCGCATTTTGCATATGAATATGTATCGCAAACCTCATCACAAATTTTGACAAAACTTTCCGGTGGTGGACGTCTTGCTAAGTTTGGACCACATGAACTTTGAATGAATCCATGGCAAGTGTATGACCCAATTTTACTATAATGCACAAACTACCATTTTTTCTTAGTTTGTGCATATTCACATGTTTGAAACCACAATTTGAAAAACTTTTCCTAATTCCACCTCAAAATTACTGCAGCCTCCTACAATTCTTATTAAAACAAAGTGAAGTTGTTGCCAAGTACCTTCTTTGATCCAATCAGTTGCTTCTGTTAATTTGTTTTTTCATATCTATGTTGGTGGACAAGGAGAAAGAACGAGTGAAATAGATATAAAATGGAAATATTTATTAGGAAAGGTGGGAGATAGTTGTTAAATTTTTTAAAAAAGAAGTCATTATTAAAATATAAAAGAAAAATTTAAGCTTGAAGATAAGATAGTTATTTATGAAATTGTCTTTGGAATGGTCCATGGGTGACCATACAAAGAATTCCTAAAAAATCCCCATATACTAGTTACGATTACTCATCACTGAAATTAATCCTTCTTGTGGATGGTCGCCAATGTGATTATATCACAAAATCCAAAGAGGAAAAAAAACAAAACCTTGGTATAAACTTGAAATATAACAAAAACTTATTTTCTCTGAAAATTCAGTTCCCAAAACAATTTGTTGATTTTTTCTTTTTTAGAGACAAAAAATTACGAATGAATATTTGTTATTGAAAAATTGAGGCCGAAAGATTACGAAATCTCGCCACGAAAAAACAAAAAAAAAAATTAGTTGCCGCCAACCCTTATAATAAAATACCCACCTAACACCGTCTCGGACACACGTGATAACCCAAAAACCCGCCGGTTCTTTCATGAAACCTGATAATTCTTTCGGGCTTTTGAAATAACTCGAACCGACAATTCTTTGTGACGCGCTCCCAAGTTCCTTGTAGACCCACTTGAGGGTCCAAGTATGCGGCAATGCGGAAAGAGTTGGAACTTGGAGCCGCTCCCTAGCTCACAACACTTGGAGGGGTAGAAGGGCGTGTTGGAGCTCCGGGATGGGACTAGGAAGAATTGACAAGCTTATTCACTCACACGGGCCTGCACACAACCCACACAAAGTGGTTAGTGCATAATTAGAGCACCTTTGGTGCTAGGACGAGCCACGAGCAACGCGGACACACAAGACTCACCACGGCCCGGACTTGGGGGAAGCCACCACCTTCCCCCTTATAGTGTACTCTGCAGCTCTCCACGGAGGTGGCATCCAAATGGCCATTTTTCCCGGGACTCCCGCGTGGGAGTCCCGAAATTATCCCGGGTTGGAGTCCCGGGACTTCGGACGCCGATATCTCCCGACTACAGAGTCCGATTGCGACGCGGTCTGAATCAAAGTTGTAGCCCTCGTCGAGAGCTTTCTAATGCCGTGTCGCACTCTCAAATCGGATCTCGAGAAGACCTCGATTCCCGACTTTTAGTGGTCGGGAGTCAAACTGAGGCAGTTTGACTCCCGGCTCTTCTTTTGCCCATAACTTGCCTTTGAGATGTCCAAATGAGCAATGCGAGCCCATTTTAGACATCTACGTTTCAAGAGCTTTCCAACGGTACTAAGAGCGCAACAATCCATTCAGATTTGACCCTTCAACTCGCACTCTGAAGTTTCGGGAGTCCACTGGGACTCCCTCTCCCAACTTGGGAGTTGCCTTGGGAGTGTGAGTGTTCACTCCCTCACACTCCCTCGCACTTCCTTAGACTCCTGGGAGTATGTGATGACTCCCGGGCTTTCTCTTGGCCCGCACCCTTCCAATGCCTTTGCCTTTGCTCCCGGGCTTCCTTCCTTTTGACTCCCGGGCTTCTTTCCTCTTAACTCCCGCAACCTTGCAACCTTTGCCTTGGTCGCGAGCCCAAAGCTAGGGTTGCGACACTTTGCTTCTGATTCCTCCCACCAGCAAAAATAAACAAAACCCAGAACCAGCGGCTCGCTCGCTCCCTCACCAAAATTAAGAACCGGAGGTTTTCGGAAATTTGGAACAAAATCAAATACCCGCCTAACTCTGATCCCCTGCGAATTGCACCAGGGTCCTTTCCTTTTTAATTTTTATAAAAAATAGAAAAAAGAAGGAGAAGGAAAAAAAACAAAAAAACAAAAAAGGTATAGAAAAAAAGAGGAAAAGAAAAAGAGGAAAAGGAAAAGAAATGTTTTTAGGGTTTAGAGGAGGAGGAGGACGAGGAGGGGGAATTTGTTTTCCTGAACTCCTCATTGCTGTTCTTGTTGTCATTGCGTTGCAAGTTCGCCCAAGAGATGGCGCCTGGATGCGAGCGCACTTTGTCGTCGCCCGAGCGATGGCACCGGGATTTCGAGCGCACGCAGCAGTAGCAACAACAGATCGGTGCTCAGCTGCATCCTGGGTGGACAAATCAGTGGCCGTGGATGCAAGGGGTTGCGGTAGTTACCATGCACGCTGTTACGCTCGTTGCAACCGAGCGTGCAAGCTGTGGCGCCCTTGTGTATGGAGCTGGAGGCGGCTCTCATCGAGAATCAAGGGGAAGCTTGCGTCCGTGTACTTTCCACCATCTCGCATACCTTTTGTGAGCTGAACAGTCCACATCTTCAGTTCAATTGAGAGGCTTTCATTCTTTTCGGTGGTGATGTGCTACTATTGAGATGTCTGTTCTGTCCCTTTGCCGCTACTGAAAGCAACGGCGACAGTGCTGGTGCTGCTGGCTCGGAAAAAATGGTGTCCATCAAGTTGTTGTCTTTGCAAAAGGAGTGTCTTAATATCCTGCGAGAACTGTGTTGTACTGTGACCTATTTCACGGAGTCTCTGGCAGCGCACAACGATTTCGTCATGAATTTGTTCGGTCTGATGGGATTCTACAGTACTTTTGATTGTGGTAAGGGGCTCTTGACCATATGGATAGTGTCCTGGACATCCCCCTTTTGCACCCATTTGCACTACTCCCCTCAATTCCTTTTGTAGTTGCTGCAAGCAAGCAAGCACAATTTTCTACTGCCATGGTTGTTTTGACCTAATTTGTTTCAAAGAAAAATCGACTCACGGTGGTACTGCAATTGTGACTTCTTTCACACTGGGAATCATGAGATTCATATCTTCAGCCCTAAAAAGCTTCGTGCCAGCTCTTGTTGTTTGCAAGTCCATTCGTCCTGCTGTCGCTTTTGCTGTTGTTACTGCTATGCAAGCCTGGCCTGTAGCTAAAGGATTGCAGGTGGAGGTGACTGGCAGGACCACCAAGTGCATTACATTGCGGAGGAGATTCTGAGTGATGTTCTCGTCGTCGGTGATTACAAGGTCTTCTCCACTTCCCAGGTTTAGGCCTTAGTGCAACTGCTAAGGTTCTCATCCTCTCTGTCTCTCTCGCATTGCATGTTTTCCGTCTTTTTTTTTTCGGGTCTGTGTCTATGTGTTTGTGTTGTGGCTTCTCTTTTTCCCCCTTGTAAATGAGAACCTTCGGTGTCGTGGTCGATGCTGCGATCGAGGCGGTTATTACCACCTGAGCTCCTATAATTATTTATTTACTAGTTTTAGCAGGATTTGTGAGACCCTGGGAAGGTAGTTCTTACTCTCACTAGCTCTTGGAGGGATGCGGACGGTATTTTCTGTAGCCACTATACCTGAGCCTTGTGAATCTCAAACTTGTATGAATCAATCCTGAGCCTTGTGAATCTCAAACTTGTATAGATCGATTGATTCCGCATTCTGTGTATTGTGTGTCATGGTTTGTTCTTCAGACAGAACTTGGAAATGTCAGTTTCGTTTCACTGGAGCTAAAGACCTTGTTGAAGGATCAATGATCGGATTGTTTTCCTTCGGAACAGACTTACTAACCTAAGAGATCTGTCCTGGATTCTTTAGTTTTGAGCTAATATTATCTGATGGTAGGTGTTAGCATGGTCATTACAGTGGCAGCCTTTTCCAGATACAGGCCAATCTTGGGCTGCATGGCCGAATTGGATTTGGGGACGCATGTGACATCACCACGCGGAAAGCAGTTGCATCCTCTGGAGAATGTGCATTCAAGACAGTTTGCATTCACATCGAAGGAGTTAGGAAAGTATGTGGCCTACTTCTGGTTGCAGAGTGCACACCCGAATGTCCATCTCAATCTTGCACTTGACTGGAAGACACGCGTTGGGGCAAAAGATTGGGAATCCATCGCCAAGAAAGAGAAGCTGGATGTGTGGCCTGTAATTATAGCCGTCCAAGTTTTTCTTTTCAAATCAATAGTATCATTATAGTGTTCTCTTGTTTGTTTGCATGGCAGTTTTCATTGTCCAAGTGCCTATCTATATAATCCGGGCATTACGAGTGTAATGCCGTGGCTGGTGGCTAACTGTGGCAAGGTTTTTTTCAAATTTTGGATCTGGAACATTGTAGTAGAATTTTGCTGCCAATACTTAAGAAGGCAGGGGTGGTGGTTATTATTTTTCTGATATTTTGGGGCCTATGAATTTTTTTTGCAGAGGAGCAGATTTGCCCAGCAATATGGGTCGAGATTCAAGTTCTGCAATAACTGGGAAAAGGAGTCGGGTGGTTGAAGATGAAATCTACTATGATAATTACCATGTTCACAAGCTCTATCTTATAGAGGTAGGTTACTCATGTGTTCACTATACTTCCTTCCACGGCCCTTTATGGTCGATCTCAAAAGTGCATTTTGCTAGACTTCATGTTGTTCAACCCTAGAAGGTAGCCCGTGGTTGTAACTTGTAGCATTGAGGTTCACAGGTGATGGCATCAAGGTTTGCATGGACTCAAAGTGGGAGAGTCTGAATCTTGTACTCAAACTCCATCAGGCAGGGTTCGAATCTCAATGAGAAGAGGATTCTGCACTGATGTAGCAGGAAATCTCTTCTAGAGAACTACAAACTCTAGTGTTCTTGTTCACTTTGGTATGTGTTTGGAGCATTGGTGGATGCCTCAAAAGAGCTGAGCTTTATGGCACTATAGACCAATCGACCCATCCCGATCGATTGGTCTGTAGGAGCCAGATCATCATTCTTGAAGCGTCCACCCCCAATTTGCTGATTGTGCATGATCCCCTCGTGTCATTGTTGAGAGCACCAATGCCTTATTTGGAGCATTGGTGGATGCCTCAAAAAGAGCTGAGCTTTATGGCACTATAGACCGATCGACCCATCCCGATCGATTGGTCTGTAGGAGCCGGATCATCATTCTTGAGGCGTCCACCCGCAATCTGCTGATTGTGCATGATCCCCTTGTGTCATTGTTGAGAGCACCAATGCCTTGTTTGGAACATTGGTGGATGCCTCAAAAAGAGCTGAGCTTTATGGCACTATAGACCGATCGACCCATCCCGATCGATTGGTCTGTAGGAGCCGGATCATCATTCTTGAGGCGTCCACCCCCAATCTGTTGATTATGCATGATCCCCTCGTGTCATTGTTGAGAGCACCAATGCCTTGTTTGGAACATTGGTGAATGCCTCAAAAAGAGCTGAGCTTTATGGCACTATAGACCGATCGACCCATCCCGATCGATTGGTCTGTAGGAGCCGGATCATCATTCTTGAGGCGTCCACCCCCAATCTGCTAATTGTGCATGATCCCCTCGTGTCATTGTTGAGAGCACCAATGCCTTGTTTGGAGCATTGGTGGATGCCTCAAAAAGAGCTGAGCTTTATGGCACTATAGACCGATCGACCCATCCCGATCGATTGGTCTGTAGGAGCGGGATCAGCATTCTTGAAGCGTCCACCCCCAATCTGTTGATTGTGCAAGATCCTTTCGTGTCATTGTTGAGAGCACCAATGCCTTGTTTGGAGCATTGGTGGATGCCTCGCGCCGGGCTGAGCTTTATGGCACTACAGACCGATCGATCGGTTCCGATCGATTGGTCTGTAGGAGCCGGATCATCATTCTTGAGGCGTCCACCCGCAATCTGCTGATTGTGCATGATCCCCTCGTGTCATTGTTGAGAGCACCAATGCCTTGTTTGGAACATTGGTGGATGCTTCAAAAAGAGCTGAGCTTTATGGCACTATAGACCGATCGACCCATCCCGATCGATTGGTCTGTAGGAGCCGGATCATCATTCTTGAGGCGTCCACCCCCAATCTGCTGATTATGCATGATCCCCTCGTGTCATTGTTGAGAGCACCAATGCCTTGTTTGGAGCATTGGTGGATGCCTCGGGCCGGGCTGAGCTTTATGGCACTACAGACCGATCGATCGATTCTGATCGATTGGTCTGTAGGAGCCGGATCAACATTCTCGAGGCGTCCACCCCCAATATGTTGATTATGCAAGATCCTTTCGTGTCGTTGTTGAGAGCACCACTGCCTTGTTTGGAGCATTGGTGGATGCCTCGGGTCGGGCTGAGCTTTACGGCACTACAGATCGATCGATCGATCCCGATCGATTGGTCTGTAGGAGCCGGATCAGCATTCTCGAGGCGTCCACCCCCAATCTGTTGATTGTGCAAGATCTTTTCGTGTCATTGTTGAGAGCACCAATGCCTTGGTTGGAGCATTGGTGGATGCCTTGGGCCGGGCTGAGCTTTATGGCACTACAGACCGATCGATCGATCCCGATCGATTGGTCTGAAGTTGCTGGCAGGGTCTTCTGCAGTTTCTTTGCAGGTTCATAAAACTTTGTGGACTTCATTGTCCTTTGCTGCTATTTGCAATATTGTTCAAACCACTTGAGAAGTTTTGGACATGTAAGGGTATGTGCACATCATGTCTTGTATTTCGGAAACACAAAGTAATATCTATTTTCATCTCTCTGTAAACTTTATGTGACATAATGTCTCCTTTGACATTGTGTGCAGCTGCCAACCTTTCCCTCAATTTCTCTCAGTCCTACAGCTGCAGGCATTGGGAAGATTGTCTATGAGAGCCCTCAACTGAAGAAATGACATAATTCACAGGTGGAGATACGGGGCTTGCTTCATTGCATCAGCCCTCCATTTGTACTTCCTTCGAAGGCTTCTCCTGTAAGTGCACCAGTTGCCAAATCTGCCAAAAGTCTTGTTTGGAATGGTACCAAAAAGACCGTTTTCAAACAGGAATCAGCAGGGCAGAGTATGTTGGGTTTTATTGTGGAGCTACGCATGTGTCCTCACATCCCTCACTGTGAGCATAATGCTCTATTGCCCGCTGTTGGCAAAGAATGTGTGCATGTATACTTTTTGGGTTCAGTGGCTTCTTGGCGTCCAGTGTTGTCTGTGGTGATTGGGCAATGTGTGACCATCACTAGGCTTCAAAGGAAATTGATCCTGGTAGGGCTTGAGAAAAATGAACACTTCCTTTTTGTGGCAACAAAGAGTAGCCTGGTGTCACAACTTTCTCCTTTAGGGTGTGTCCCCATGGATTGTGGGGGGAAAGAGCCTTGTTTTAGGGCAAGAGAAAGGGATCCCACCACTAGCTAACTCACAAGGACAACTATTCACAAGGAATTAGCATGTGGCTCCAAAGAAGGTACATGTGTGGCAACAGCATTCTCGCAATCTTCATCCAGTCATATATTCAATGCAGGGTCTTAGGGCTAATGGATATTTTGAGTTTACATTGTCAATTCATTATTGATCACTCTGTCCACTGATTAGTATTGCTCATTTTGGTCTGTTCCCATAGTTATGCTAGATTGGATTTCTTGATCTGAACAGGGGGACGATGACGAGAGGGAGGAGGATGAGCAACCTCCCCCTCCACCAGAGAACACTAGGAGGAAACATTCAAGGAAGAAATCCAAGAGGGGAAGGAAGTCTAGATAGACAACTAGTGTATTAGATACCCAAGGGTTGCAAACCCTTTTACATTGTAAATTTTGAAATTTTGATATAGATTTTGTTTTTTCCGGCCCAAAGTAACTCCAAATGAATATAAACCCTGCCATGCTCTTGCGATAGACAGTCGATCTCAAAACTATTTACGAGTCATATTTCTTTGCAACACTGCAAAAGCCAAAAGACCAAATGTACCATCTCACAGACATCGCTAAACTCTGACGGTTAAAATCATTCCAGAACATGTTTGCGAAATCCTACATTTTGCAAACTTTTAGCGACCTTTTGCAAATCGCAAACTCTTTGCATTAAATTGTATATCGGAAACCGATAGAGTTTTGAGTCGATTCGCTAAGTTGTAGCGTTGATGAATTTGCTTCAAAACGTTTCCGATGTTAGTTTTATCGCTAATGTGTAGCGGCATGTTGACCATCGTAAAACGTTTGCGTTAGACGTTATATCGAAAACCAATAGATTTTTTAGTCAATTCACTAAGTCGTTGCGATGTTGGGTTAGTTTTTAATAATTTTCAATGTATTGTGAATCGCAAATTGTGTATAGAAGACATTATAATCGGAAATGTTTTGCGATTGGTTTGGTTTCGGGAGTTGCGAAGAGCTTGCGATTGTACGGGTGCGAAGGTGAGGGTTTTGCAAAGGCTTAAGAGTTTGCGAGGAATTCTTGTTCGGAACTACGGGTTTTCGGAATCTGATTTCTTTGTTGTTTGCGAGGATATTTGGATCGCAATATGCCCCTTTTATGTTGTAGTGTTATAATGCATCAAAATAAAGATTGTGCATTAATTGCACACATTAAAAATCAATAAAAACATCATCATTTACTAAAGAATAAGGAAGTTTGACAAAGAGAAAAACACTTTGAAATCTAGAAAAAATAGAATTAAATAATGAATAGAAATGACACACATCATGGGCTTACCTTATACATTTATAGTTGACAAACATAGTTGAAACCTAATTGAAATTTAGTTGAACCCAATCAAAATACAAGAAAAATTATATAGTTGAAACTTAATTGAAAATAGTTCACTAAAACAAACATATCAAAACCTTACTTGCATTGATGGTTGAAAAGGTTCATAAGTTTAGCGTTCATTGCCCAAATGTTTATTTTAAAACTGGAAAAGAAGAAAAACCGATGAGAGTTGAAGAAAAAAACTTCATACTTACAAAACAAGTTTTTCTTTTTTCTTTTATTTGGACCCCTCCAAAGCTCATAACTTTCTTGTTTCTTCTTCATTTTAAATGATTTAAAGTGTTATAGGAACAACACCTTAAGGTCTACAAATAATCTTTGAACTATAATAACAAAAAAAAAACATAAAGGAAGTTTTTGGGTGTTTAAAAACTGTTTGTGGTTTGTTGTTTTGAATTCTCGACCCCCCTACTTTGGGGCACCATAACTTTCTCATTTCTAATCCATTTTTTACAATTTTTAGTGCCTTAGATGCGCCAAGAGGAGGGTTCAATAGTTGGTTGGACATTAGGGGAAAAAAGAGCCCTCCCCTTGGATTTCGACTGCCTTAAGCGCTTAAGTGTACTAAAATCAACCTAATTACCTTAATGGAAGTTCAAAGAAAAACCTAGTTTAAAAAAAACTAGCAAAAGTTCAAAACAACACCTAATTAAAAAAGGATTTAACTAAAAATAACATGGCGGAGAAAGAAAAGAAAAAATATCTTGGTAAAGGGAAAATAAACAAAAAAGAGGAAAATCATTTTTAAACACTTGTAAATGTAAGAAGCATGTGTGGTGGTGGCTTCCAAACTCCATAAGATTGTTTCTTCATGTTATTCATGTTCACTTGTCTTGACACCATATGACCTTAATGTGCTTAATATATATATTTTTAAAATGCAATGAAATGAAGAAAAAAGAGCTTGAACATGATAAAAAAGAAAACAACTTAACAATAACCCCAAAATGAAAATTTTGAAATTCCTTACATGCAAAAGGCACAATGCATTCACTTGAAAAAATCCATGAATTGATATTAACTACATGATTTAAATTTCTAAACACAAGTTGGGCCTAAAGAAACGCAAGATAAATCAAAACAAATTGTAAAAAAGGAGAAAAAAATCAAACTAAAGTGCAAAGAAAGTTCAAAGTGAATGACAATGTTATATAAGGGCAATCTCTTCATCCATGGATGGATATCAAAGTATGTGGTTATAGTTGGGATGTCAACTAACTTTCAATTATGCAACTTGGCATCATTTCAAGTAGTTTTCAACTATAATTCAAATTTTAAATTTCCCACCAACACATTGCACCACTATTATATATCATACCATACATTCATAATTAATTATGGCATTATATATTATATGAAATTTAATGGCATAAATGGAATCATTTATAATGAATGAAATTTTATGATATAGTTTAAAACATTATAAATGGTATTATTTTAATTTTATGGCATTTTATAACATTTTAATGAATATGTAAAATGCCATAAAATTATATACCAATTATTTTATACCACAAAATTGAACCCTTGCTAAGCTAAAGTAGCTTGCCTAACCTAGTTAGCTATCCTAGCCTAAGTCTAATCAACTTTTTTACCTCACTTAAAACCTATGTAGACCTAGGTAGGTAGTAATAGGTTAAATATAGGTAGGTTGTGAATCATTTACGTAGGTATAAACAAAAATCAATTAGGTACCTACTTAAAAGCTTTGCCTAGTTACCTAATTATTCCATACCTATCTACCTATACCTAATTAGTTTAAGTAACATACTTACCTACATTTGACCTAACATATCTACCTATTACTTACCTAGGGACCTCCTATTGCATCTAGGTAGACAATAAGTAAGTAGGTAGGTAGTCATAACTTACCTTGCCTTGCCACCCCATTTAAATCTAGCCTCACTAACTATCCAACCTAGCTACTTATGTAACCTACATGTAATTACATGCCTCATTAGCTACCTAGGTAGGTTGTAGGTTAAGCAAATACACTTATTGCAAGTTACTTCTACATACATGTAGGTAGGTAGGTAATACTTTGTAGGTTAGGTAGGTATGTAATATGTAGGTATAAGTTCCAATAATAGGTAGAGAACATGTACATAGGGTGTAATTAATGATAAGTAAGTAGGTGGGTAGGTAATATGTGGGTAGAGTATAGGTAATGATAATTAAAGTTGAAGTGCAATTGAAAATGCATGCGATATTTCATCTATCAATGTCCTTCTTTCATCCATTCAAAAACAAGGTCCACCAAAATAATCAAGCAATTGACTTGACATGGCATAATGTCATGGCAAAGTGGAATTCTCAACTACTCTTCAATTGGGTTATATATATAATTGATAGTAAACACCTGTGAGTGGTCAATGTCGTACAATTACCAAACTAATCAACATGTCAACTCATTTAAGATATCATCCCATCCATGTGGATTTTTTAAAAATAAATATTATTGTGTAATCGAAACAAAGTTGAGGACAATATGTAGTCAAAAACTAGTTGGTTGAAAAATGGTTTTTTCCTCCTAGTGTATCCACATCAAAAAAGTTTATGTCCTACATGACACATATTCTTGAAATATTTTATCCATGTCATCAAAATATTCACAAAAAGATTCCATCTAACTCAAGGTTCACAAGATAATGTTGTTGCTTTTGATGTTGGAGTTGACATAATGGTATGTTTCCATGTCCTCCACCCACCCACTATCCAATTGCAATTATTTTGGTCAAATTATGAATGACCTAGTTTCTAGGTTCATTGTTTTCAACCCATTCCTAATATTTTCAAGTGAAAAAAGTTAATGTGACCTAGACCAAGTTAGAATATCTTTGCACTTGGTGAGTCAATTTTTGAAGTAATGTGATTCATTTGTGAGTTTGGTGGGTGTTTTTAGATCCTAGGGGAGGGGAGAGGGGAGGGGTTGAGGGGGCACCCACCAAAATAGTGGGAACTCCACTATAATTGAGGGGCCAATGTTTCAACTTTTTACATAAACACGCCAATTATTTGAGTTGGGATAATACAAACAATGGGTGGATGGGAAGTGAGGGAAAAACACCTTAAAATATATTCTTATGCATATTGCTAACCCAATAGTATTAATACCTAAAGTTTAACTAGGGAATTTTTTTGTTAGGTCCCTAAAATGACCTTTATTCCGATCTACATGTGGGAGGAATTGACATAATTAAAAATTTCCCCAATGATAAATGATCAAATTTTAGATTAATTAAGAATGAACAACATATTTAGATTTTAGGTTTAAATAGTTTGTGATTTAAGGAAAGAAATGTTTATGTTGAATGCAAAGAAAGGTTTGAAGATTGATGGTCAAATATAAGGGAATGACTATGAAAAATGGATTAATGGTCCTAATATGAAATTTGGATGAGATTATAGAGGTTTGTCAAAAAAAAAAAGTTAATGAAAATTATATTCATTCTCCTTGTTGTTTTTACGGTACCACTTCATTTTAGCTATGTATTTTTGCATGATTTTCTTTAGTATGTCCATCTTCAGACCCATTTCCAAAGTATTTTAAAGGAAAAAACTACAAAAAAGAACCCAACACTTGGTTCATAGATAGGCCAACCAATTTTTATGTACTGATAACAAAATAAAATGCATGAACAAACCACAAACATGAGACTACATTCCTAATGTAAATTAAAGGAATCCACTTTGGGGTAGTAGATTACCAAGAACCAAAATCTCTTGCAACTTGATATATTTCATTGAGTGCCTAACTTAATATTGGAAAGAAAGAAATAGCACACAACTAAGTCCTGGTGGATTGCTACAAGACCTTGTCTTCTATAGTACCATCGACACATTGAATAAATCATTAAAGTAAAGGAAAAGAAAAAATAACACTTAGTGAGGGGGGTGGTGGGGGGTGGCTGCCACCTAATTGGCTTTTCACTACCACCAAAATAGCCACAAGGGACGGTAGATTGTCATTCCTTCCCACCTAAGAGTCTTCTAAGTGCCTTTTGCTCACCACACCTATTATTTGTAGGATTAATATAATATGGAAAATTACCACCTACCACTAGCATGCACCATTCCCCTAAAATCACCACACACCACCTACAAAGAGTTCACAATATAATTTACACCAAAAAAATTATCTATTTATTTCTTGGCATCAAACTAAAATTTAGCCAGAATATAAAGAAAAAAAGAAAATAGTCCACTCCCCCCCCCCCCCCCCCTTCCCTTAAGAGGTAGGAATATTCTCTCCTACAAAAGTGGCCACTATATGATATTTCCTTAAATAACGAGAATAATATATTTTACCATGATTAACACATACAACTACCATAGAAAAAACTATTGTTAATAGCCTTGTAACAATGGCCTTGGTCTTTACCTTTAAAACATTAATGAAATAATCCCAAGGGTGAAAATACAACAAATCGCATTTGGGAAACAAATCACGGTCTCACATTTTTCAAGTTCATGGGGTTTGTAGAACTCATGTGATCATTTTTTATTAAGATTACTTTTTTTGTTTCCCAAAATTAGTTAACTTTGTTCAATCGCAAGGTTTTCATGACTAGGGGTTAAATTTAGGTTAGTTTGGAGCTTCATAGAGGTTTCAAGAATGTGTTTGAAAGTGCACATGCATTTGACCAAACATTATGCGTTTGGAGCCCCAACGAAGAGGGTCATGTTCTAGTGTCGAGTGCATATGGTGTGCAAAATTTTGCAATGTTTGATGTGCATAGGGATAATGGGGAATGAGAAAGGGATAATCTTTGTTGAGTGTCATGATCCCCCTTTGCAAATCATAGTAACGATTCTTGAGTTCAAGGAAGCTTTCCTCTGCAATCTCTAATTCATCCTTCTTGTATTCCATGTCTGCTAGTAGCGTTGGCGCACTAATGTTCACCACATTCCTCTGCCAAAACATTTTGAAAGTGAGATTTTACAAATAGGTTACTTGTAAGGGGTCAAGAATGTTTTCAGCTCATAATAAAAAGGTTCATGGCTTGCTATTTACCTGCATCTTATCCTTTTTATGGCGTATAGCTTCACAAGTTGCCTTGATCTCACAAAGCTTGACACGACCTTCATGTAGGGTTTTGTCATCTATTGTTAATGCCTCTCCAGTGGTCTGCATGAAAAGGATTGCAATAATTAGCTTGAATTCTTATCCATATACATTTTTAATTAATGTGTTGATCACATTTGAATGGGAAATGTTGCATGGGTTAGGTTTTACAATCATAAGGCAAAAATTACCTTAGCTTCTTCAGTAACAAATTGTAGTTTTTGACGAATGTGCGTAAGGGTATGGACCAAGTTTGTTGTCTTCTTATGTAGGTTGGATAGGTCCTCATTTTTCACATGTATCTGCTAAGCAAAACAACCATTTTCCAACTTATATGAAGACAAATGTTATGTTGATGAAGTTACAAGTTGTGATGAACATGGATAAGGAGACATTAAGGTATGTTACAAAAACAAGCCTTTTCATTAAGGGACTCATTTTCCATTTTGAGTTGTTCAAAATCCACAAGATGAAGTCCTCCAGGAAGTTGGTCCTTAAGCTTTAATGCATGCTCCAATTTCTTAAATTGATTACGTAATTGCCTCCCTCGAATGCGAATTGCTTGCATCTCCAATGTACAATCTCTTTCTTGTTCTTGTAGCTATCTTCCATACCAATCCAAATGTGTGACAAATTCATACATGCATTTAAATTAAAAGCGAAGTTTTGCATTTGACATTGTTTCATGTGGAATGAGAAGGTATAACCTTTCCAACCATTATGATTTCTTGATTCATGTATTTAAATTGGTTATTGTACAAAACTAAAATTATAAATCCTTAATTTAGGTCACATGTAGAAGGTAATTGAATATGATGAATTGTGGTTTTAAAAAATTACCACACGGAGTTGGTAGTTCGGTATTTTTCTCTTTGACACACTATTTGATGATTCCCTAACTATCTGCATATTTAGCCAATGAAGATGTTGTGAAAGGTTGTTCCCAAAAGGTTAGTTTGAAGTTTCATAAGGTGGGTTTATTTTGACATCAGTAAATTATTCTAAATGGTGAGGGCATCAATGCTAAAAAATATTTGTACATAAATTGTGCATCTTGATACAAAATCAAGGATTAATGGATATTTTATTTACAAGTTCCACGCTATTAAAAATTGTGTAGTAAAATGCCTACTAGCAATAGTGTTTTTTTCTTTTAAATTTTTTATTTAAAAAATGGCAATGTTTTGATGTGAAAAACACATATATTTCCATGTTGTTTTCCCAAAATATTGAACAATAATGAAAATTCACCACAAAATGATTATTATTGACTAACAATACCCTAATAATAAAATATATACATCATTTAAGGCCTTTTATATGGTGTGACTTTAGATGAACACCTTCCAAATGTAGTTGACCATATTTTCATGGTGTTCATGGGCTTCATTTTGCTTATCTTGAAGCCTTTCTCGCAAATTGTCAATTTTTTCATCATATTCATCTTTGAGCATGTCAAATGATTTTTTAGTTTTTGACCAGTTATTGAGACGCTGCAATTCCATATATTTAATCCTTGTCTTAAACATATAGAACAATGTGCCCATATCATAATCTCATTCCATTGTGTTTAGACACATAATCTTTTGTTCATGAAAAAATAACAAGTGTATTTCAAAATAACATAGCTAGAAATGGGAGGCATATTTCAAATTTGTAAACAAATGATAATAATAGTGGAAAATTTGATTGGAATGAGGAACTACAGCTTGGTAGTGAGCATCTTGCCCTTCAAGGAAAAATTGTTCGATGTTGAAAGAATGTCGTTTTTTCCGCATTACCCACACACGCCTTTGCAAGTCAACATTCTCTGCCTTGAGTCTTGTTGCATCCTCTTTTGTAGTCTATAATTAATAATAAAAAAATTACCACATTTACTTATGACAATATTTTGTGTTGCCCCAATAACAACCCAAAATTACAAATTATTTTAGTCATTGTAAACATACTTCAATCAATTTCAAGAACAAAATAGGCATTGTGTTATGGAATTTTGATGGAAGCTATACATGTATAAACTTACCATGATGAGTGTTAATAAATGGGCATCTTCAATTGCCTTGAGCTCCTTTTGACTATACGTAGGATTAACAATTTCTTGGGTGGTTGGTGTGGCTTGATCTTCTTCTATTGACAAATAAGTTGATCCCTACACATTATAACTAAGAAAAGTTGTATGATGAAAGATGAAAGGTTTAAACAAATTTCCCATTTTTAGTACCAAATGTTCAAGTAGATGCTAAGGAAAAGACCAAGAATGAGATTATGATAAAAGTACCGAAGTGGCCATGGGTGTTGTAGTAGAGGAAGTAGGACTCAATGGACCTTGAACTTGGTGATTTTCCATCATCCTTAAATTTCCCTATTAACTTTGTATGGCATAGGAGTTGATTTTTTCCCAAACTTTCGTAGTACATCTGCAATTTTCCCATAGTAAATATTTTTTCATCTTTCCATGTATAACATAATCTCATCAAAATGTGCAATTTCTTTTAACATCTCCCTCCACACAAAATAGGATACATTTGAACAATACGATGGTACCTCATATTTTCATCCTTAAGTAGATTTGTTAGGAAAAGTTCACCATATCCGTGTAATAGCTTCATGGTAATTGTATCATGTGGCATTTGATCCTCAAACCTTGTCTAGTGTTCAAAATGAAGAATTGGAGTTTGATGACCATGGCTCTGATGCCATAAATGACCTAGGAAGGAAAAACAAAAGGAGTTGTTCATAAATAGATGTTTTAAAACTATTAATGATCCTTGTAATGATTGTAATGTGACAAAAAAATTCTGATTATGCATTTTTATTATGGATGAATGTTGGAAATTGCATTACAATTCTACCTAACACTACATTAACTCATTGTTCCAAAATTTGACAACCATGGCCATGGGCACTTCCCCAACCACATTTGATCAAAGTTTTTAAGATGCCATAATAAAGGCTAGAAATAAACTGAAGACACAACGAAAGAAACCTCGCATCTCCATGTTGTGAACCCCATATTCATGTTGCGAACAACATCTTCCTCCATGGATGACTATAAAACAATAAAAAACAACACCAATTCCTATCAATAATTGAAGCTTTCCTTGATGATTAAAAACACTATGTTTGTCATCATTGGGACTTACTCTCCTCAATCTAAAATAATTCATGTCTTCTCAAATATTACACATAACAATCTAAATAAAAATGCACAAAATCATGTTTGCAAACTAAATTGGATGCAAGACTTGTATTATTTCTTTTTAAAATTCTATCATTTTCTAAATCTTCATGAAAAAGAACCCAAGGCATTCACTTTTACATAGGGTTGTTCTAATCACCTTGTTTCAAGGCATCTATAAAAGCAAACCAATCTTGGGATGTTTATGTAAAATGCAACACAAAATATAAAAAGGTAGGCTTATGGAGTACAAATGTAAGTGAAAATCTTGCGTAATCCTACAAGTATCATAGCACATACAAAAATCATTCAAGGCCATCATGAGTTCAATCAAGTGTATTTGCAAGGTTTTTCCTACTTGTTCAATTGCAAGATTTTGAAGTGGGTACTAACAAGATTTTGGAGTTTGACCTACACTCCAAGAATTTTCATCATGATTAACATGAAGGAGAAAACCCAAACTACCTTTTGTTGAGAGAAAAATAAAGAAGTTGATGCAAGAGTAGTGACAGCAGAATTCCTAAGGCAAAAAAAATGAACTAATCTTATAACAATGGTTATGTTAGTTCAAGTAGTTTCTTTGTCGCTTCAAGACAATCATTTTTTGGGCATGGAATTGTCTTTGGAATACAAGAACACAATTTCATGCAGAATATAAACCTTCAACTTCTAGAATTGTCAATTGGACGACCTATTGGACTTTATATTTTCCTCATTTATTAACATCATCACTAGAATTTTTGTCAATATCCAAAGCAATATTTCTTTTTACAATAATGAACTAGGTACAATGATGAAAGGTTACAATGTACATGTTTTTGGAGTATATGACGATTGTAATGCATATTGAGGTGCGATGTAAGTAATTCATTTGAAGGCTAACATGAAACCTTGTGAACTTTCAATTAATGTTTATGAAAATAGCTAAGGGCACATTTCCATGAATGGCCATTGACCCACTATTTCCTATTTGAACATGGGTTCCCATTATTTTGGGGTCCCCCCCCACCAAATTCACAAATGCCATTCACCTTACCTCAAAAATTGGTTATATCAATGCAAAAATATTATGACCCATGTTCAAGGTTGCATTAACTTTCTTCACTTAAAATTACCAAGTGTGGGTTCTTTCATAGTGGGTTGAGAAATAGTGAGATGATCATAGAAACCCTTTCACCCATCAATTGATCAATTTAGGTATACGGGGTTTGTGAGGTAGTTAGGCTTGGAAATGAGGTAGTTATACTTGAAAATGTCTTTGGAATTGTCTAGGGACGACCATACAAAGGATTATGCAAAATCAATAAGGAACCTACGAAAGATTATAGAAAACCACTTATATACCAAGTTTTTGAAATTTTTGTCACTGGAATTACATAATACAATATGAAATAAGATAACACAAGGTTCAATATCATATCACTATAATTATGAAAATTTACCAAAAATTTACATAATATAATATGAAATAAGATAGCAAAAGATTCGATATCACATGCATTACCTATGTAATTGATAATGAAACAATTCATGCAAAGCACCATGGGATAATTGCAAGAGCCTAAACAACATTTTTGGTGACAACAATGGTCATAGCAAGATTGACATGTATTTCATCAAATTGCATTATTCAAACCATATTGAATCATACATCATGACTTGGTATGTTCAAAAATAAACATTGACCCCGATTCAAGAATTAGGCCCTTGGTAAAATTGGAACCAAACTTGAAATTCGCCTCCAACCCCTCTTATACTTAAACAATGACAAAGGGTCATTACAATGTATTTAAGTTTTTACTAGTCAATAAAATGGATGATTGTACACAAAGTGAAGACAATGATTATGAATTACATATTTTTGTGAAAATTGTGTTGATTGGGATTGACTAGTGAAATTGAAATGTCAATTTGCTTTAAATAAAAATTCTACAAAACTAAAAAGAAAGGGAAATTGTGAAATTAACAAAACATGTTACTACAAATTTAAATAATGAATGATAAAAAATAAACAAGGTGTGTTATACACAATGGCCTTGTCATTCATTTAATATCAACAATGGATATTGTGTGGTAAATTGGCTAGGGGAAAAATAAATAATAATATATTTCATTGTATATCATCATGTTGTCGTAAAAGAAAAATTGTAATGATTATTTTTTTCATTTTTTAACATCACATAATTTAGTTACGAGGGACCCAAAAGGGATATTAAATTAAATGATGACAGGTCCTAGGAACCTATTTAAGTTCATTTAAAGTTTGCTACCACACCAAAACCAACATGAAAATGTTTATTCAAAAAAGAGTTATCAAATTTTTTTTCCATGTTTATTTTTTACATTTGTGCAAATTTTCAAACCAAAAAAAGACTCGCCATGAGATGTGTATTTGAATGTTTTCAATCACATTCACATTTTGAAAGAACTACATGATTTTTTTGCATATGTTGGGTGCTTTAGCCATTTTTGGAGAAGGTAGTTTCATATTTTTGTGGATTGCATTGGTGATAAAGTCATTTGAGGTTGGGTGCACATTTGAGGAGGTGGTAGAAAAAGAAAAAGGTCAAATGATGAATGTGTATCCTTTTACAACCAAATTATGATGAGTCATTTCACCTAACTTCTAGGGGCAAAAAATCCCTTAAAGCTATTATATTCTATAATGATTTTCAACACAATATCCTTGCTTTATAAGGCATAGTCAATAAAGATTGTAGCATTGATGAATCCAAAGAAATAAGTTACCATGGCACATATTCACCTAGGATTGAATCATTTTGTGTAAAAACATCTCCACTACAAATTAACGAAGAGTGCATGTAATTACACATCATTTTAGAGTTTATTGGTTGTAAGCTAACTATGATGTTCACACAAAGTTTGTGCCCCCTTATAACCTAGTATTAACTATTGATCTCATCATCAAATTTGTTTTACGTTCCTTCAAATTCAAGCAAAGAATTGTAGATGTTATTGCCATAATTAAATAAATTTTCATTTGGGCATGATGTTAAGGTTTTAATGATAAGGTCAAAGCACAATTGGGGTAACTCCCAAGGAAAACTAAGGACTCACTCTTAAGGACTCAAATTCACCTTTTTCTTCATTTTTCCTATGACCTGTCTTAGATTTCCCCTTTTTCTCATCTCAAATGAAATAATTTTGGTTCAAATTTTATATAGGAATCTAAAATTTTATTTTTTTTCACTTATGAAAATAAGAATAATATAATTTATCCAATGTGGGCCACCTTCTATCAATGGTTCAAAAAGCCCATAAATTTCACTTTTGAGATTTTTTACATTGCAATAAGGCACTTGGTTTTTGTCACACTCATACATTTTATGTACATTAGTACCTAAAGTGTTTGTGATAAGAATCTTGGGCCAAAATGTTTTCTAGACATTCCTTGTGAGTCCTTGAACTTTTTTTTTCTTAGGAGATAAAATCCTAGATTTGTTTTCCAAGACTTGGTAGGAATCATGAAACTTGTCCAAATTTGACATGCAATGCATAGAATAGTACCTTAGTAATGTATTTATCCATGAAGAAAATCAAACTTTCAATATGAATGTGCCATTAAATTACAACATGTTTTAAGTGAGGGGGTCCACTAAATACAAACGGAGATGGTCCTTAGGGGGAACCCTAATTGTGTTTTGACCGAATAGTGTTAGGTAATTAACCCAACATATAAAATAAATACATGTGTTAAAACTAGCATTGATTAACCTAAAATACTAGTTTTTTGATCTCCATTCACACCTAGGTTAGTGTTAGATTAAATTAGGGTATCGAAAGGTAAAACAACTTACCTCTGTCATAATGGGATTCACATTATCATGATAATGTTAAGGGTTAGTGTCACAATCAATATAGATTATTACAATTGATGTTAATATGTAATTAGACCCCACAATCAAGATTGTGTTATGTAACATAAAGTTTTTAAATCCTTTTTGGCCTTTTTGCATAACATTGAGTTAAGACTTAAAACCTCAAAACCTAGGCCTTTAGCTAGGGTTAGATGTTAATTATCACAAATATTAACACCAATATAACACCACTTGCCAACAAGGATGCCACATTACTAGTAATGATACTAAACATTCCATATGTGAATACACCCAAAAATCAAGAAAATCTAACATTAACTTACCATTGACTTAACACCAATAGAATGATGTTTAAAAAATTAGTTTAATAGAGGTACATAAGGTTTGTGAAATTCCAATATACAAACGAGGATTGTATGGAAACATGGAATTCTATTCATGAACATAATGGTAAATGTAATGGTCATTCCTAATGTTGTATAATCCTAGCTTTTAAAGATTACATATAGTCAAATTATTCTTATGAATTTAGTCAAAACTAATTTTCAAAATTTTGATCAAACCTTCAGTTCAATTTGAGATCCAATTCTTTACATTCCAAAACTTGGGTTTTTGGTTCTTACAAAATCAAAATCCAATATGAATCCACGTCTAAATAATTTTTTTGCCTACCTACACATAGCCCAAGATTAATTTTTTTGCAAGTACATGTGTTGTACAAGCAATAAAAAGTGACCAACTAAATGAAAAGTACATGAAGCGCTCCTAAGTTCTTAGTTAGACCCAAAATGGGTCCAAGTTATTCAAACAGCGGAATTGTGAGGAACTTGGGGCATGCTCCCAGCTCTCAGCACTAAAAGGGGTAGAGGGTTGTGTTGGAGCTCCGGGATGGGACTAGGAAGAGTGACAAGCTTTAGTTACTTATTTAACCTGCATCAAACCAACCAACAAGTTGGTTAATTCACTTTCCAAAACACCTTTAGTGCTAGGACAAGCCACGGGCGACCCTAGACTCACAAAACTCACCACGGCCTGGATTCGAGGGAAGCCACCACCTTCCCCCATATAGTATTCTATGTGTCTCTCTGCAGCACCTACATCCAAATGGCTTTTTGTCCCGGGACTCCGAAGGAGGAGTCTCGAAATTATCCCGATTTGGACTCCCGGGACTTTGCAAGGGCATAACTCTTTGCTCAGACCTCTGATTGGGATAAGGTCTAAAGCATATAACATTTCTTTGTATACATGTAAGATCAATGAGGATTAGTGGCAAATTTCAAGTTGGTTTTAGCTCTAATAAAAAGTTCATTCCCAAGTTGGGTTTAGTTATGGTTCTAGTAGGAGGCGAATCTTGGTTTTGGTTTGAAGGCCATTGGAGTGAAGTTCCATATTTGATTTTTAAATTCATGTTTTTCTGAAAAAATGCCAATCCAAAACCTATAATCAATCAACATTGGTCATGACAACATTTCTTTATTCACGAAGTAATCTTAAAGGTAAATATGAACTATTTATTTTACATTTAACTAGTGTGATAACATAAGTACAATACAACATGATTTCATTCAATGAACCTATTCTATGGGTGAACATTTTTTTCTAGGGACCCCATGTTCAATTCTTGTAAATTTTTTTTTTCCTTCTCAATTTTCAACTTGCCACTTTTTGTTCAACCAAGTTATGCATTTTAAAATGCATGTTTTGACATGTAACCTATAAGCCTTTGAGGAAAAACAATTAAAATTTTCCACCCATAGAAGAGGATAATCAAAGTTTCAAACAAAAGAAAGGTAATTGGTCCCCATTTGTAAAGAGGTGACAATTAAAGAAAAATAAAAAAGGAAAGGTTATTGCGCCCCTCCCTGTTAAAGGAGGAGTTTGGAAGAAAATATATAATTAAAAGATATTTGAAGGTTGGAGATGTCAATTCATTCCAAAGGAGAGAGAGGTTGAAGAAGGAAAAGAAAATTGTCTACAATTCCCAAGGAATGACATGATTGGAATAATAAATAGTTGCACACCACAAGGAGGTTGAAAAGGTAAATGAATGTCCAACATTTGAGATGAAAATAAGGTTGGAGGGAAATGGAGAAATTATGTTCATCCATTTGACATGATCATGGAAATTGGAGGCCAAAACAATATATATCCACCCATTCCAAAAGCAAGTCAAGCTTGTAAAATAAAAATAAAAATTGACTACCCATTCCAAAGGAAAGGGAAGTCGGCAAGGAGGTAAGTAGCTAGGGATGCAAAAGGAAAACAATTAAGTACATCTACATGGATAGGTTTGAAGACAAATATACACAATGTTCATTATATGCACTAGTGATGACACCTATGGTTTTCACAAATGCAATATGGTAAAAAAATTGAAATGGTTCATATCTTCAAACATATATGTGGGTTTATTTAGGATTAAAACTTCTAATATAGGGTGTTGCCCATTACATCCATTGGAAAGGGCAAATGATGTTTAACACTTTCACTTGCAAATAAAGATTGACCATAACTACAACAATCCAAGCTTTTATATCATCCATTGCTGTTGAAGTAAATTGCTCATCTATTTGTAGGAAATGATTATAAGTTTGAACATATATTTTATATAAACATTTCTAAATTGTAAAAGATATAATATTTTTCATGGCCATTGACAAATTTGAACTTCTTCAAGTGTAAATAACAATTCTCCTTCTTTAAGGTGTAAATATATTATCTTGTGTGGACAATGCCAAACTACAACCTTGATCAACAACAAAATTCCCAGTGGTAGAAAAAGATATTGAAGTAAAGTCTTAATGAAAGTACTTAGTATTTATGTGCAAGAACAACAAGGAGTTCCAATGTTAACAAATGTTAGGTGGGGCAAAAGCATTGTCCTAACTATGGACATTGGTCCTTCTTTTGTACATATGATTGATGAAATTCATGGATATATTTTCAAGACTAACAACTTGTGCAAATAGATGTCTTGGCCATTATAATTTTTACATTTGCACGTTTTCCTTTGTATTATTTCTCCTGAACAAATTTTATTGCTTAGTTTATTTTGCTTGATAACAAAACATTTTGTACAAGTTGCATCATGGTCTTTTTTATATCATAATTAAATGTTCATTATAACCATATTTTGGAATAGTCCCAAACCTACAATTTATTTTCCATGACCTTGTTGCATGAATTTAGTGCACCTTGATCTGGAATATGCATAACATTTAATTCCTAACTTACACCCCATTTTAATCCATGGTGATATCAAGTATTTTATGGTGTCAAATGATCATTTTTGAGTTATAGTTGTAAATCACTTAGTAACACACACCACCTTTCTTTTGCATGAAACCTATTTGCTAGATTTAATAATTATATTATAACTTTTTATTCCCATCATTTACAACCTTTTGGATATGAAAATTCATCCATGAATTTTTACAAGGTTCCATGTCATATAATGCAAAATATTTTTTTCATACTTAAAGTGTTTCCAATGTAGTAAAATAAAGATGCCTTGAATGGCAAACTATTGATGGTGGGGGAAGAAAAGACGATTTGTGTGCCCAAAATAACACCTATATCACCAAAAGAGCATTGACCTTGAGATTTTTAAAGTCTTGCTCTAACAATGATGTGCAACATATCGTGATCACCGAGCATTGTACATTTGTGTTAATGTTGTGTTCATGAACATTTGAAATTAAATGCGGTGATGGCATTTTATAAATTTTTCTTCAAACTACAAACATTTTGATTTGTTGCTTCCATCCCACTTAACACATAACACACATAAGGCCACCGCTTCAACTTGAAATACAACATCTAGTATTGGTAGTTTACAACTTGGAGTTCAATAATGCTTGGGCTTTAAAGATACCAAGGTTTGTGCACTTTTACAAAAGTGGGGTGCAATTCACTAGCTTAAATCACTATGGGCCCTTAAAAATGAAATAAATTCATTGCATTTTACCGATTTCACCCTAGTTACAATTATTGCACTATAATATCATTATGTAAACATTGTGTTTTATTATTAGTTGACATAATTCACTATTATAATTTATTATAGTAAATAAGTTGTTTTAAATACCCTATATATGCTACTTTATGATATACCCTATATTATTTTAGGCTATTTTAGTTATTCTAATTTATACCCTACATTATTATAAGTTATTATAAATTACTATACCCTAAACTATTATATGTTATTATACCTTAAGGTATCTTAAGTAGCTTATTATAAAATTTTAAATTATTTTAAATTATCTTATCCTAAGTATAATAACTTAAAATAATTTAAAATAAAATATAATGACCTAAGGTAAAATAATTTAAGATAGCCTACAATAGAATAACTACCAATAGCCTATGATAATATAGTTTAAAATATCCAACAATAATTTATAATAAAATAATCATCAATAATTATAATATAAAATATGATAACCAACAATAGCCTAGAATTACCAATAATAACATAAAGTGAAATAACCTTTAATAGCCAAAAGTAACCAACAATAGCTTCATATAGTTGGAAAAAACCTAAGATGAAATAGTTTAAAATAACTACACGTAATTTATAATAGCTACAAGTAGCCTAAAATGAAATAATTTACAATAGCCAAAAATATCGTTAAATAATTAACAATAAGTTACAATAGCCAAAAATAACTTAATGTGAAATAGGGCTAAAATAACCAAAAATAGCAAAAAATTTAAGAATAACCATAAATAGTTGTAAATAATGTAGGGTGAAATAATTTAGATTAATGAAAAGTATGACCAATTTCATGACGGTAAAATTGTCTGAATTCACTCAAAATCCAATGAAACCCAGAGTGAATTAGGATGCATTTTGGTGTAATGGCGATTTCAAAGTTTTGTTTCTTTTGTCATAACAAAGCTCCAACAAAGCTTTGAAAGGAGGGCATCATGTTGCCTAGTCAATGAGGTTGCATTTATTACAATGGTTGGTGACAATGAACCTTTCTACAAAATTTCAACTTGATTTTCTCCATCATGAATCCAATATTTGTAGTTAATAGCTACCAAAAATGTGAAGGTTTTTCATCAATTTTGTTTCAATGCTTTGCCATATCATAACCCAAGAAAAACTATATTTAAAAAAAAATGAACATGGTGTTAAATTTTAATTTACCTTGCTAAAGCTAAGTATTCCTCATGTAATAGTTCCTTTCAAGACCTAGTAATATTATGTATGTGCATTGTGTAAAAAGACATGAAGTTCTTTGCAAAGGTGGAAAATGGGATAATGTTTAAAATTAAACAAATGGATATTCTCCTCATTTTATCGTTCCCATAAAAACCACTATAGTTATAGGAGAAACCACTACAACACCAATGTTGGCACTTGGCAAAAACAACCAAAACACAACACCTTAACATGTAAAAACATGTATATGAGCTACTCCTTCACTAACAATTCTCTTTCCCACAATGTAGCACCTAGCATCTTTGTCTACTACTAAAGTTGCCTTTAGTGGCACTAGAAGAAAAATTGTCATTTGTAATTTAGTTGCAAACAACATTTGTTACTTGCAAAAATTAGTTACAAATGACAAATTTTCTTCTAGTGTTGATGGAGCGCAAATTTACAAATTTGTGCCTCAAGTATCAACATACATATACAACATGGATATTTCCCAAAATTTTCATTGACATTTGTTTTTGTGTTCCCTTATGTTGTTTATAAATGGCAATGCAAAGTTATTATTGTTTATCTTTGCATTGACATAAAATTTGCAATGTTGTTTCCAAAGAAAATATGTGACATGGGGTTCACCTCAAGAATTAAAAGGGGATTATGACATAAATTTAAGCCACTAAGGTGAGAGGATGTGCATGTATGACCACATATCAAAGCCCACTTTAAAATAGATAAGATTATTACATTAGACCTTTTAACTTGATGAATGAGTTGGTGAAAACATTGGAAAATTTAATTTAAAGATCAAAATTTTCATTTTGTTTGTGATTTAAAAAAATATAATAACACATTAAATCATTTTTCAAGACCTTAGGTTAAAGGGAAGTCATGATTTAAGTGCTAGAAGGATGAGCATATTGGGTACATGAATATAGTATTGGTGCATTACACTCATGGGTTTGTAATTAGGACCACCATGCCTTAACCCTCTAGGAGGCAAGGAACCACAACAACATTTTCCATGCTTTAAACATTTGCACAATCCTAATCAAGCTTGGTTTTATAATAGAAATTTAGGTTATTACAAAGGATTTCCTTAGCACTCAAGAGACAAACTAAGTATATATTTTTCATTTTCTATAATGTTATCTAGGTATTTAATTCATTCTCCTTTCTATGGTGCTATATTTCTCTTTTTCATATTGAGCTTCATGAAAAACATATTTGTTTAGTTTGAGATTGGAGACTTGGGTTAGCTTAAATCAAGGTGTGTTATAGAAGCATGATTATATTGTGAATTTTTTAGATTCTAAGTGGATGAAGGGGTTGTCCTTCCATCGTCTATTCTATGTATGAGTGTATTGTGGTTCGAAAAGATTGAGTTTTAACATGTAGTCATATATCCATATAGTCAATAGTGGTTTATTTAATGGGTAAATGCACACTATGGTGTACACAATTTGATGGAAAATTGGAACCACATATAGCATCAAAAGTAACAACATAAGATTTCACTCACTTTGAATTATTTTAAAGATCACATATAAATGATTTGGACTTCAAAATTAAAAGAAGTCACAAAAATCTTGAATATGAAATTGAGATATAATTTTACATTTGTGTAAATGTACACCAACAATTTAATAAAGGTTTTTTAAAAACCCTTATTTGACAACAATCTTCCATTGTAAAAACATCAAAACTTCACTTTATTTTTATCAAAATGATTAAAAAAAAAACATTTAGCCCAAATAAGTATTCAATTTCCAAGAACATCTTTCAACTTAAAAAAATCATAATCATAAACATTATCATACAAGAATGTACTAATGAACATTTTAAAATCATCATATTTAAATTCCACAATCTTAAGAAAAATTGAAAACTTTGATGGGAAATATTTTTCTTTATGGTTCTTTTTATGTATGTGTAAAATTTCATGGAAAATTTATCATTAAATGTAGTACTTTTTAGTCCTTCTGTTGGAATCGCATAAATGTGACAAGGCTTCGCAAATCAAAATAATAATATTTTTGGATTATTATATCATTCATGTGTGCATTGATTTCAGAACATAATGTTAGATTGGGACATAAACCATCATTTATTACGAAATTTTAGTGAAAATATTTTTCCAAATTTTCACCATGTTGCACGTGAAACTCATATAGGTATTGAAAACTATCAAACTATGATAGTTTTTTTGTGTGCACTATAGCATGCATTCACCTTAATAAATACATTTAAGGTTTAAAAGCCACTATGTACACCTTATATGTATGCAACCTTAGATGTTTCTTTGTATAAGGACAAGTAAAAATGAAATTAAGCTTAACACAAGCTTATTACAACTTGGATGAAGACATTATTGTTTAATTTTTATTAGTTATGTATTTTAGTACTAACCAACATTTTGACTACTTTTTCCCATTAGTTCTAGGAACATAATAAACCTTAGGACATATGCTTATATAATGGTTTGCCCAAATTTTTAATTAATATTATGTACTTATGAAATAAATTATCATGAAAATCCCCTCCCTAAAGATAGGGGATTTGCCATCGTCTCCCTATGAGGGAGCTTGTAAATCTTTGTTGTGTGTTGTTGAAGGAATATGAAGGACAATGTACATGTTATGTTCTTGTATGGAATTATGGAAGGCTCTTGGCATTTTGTTCTCATGAATGCCTAAGTAATTGAGAATTGTAACATGTTCCCTCAAATACCAAACTTGGTTGTTCTTATTATTGGTCATATAAGCAAATTATTTCCACGTCATGTAATTGCATTCATCATTGCATTTAATGTAAAATTCACAATGTGTGTTGTTCTATTGTTACTACAAATTAAAGGACATGTCAACCTTAATGAGTTTGCTTTGCAAAGATAGATTAATAAATCATTAGTGGAAATTGGACTTAAATTAAGATAATTAGATGATTTTAATATTTTGTCTAAGTGAAAATTTGAAAGAATACAAAATTGAACATAAAAATGTTATGTTGTATGTTTATGAATGGAGCTTAGTTATTTAAGAGGTTCTTTAATTTTCCATGCTAAATTTGGAGTGATGTATAACCATTTGGGTAGTTGAAAACACAAATTTGTACAAGAAAGATCAAGTGACCAATTTTCTTACAACAATAGCATCATGTGAAGTTGATTTGCATTGATTGTCATGCTTTGTAACATGGATAACGTTTATGAAATGGAGATTACTTGAAACAATGTTTCAATGTTCTTTTACCAATTGAAATCACTCGGTCCTAAACTTGATACTAATCATGAAATTTCAAGTCACAAATTCTCGTATTTTCCTCCACAATGATTCATTTGGCACAACTTTTTTTGTGTGTCACAAGCATCAAATTTGTGATTATCACTCCAAAAAAACATTCTACAAGGAATTTAATTTAGAAAATTTTGAACTTGCATTAACATTTTATGAACATGTAGATCTGCAAGTCATTCCATGGAAGGATTAATATAATTGTCTACTTATGCTACATGGGACTTTTTCTTTCCTATATTTTATCATCCATTTAACTAAAATTTATGGGGAAGTTGAAAAATTATTGAAAGCAAAAATGGAGTCATAAATTGATTGAAAGTTAGGATTGGGCATTGACTAGAATGTAATTTCTAAACTTGTGTTGAAGGATTTTTTTGTAAGTTGGATTGATGTTTGTTTTGTTTTATTTCCAAGGTAGGATCACCATAATCTTCCCAACTATGCAACATACCTCATCTCATGAGTTAATTTGGCACTTATTCTATATATCATTTGCTTTGAATGCTATGATCACCCTTATGTAGAAAGAACGTTAATTTCCATTAGGATGAAATTTACAATCTTCATTATGAGTGTGCATTCCACTTCATCTTCCTATGCACCCATAAAAAGGGCATGTAACTGTATAATGTTGATAATAATTTGCACATGATGTCGTAGTTGTTAAATTGGATAGTTGGCATTGAATTGTGATCGAAGCCATGGTGATGTGGCTTGTGTGGACACATTTGATCTATAATGATACATTGCCATGAACAAAAAAACCACAAAAAATTTGGGATGCAACAACCCACCTAGAATAATTTTCCATGCAAATTCAAAACAACCGGGCATTGGACACATTATCTTTTTCCTTTGATTGCCTTTTATCCCTCCCTATCTTGACATCTTGTCTTTCCCTTAACGATGAAGGAAATTTGTTGAAGGAGGAGGGAATTTGAAATTCTATCCCTTCAATTCTTGCCTTTTCACATGTAACCCTTTTGACCCTACTCTTGCAAATCTCAACATTCCAATCCACCATGCTACCTATACGAAGTAGGCCATATCACCCTTAAAAAGAGGTTGATTGGTTTACTCATTATTGTGAAAGAAAAATCTGAAGTGAAAGGGTGACTAGCATATTTACTATGTACAACTTAGCCATTGAGCGTTCACCTATTGGAATTGGTCATAGATGACCCCTTCCTTGCCTTTAAAGTGCACTAATATTTTGTATGAAAACATTGGATAGGAAATTGATAACCTAAGCTTGGATAGGAAATCTTAAACTTAATTTAGATGAATAATTTTGGATCTTTATGGAATTGTGTGTGTAAGTTCAAAGGACAATTAATACAAGCCATTTTACATTTGAACCATAATGTTGGGGGTTCTTAGATGGGTTTTTCTATTTTATTCTAATTCATTATAATGTATTCAAATGCTAAATTCTCATTTGTAGAATTTTGGACATTATTAACTTTTTATGAATCCCCATTGCATATTATAAAGTCAAATCAGTGTTGTGTATGGATCCCCCCCCCCCCCATAAGCTTGGGTTTTTCTTTTGGTTGTAATAAAAATTTACTTTTGGTTGGGGTTCATCTTAAGTATGGTAACATCTTCAATTCCATATCCACATTTTAATGAAAAAATTATCTTAAGTTATGTGTCAAGGTAAGGGTTTGAAAAAAGAAATATAATCATATTAGTAAATCTTGACAACGTATTTTCCAACCTAGCAAAACTAATAAAACATAGAACAATTATTTCCCATTAATAATCTTTAAACCTATTTATGAGTCCAAAAAATAATATTAAAGGAAAAAATGTAAATAATTTTAATCCTATTTAGTTATAGCTCAAAACTCACAAATGCATATGCCCATTCATCACATATATAGAAGCTTGGCATTCCATTAGAAGGAATGTTACATGTATTGGTGTAAACCCTTGTAATTGAAAGTTGTAATGCATTGTCCATAAGTTCAACCTTTTTATAAGGCTTCATAATGTGTGCAAGGTTTTGCAATGAGTTGTTGAAAGTCACCAAAACATTGGAACCTCAAATTCCAATGGATAATTTATGTGAAAAGAGGGATCAACTTTAATCATAAAGGACTATGCAAGGTAGGAACACAATAGCTCAATGATATCACATTGTCCTTATGCATAATTTAAAGCAATGCATAATAATCAAATAACTCACCCATGAATTTGATAAAACATATTAAGTTGTAGCTCAAAGTATAGGTTTGAAAGGTCAACTACTTGCAAAACCTAATACTTGCACCAACTGACACAAAACACAAATCCAATATTCAAATGCATAGAAAATTTTAACCAATAATAATTGCAATTGCAATTGCCAAAGGATTGCACAATAGAATTAATTGTAAACCCCCCAAAAGGTAGCAAGATAACACAATGAAAATAAATACTAGCAAGGCTCTTTGAATAGTACATGTCTTTTACAAATTACATAATGGCTTGTAGAGTTGTGGAAAAGATATTGAACTTCATGTGTTCATAAATCTCCACATCTATCGCACCCATATTCATCACATTTTCGTATTTGGCCATTGCAACTGAATTATCAAGTCCATTTGATAAATAATAACAAAGGTTTAACAATCCTAGAACAAAGTTGCATGTTTATCCACTAGAGTTGAAAACTTGAAATACATCAAGAATTTTCCAAAATATGTTGAAAAAATACCACATGTACCTTAAATGGGTGGGCACATTTTTTTCTCAAATGAGTCAATCAAACACGTAATGCATGGTGTCCTTTTCATTGTTTCAAGTTGTAAATTAAATTGATGTTGAATTTTTTGGATGAACTTGTAATTTATGTTTTTCTTTATGTATTATGAATACATTTGGAAAAGTTTGAAATGAATCTAATGCATATGGAGTACCCAAAAGCATGTTAAAGATAATGTAATATGTGATTTTACTTTTTAATTCTCCTTGAAGGTGTTCAATTTTTTTTCAATGAAATATTTATGGGAATTTCTTAATATGCATTTACATAATAATCTAATCTAACATCACTTTGGGTCAAAATTATGTTGACATGTAAATCGCACAATTTAAAAAATATTACTAAAAATGACCGATCATATTTGGTCACATCACTTTAATTAGATTACCTTTGTTTATAAAGATTTGGTCACATGGGTGATTTTGTCTTGTTTTAGCAAAAACACACTTGGATTATCTTTTGTCCAAACATTTTTCAAAATGCATAAATGATTATTATGGTGTCACCACAATGTTAATGTATCATCTTCAAAACACATCATCCCCATTAATGTTCGCCCCATGGACAAGACTTATACCATGTGTGGAGTTTCTTCCAACACTAATGAACCTAAAGTTCTAAAGTTCAAAAACCAACTACAAAAATCCACCACTAAAACTTTCTATACCACAACCATGTTACCCTAGTTGACATGCTCCTTGGTCCTGGGGTGAACCCACTTGAGGGTTCACCAAATGTCAACTTGCGGAAGTTGGGACCGAAGGGCACGCTCCCAGCTTCCAACTTTAGAAAGGGGTTGAGGGTCGAGTTGGGAGCCCTGGGATTAGACTAGGAAGAGGGACTAGAAGATCAAGCTTGAATCTGCATCCAAAAACCAACCACGGGAGGTTAGTTTAGCATTTGGGACACCCTTGGGTGTTGGGACTTGTCACGGGCACTTGGACACACAAGACTCACCATGGCCCGGACTCGGGAGTAAGCCACCACCTTACTCCTTATAGTATTATCTGCAGCTCGCCGTGGGGACTACATCCAAATGGCACAAATTCCCGAGATTCCCGAAATGGAGTCCCGAAATTGTCCCAACGGGACTCCCGAAACTTTGAACCGCCATAACTCCCGACTGCAGAGTTGGATCGCGACGAGGTCTGAACCAAAGTTGTAACCCTCGTCGAGATCTTTCCAACGCCATGTCACACACTCAAATCGGACGTCGGGAAGAGGTCGATTTCTGACTTTTAGTGGTCGGGAGTCAAACTTGACTCCCGGCCCTTCTTTTGCCCATAACTTGGGCTGCAGATGTCCGAATTGCCAATGCGAGGGAATTTTCGATATCTACGTTTCAAGACCTTTCCAACGACACCAAGAACACCCCAATGCGAGGTGTTTTGCCCCTTGCTGTCGAGCTGTAAACATTCGGGAGTCCTGGAGGACTCCAACTCCCAACTTTTCCAAGTGTTGGGCTTCACCCCCACACTTGGCCAAAGTGGGGTTGCGACACTAGTGATCCTCTTCATCTTATGTTTTTTTCCTTGCCATCTTGCATCACCTTTTATTTTTTTATTTTTTTTCCCTTACTAGACTCATAATCATTCAATTAGAAAAGTAACCCATTCAGCCATCACCTAGTAGCACTAGAAACATGAAAGGGAGCGAAAGCTTTGCTAGAATAAATGTTTCTAACATAAAAAGGACATGCACCTAAAAAAATTGAAAAACATTTACTTTAAATTTAGAAATGTAACCTCTGCTTCCAAATGAAAACCTAAAACCTAGTTTGCTTCCTTGCACCTTCAACATCCTTTTCATTATGCCAACATCCAATGAACAAATGTGTTATTTTCCAATGCCAAATATGAAGATTTCAAAAAAATGTTATCCATGGAGCATTCCATATGATAATGTTGGTAAATAATAAGGGTGTTTAGAATTTGTTTGTTGATTGTTTGTCTACTAATGGCAACATGCATAATTAGGTTGTTACCCCCTTTATCATATATTGATTGAAATCAAAAACACAAGAAGAATTTCTTTGAACTTTCACCTCAAAAAATTGACAAAAATTCAATTGTTATTTTATTGTTCTGGGAAAAATAGGTGGTTGATTTTGTCGAGTGACAAGCTTTAGTTACTTACTCAAACCTACATCAAACCAACCAACAAGTTGGTTAGTTCACTTTTTGAAGCACCTTTAGTGCTAAGACAAGCCAGGGCCACCAAGGTAAAAGTCCTTTCCAAGGATTGTACATGACACGTGTCATTTTTGTGTTGGTTTATAGCTTAAAATTTTGTATTTCAAATACCCCTTTAACACCACATTTTAGATATAAATTCATTTTTGCTACAAATTGATTTTACATCATGTATATTATGAATTCATGCCCTTTATCCCATATATATGAATAACATTTGTTAAAGGCACATTTTCAAAATCCATAACTTTTAGAGTAAAAAATACTTTTGAACCAAGTGTGTTTAGAGGGGTATAAAAATAAAATCAAGTCCTTTTGCCCTTCTAATCATCAATGTTAAAATTCTCTCTAATTTTCGAAAGGAGTGGTGTGCATTTGGTAGAAAAATGACTTTTGAAAAAAAAAAAAAAAAGATCCACTCTCATGGTTTGAGTGTTTTAAACATGCAAAAACATTTTTGATTTATGTCAACCTTTGAAGATGTAAACTTTAAAATTAATGAAAAATATTCCCAAAAACATTACGACAATCCAAACTATTTTTTTCCCTTGTGGTTTTTCAAACATATACAAATGCAATTTTAAGGAGTGTCCTTGATTCACTTGGATGGCTCCTTTGACTTTGATTTGACCTTGTGTTGTTTTGTTTTTCTAAAGTTGGTTGTTTACACATGTTATAAATTAGGTATATTGTTCCAACTATTTTAGATTTTGGATTTTTAGTAGATAGATATTATGATGGCTACTACTATGGTCACAATGTTGTATTAGTAGCCTTGCATCCTTGTTTAGAAGACCATGTGTTGTGTTTACACCCCTAGTATAAAACTATTATCCCCTTACGTTGACATTGATGCTACAACTTTACTAGGACCTTAGAAAGAATTATATCAAATTCACTAACCATAAATAATAATCAATGCATTCATTAAATAATACTAAGGCAATTCAATATTCACTAGGTGATTTCTTGTTAAAACACAACAATTCTATAGAATATTACAGTAATGGTCAAGTAGAATCTACTAATAAAATAATTGGTACATTAATTATTCACCAAACTAATTGGGATGAACATCTAACCAAAATTGTTTTTAGCTTACACAATTTTACTTTTGGAGCTACAAGATATATTCCTTTCTAATTGGTATATGGATTGTTTCCCATATTGCTAAAATGTATTTTCTTTCATCCTTTTAACCAAGGATAAATCATATAAAAATCTTATTAGGATACACACAAACATGATTGTTGAACTAAAGAAGTTAGATGAAATAATGCCATTGGCAATTGAGGTTGGAGGAATTAATCAATGGAATGGAACTTTGTGGTCACAACAACATAACAAAGAGAAATCCTTTAAGATTGGGGAAATTATGTTCTTCGATGGTTTCCCAAGGGAAACAAATCACATAAAGGAAAATTTAAACAATGATGGTTTGGACTTTACATGATTCAATATGCTCTTAACAAATTTAACTTTATCCCTATTCTAGTCAATGTCAACAAACTCAAACCCTACATGTTTTTGGATGAATCTTTTAGAGGATTGGAAGCACAATTAACATGAGAGATAAAGGTGACAAATGGGATCACATGCAAGACTACAAAAGAACTAGGGCCCAAATAATCTTGAAATGGGTCAACATACACTAACATTTTAATGAACAATAAAAATCTACAAAAAAATTTCAAGCAACAAGAATTGACAACTAGACAAATGGAAGATACCAATATGGAACAAGAGAGTCACTTTAAAAAATAGGTAATCAATCCTATTGAACAAAAACTTTCAACAACAAAGTAGGAATTACAAAAGGACATGTTGTATTGATAGGAAATCATTGATGAAATATGGTATAAGGATGCAATTCTATATATGATTTGAGTGCAATGCAAAAATTGTTACAAAAAAAGGATAGCAAATGATGGTGCCAAAGGTGAAGGAATCATTATGAATTTTAAAGGTGCAACCTTGACATAAAAACTATTGGACATAACTAAAAACAAGTTACATGCAAAACACCAAAAGATGTAATTAGATTAACTTACAAGAAATGAAAAACTCATATGTTTGAAATTTTACAATCATAAAATTATTGCTCGCAAGCGAATTAATATCAAATTCTAAAAGCGATTATATGCCAAAAAACTTGGTAGAACATAATGAAGAACTACCCAAAACCACTCCAATAAATATTCTTCCAAATAATCTTTTAACCTTAATGTAGCTACCACCTAACCCTAACCTAGTTGCCACTTTACCCTAATGTATCCACCACCCATCAACTTTAATTAATATGTACTATTTATCCCTTTGATGAATTTAAAACATGTTCATTAATATGGGGATTAATTTAAACAAATAATATTTGAACAAAAATGTTGCAACAAAGACGACATGGTCATTACAAAAGGGTGACCTACCTTAACATTACAACAAAACATGTCCCTTATCCACCAAACATTAGAGTGGATTATATGCATATTTTGAATGGAAATGCCAATGATTTGGAATGCCTAGGAGGCACCCCACTAGCTATGATTCCGCCACATGCATTAACCCATTTATTAAACTCCACTTTTGTCCAAATGGGACACTAAAAATTCATTATTTACACCAAACCTATATTCATAATTTAAATATGTATATATTGTAGCATGTGGACTTTGGTGGAAATTTTAAAAAAAATCTTAACAAGCTTTAGTTTATTCATGGACTTGGTGAATATCTAACTAATAAAATTAGTCTTAATGGATGTGGACTTCGATTAATCAAATCCAATAGCATTGGGCATAGTGATTAAGGATCACTTCAAATATGCAACAATGTAATCAATTTTTAAAAAATTTGGAATAAATATTAATGAAATGAGTGTTTTTTTTGTGGTGAATTTCCATCATTTTACAAACATAGGAAGGACCATCAACCAAAAAATAAAATTAAAAAGAATTTACATTAATTTTTTTAATGATATAATTCTACAATGGGTTTTAAGACTTGTAGCCAAAATATATAAATATTTTAACAAATTTGTACTTCCATATATGGCTTATAGCTAAAACATGGCTAAATTTCTTGTGGGTGATCATTAAGAAGATTACAAAATTGAAAAAATAAAAAGATTAAGGAAATCATTGATGTCATTAATATTATCACCATTTATAATTCATTCATACATATTTTTAAATGAATTTTTTAAATTATTTTCTAAAATTTTAAACATATATAATAACAAAACAAGCTTTAAAACTATGATAAACCATGTTTAAAATAAAAATAATAAGTATAAAATATTGATATTTTTCATAATAAATATTTTGTAAGTTTTTTTTAAAAACCATTTTTTAACATGAATGTTTTTTCATTTACTAAGAAAATAAAATGGGGGAAAAATTAGGGATCATTTTTGGGGCTTTTTAGGTGTGGCATCATAATCATTCATAATAATAAACTTGTTCATGATGCATGCCTAAACAAACTAGGGGGAAAACATACAAGAATTTAATATATGAAAAAAATGTAATTTAAAGGTCTTCAAGCATCTTAGACTTTGCATATATGAACATTTTGACCTAATGACTAGCCACTCAATATAAATGTGAGACTTCCTAATTTTTTATAGATTCATTTAAAAATATATAGTGAATGTAAATGCAACTCATGAATAGTGGTTTCAATAAACTCAAAGTGGATGATTTGAGTCATGTACACAAAGATGTATAGTTCAAGAAATATGAAAAAATTCATTAAACCATTCAAATGTAATTGTAAAATATTGAGTTACATGTGTTTTAGTATATTATAATAAGTGCAAGATGCAATTTATGAATAATGGTTTTAACATTTAAAAATGAAAGGTTTAACTTTGATAATTAAAGAAATATGAAAAAAATTACGAATCCATTCCAATATAAATGTGGGGTTTAAAATTGTCACATGTGTTTTAATAACTTATGGTAAGTGTAAAATGCAACTCCTAAGTAATGGTTTCAACATGTTAAAAGTTGATGGATCAACTCATGTACCATGTTGTAGTTGAAGAAATGTCAAAAAATCACTAACCCATTCACTAGAAGAAATTTGAAAATCAAAGATTGAATTTGTGATTCATTTATAGTTGTAATGGACACATGTGACCAAAAATAGCCTAGTTGCCTTGGACAGTTGCCATAAGAGAGTCAATCGCAAAAGACATGATATGGCCATGAAGTTGAAAGTGTAGTTGCAAACTTCACGATTTAGCCAAAGTTTTTCATCCATTGCCATTGATGATCTTTAGCATGACGTGGAACCTGAATTTGCAACTGCATTTGCAACTACATTTGGGATAGTCGCATGCTACCAAATGTGCCATTGATGGGTGGTTAGGATTTAACCACATGGTAATTTAAGAGCCAATAGCCATAAAAGAAGTGGTAATTTATTAGTTCAAAAAAGGTATATTATAATTACAATTATTCAATACTATATTACAATAATTAATCTATCCTAGGCTAAACTATAATAGGCAACTTATTCTAGGCTAACTAGCATAGGCTAAATAGGTAGGTAAGATCCTATTTATTTTATTGGGTACAAGCCTTTTGATTGGCTCATCCCAAATGGCACATGCATTATATTTATAGTGCATACCAAGAATTTAATCCATTCTTTCACCTACTTATATACTTTACAAGTTTGAAGTTGTAAATAAGAAATATGGGACAATTCTAATGAAAGGGAAACACTACAACACTATAACATTATCACATCCTTTGTCCCATACAAAAACATTATCATATATCCACACAATAAAATATTTACTACGTATCCTACTTATCACATTCTACCTAGGCTACATACTTACTATCTATTACCTAGCCTACCTAATAAATTAATATCCTAGCCTACATTTAATAAATTAATTATTTAACTTAGCTAATTAATTAATCAATTAATACAAAAACAATATGACATATCCACAAAATAAAATACGTCTTGTTAAACTTATAACCTACCTACCTATTACCTCCTAGTAGCTATCCTACTTATTACATACTGCCTAGGTTACATACTTACTATCTACTACCTAGCCTACTTGATAAATTAATTACCTAACCTACATTTAATACATAAATTGTTTAACATAGATTATTAATTAATCAATTAATACAAAAACTTTATGACATATCCACAAATAAAATACCTCTTGCTTAGCTTACCTACCTACCTACTACCTACTAATACCTATCCTACTTATTACATACTACCTAACCTAACTAATTAATTGATTAAGTACCTAACCTAGTTAATTAATTAATTAATTAATATGGAAACATGAACACATATTCACACAATAAACTAATAAACGTACCTATTACCTATCCTACTTACTACCTACTACCTAGTTCACCATTTAATTAATGACATAGCCTACCAACCACCTACCTAGTTTACCTAGCCTAACTAGGTCTAACCTTCATAGCTGAGCCTATTAGCTACACTTAATAAACTAGCATACTATTACTTATAGATAACTTAAGCCAATTAATTAAGTATGCAAGTTAGGCTACTTGTCGCAACCCCACTTTGGCCAAGTGTGGGGGGTGAAGCCCAACACTTCCAAAGTTGGGGATTTGGAGTCCTCCGAGACTCCCGAATGTTTAGAGCTCGACAGCAAGACCCAAAACACCTCACATTGGGGTGTTCTTGGTGTCATTGGAAAGGTCTTGAAGCGTAGATATCGAAACTGGCCTCGCATTGGTCATTTGGACATCTACAACTCAAGTTATGGGCAAAAGAAGGGCCGGGAGTCAAATTGGCAGTTTGACTCCCGACCACTAAAAGTCGGGAATCGACCTCTTCCTGACATCCGATTTGAGAGTGCAACATGGCGTTGGAAAGATCTCGACGAGGGCTACAACTTTGGTTCAGACCTCGTCGCGATCGGACTCTACAGTCGGGAGTTATGAGCTCCCAAAGTCCCGGGACTCCAACTGGGACAATTTCGGGACGATTTCGAGACTCCAACTTGGGAGTCCCGGGAAAAAGAGCCATTTGGATGTAGCCTCGGTGGAGAGCTGCAGAGAATATTATATGGGGGAAGGTGGTGGTTTCCCCCGAGTCCGGGCCATGGTGAGTCTTGTGCGTCAAAGTGCCCGTGGCTTGTCCCAACACCCAAGGGTGTTCCTGAATGCTAAACTAACCTCTTGTGGTTGGTTTTTGGATGCAGATTCACATAGGCTAAGCTAAGCTAGTCCCTCTTCCTAGTCTAATCCCGGGGCTCCCAACACGACCTTCTACCCCTTTCTAGTGTTGGAAGCTAGGAGCATGCCCTAAGTCCCAACTTTCCGCAACTTGACAAAGTGAAACCCTCAAGTGGGTTTCACCCCGGGACTTAGGAGCACGTCACTACTAATGTACATAGGCCTACTTAGTTTAATATAACCTATTAAGCTTACCTAGTTTAATTTACCATCTAGGTTATAATAACCTTTTCTAATAAACTATTAGCGATTAGATATTATCATGGAAGACCCATGGATGGGTAAATTGAAAGGATAATAGTCCATTTAAAATAGCAAAGTTTATCATATGTGGTCTATGTTTCTTTGTTCATGTGGTAGAATAGATTATTGCAGTTGAAAAACCTTTTCATTTATAGTTGCAAAAACAACTATGTTATCATCGATCAATGAATGCAATCAAAATCAGATGACATTATTCATTTTTCATTTACATTTTCAATGAAAATCATATTAATCATAAGTTGTAGTTGCATCTACAACTAGAATTTGGTTCAACCTTTCCTGTACTTGCAAATGCAACTACAACAAATTACAACTACATTGACATGTAGGACTAACACACTACTAATTGTAAAATTAATTGGTTTGGACATTAGTCGCATAGTAGTGACAAAAATATGCTCAGAATGGGCAACATTTCTTTTAGTGATTATAATGCATTGTGTAAATAAAATTAAATGCTACCTTAAATTCCACGTCAACAATTTGAAATTATTAAAAAATAAAATAAGGTCCAAATACTCATAAATGAACAACATAATGAATGTAAAAACTATAAACAATATTGACAATTAATTAATGCAACAAGCCACTTGCAAACTTAAGATGACCAAATGTAGTTGAAATGTAGTTAAATCATACAATAGTTGCAATGTGTGGTGGTGGAAAAGGACAAGATTTCTTCTTGTGATAGTAATGAAATTTCTTCGTGAAAAATGTTTTGGATATGTAATTAGAAAAGATCTTTTAATTAATTGACTCCAGTAATTTTGAAATGGTTGTGGGAAGGAAATTGTTTGAAATAATGGTGCACTTAATGTTAATATATAATTTTTTAGTCCTTTTTATTGTGAGCCTCTAAAGGGGTAAACAAAGCTATTAGAACCTCAAATAAATAAAAAATCTCATGCATATGCATTTCCACCATTTCAATATTGAATAAATTAATATTAATTTTTTGTATAATAAACATTGTTCATCAACAATGCACAAATTATATATTTACAATGATAGTTTTTTCAAACAAACATCATGAGAACATTATGACTATGTTGAGAGGGAATGAACAACATTCTTGCATAACTCTAGTAGACCTTGACTTGTATCCACCTATAAAGTAGAATGAATTGGTAAAGGTAGATGCAAAGTTCAAAGTAGATGTTGAATATTGGGCTTCAAGAAATGGGTTGTAGGATTCCAAGAGTTATGCAACGATAATTTAGATGTTTATTCTCGAATTTCTAAATGGCTTGTGATAGGCTCCTTGAAACAATCATAACCAACTAAAATTGAAACTATAGAACACATTTTCAATTGTCCTTGACACATCCACAAGGTTGGTACAATTGCTAACATTAGGGTCAAATCGAATGTCATCTTGAAAAGCTTGCCATGGTCTTGCTATTATCTCTAAGATTGAATCCAAACTTGGTTTGCAACAAAACATTCCCAATCATCCACTCAATTGTGAGTGGTCTCTTAATAATAATTATTGATCTTGTTGTCATTGTTATAGAGGGAACTCACAAAAATGGAAATATTGAGTATTTGGCATTAAGTATGCAAATTAATAATAATGGTGGGAGGATGAAAATATTTAGTCAAAGTAATGAGAATGAAAAATTATATTAGAATATACCAAGTGTAAGTGGGTAGTGATGAGAGATTAAAAAAATGCAAATAGATAGTATAAAGCAAAAAAATATAATTAGAAATTAATTGGAAACGTAAGGATAATGCAATCATTGAATGGCTACTATATGTGTGTCCTTTGTAGTTCCAAGGGGCAAGATCTCTTAAGAAATGTGGCATAAACCTTTTTGTGCTTTAACACATGGGGCACAAACTTGGGTGGAATTTTGTATTCACATTTATAGAACATAGACATTGATGTCGAGTGTCCATGTGGCAATGATGATGTGTTAGTTTGTGTTGACATGTTGTCATATACTTTTGTTAAAGTACATTTTGACATGTCATTAGAATCTATCAAAGAATATTCCATCTAACATAAATGGAATGTATTTGAAATATTCCCTCCTACTCATACTCACATGTTCACATTGTTACTCACGTGTTCACAAAATAACAATCCTAAGCAAATCAGACCTACTTGTCCTTTCATAGTTGATGTGACCTCCAAAATGGACTTGATCAATTGCGTGACTACATCCCCATGGATTGCATCCCCATAAGAAGAGTGCACATTAGAGTTGTTAGTGTGAGTGCAAATCCTTGCCTTGCACTCTACTAAGTCCCACAACCAACAAAAACTGGATTAATCTTTGGGAGTGCCATGAGACCACCATCAATCAATTTTTGGCAAGTTGTTCCATATACATTTGGTCCCCAAGACCTATTTCCACTTACACATTTTAAGTTGATCAACTTGTTGACTACTAAAACAACATTCAATATATTTCAAGAGAGAACTATTTTCATAATTGTTTTCATTAGCCACACCAAATTGAACATAACATAATCATTTCAAATTGTGGGATCGTGTATTAGTCAAATTTTTTTTTACAACACTAGTTTTAGAGAGAATGGAAAATTTTTACTTGCCTTGAATTGTAACTAAAACCAATCACATTCAATGGGTCACAACCATATGAAATTCTAGATTGCATTATCCTATTTTTTCGAAACATTGGTAATCTTTACAACATAAGATACAAAATTTGCTGCATACCATTTGCAACAAATCAAAGATCACTAAGTGATAAATATAAGTTATGTATCTAAGATTTGGGGTCATCTTCATCATGGATAATTGCACACTAGGTAAATGATTTGAAAGTAGAAAAATTTGCATAAAATGCCCATCTACAAAATGAAGCCTATTGTACCTTTAACTAGTTATTTGCTAGAGCCTCAAGTATACAAACATGTAGCAATATTATATTTGATATGATCCTTCTAGAACCTATTACCCTTCACAAAAAAAAACTAGACAAAAAATGGAACAACCAAATCACATCTTCTTGCCCTTAAGAAGTTGCAAGTTGCCATTGTTGGGTTGCATGTCAAGTGGTTTTTGTTGTACTAACCCACTCTACCATTGGTTTTTAGCCTTCTTGATTGTTTTCTTGAATAGTGACTTCAACACCTTCTTGGACTTACTAGAAAGGCAACTCTTCAATTTTTTTGTGGGAAGGTTTGTAGGCCCACTAACAACATCATGCTCCAATTCATCTTTGTCAAACCCCTCTTTTTCTATCTCCTCATCATTCATGTCTTCTAGTTCCTCATTTGCCTTTAAAATCAACTCTTTCCTAATCGTAGCTTTGCATGAGTAGTTGGTTTTGGTTGTGGTTGAGGAGAAGGAGGCTTGGATTTGTTGGGAGTGGAAACTTTTGCAAGATCCTCTGTGGCTTCAACATGGAATTGTTGGTTGCCAACACTTGGACTTGTTATATAGTAACAATTTCTTGGTTGTTACTATATAAAATTGATGGACCTTTTATAATTAATAGTTGAACCTCTAAGAAGGACATGGATGCGATTGTTGGTGGAAGGCCCAAAGGAATTTTTGCAAGACATCAACATCAACATCAACAATCATATTCACAATCAGATAGGAATCTATTTTAGACATTGAAACAACGAAAATCATCATGGTTAAATTCTCTATTGGCAAAATTAAAATAAGTTTTTCATGTAGATTGTAAATCATCTAAATACATAATTGAATTATGAGCAACAAAAGCAACACATCCTAAGGAGTCAATGGATTCATGTGCAAAATAAGGACTTTATGTTGAACTATGTATGGACTCTTATGCACATGCATAAACTATACATGTGGAAATTCAAAGACTTTTTAGGGCACATAATGAGTTTTGTGGACTTCATTGGACTCTTATGCACATGCATAAACTATACTTGTGGAAATTCAAGGACTTTTCAGGGCACACAATGAGTTTTGTGGATTCATTGGACTTTTGTACATATGGATAAAATGTACTTGTGGAAATTCAAGGACTCTTCATGCACATTATGGGTTTTGTGGACCTCATTGGACTCTTGTGCACATATGTTGAATATCTTTTGAACTTAATGAACTCATTCGCACACATAAATTAATTTTATGGGAATTTAAAAACTCAATGGGCACACATAGACTACATTAAAGGAGTTCACATGATTCTTGTGCAAATGAAATGGAAATCTTTAGAACTCAATAGACTCAAATGCACCTTTAAACTATTTCTGTGTAGACCCATGGACTCATGTGGACACACAAAGCATGTATGTGGAAAAACCTATACTAAATTGTGAACAATTTATCAAAGTTTGTGGAATAGAATGGCTAATGTGCACACATGACCTACATTTGTAATGTTTTGTGGAACTTAATGGACTAATGTGCACATTTGACCTAGTACATTTGTAATGCTTGTTGGACTTTAATGTGCACACAAAAACATTATTTGGATTCAAGTGCAAACTTGAACTATAAGTATGCAAGTTATGGCACTTTTGTGCATACATCAACACAAAATTTGCAGAACTTATAGTTCACAAGAATGCATATTAATTTGACAATTCAAAATTTACATATTAAATCAACATGGACCTTCAAAAATAGGGAGCAGCTCCATCTCACAAAGTACATACAAGATTGCTCTTAAAAACAAAATGATGTGCTAGTGTATGTACAAGAAATGAAGTAAAGTGGAACTTTTTAAATAAATTAAAAACCCTAATGTCCATGAATACTGCATCTAAATTGTTGAAAGACAATTTTAAAGCATGGTTAAGGAAAAAAACCTATACTTTTGGGAGATAAAATGTAGCATTTCAGGAGTTTTGGCCACAAGGGTTTTGATTTAAGTTCGACAACCACTAGAGTCTTGGGTTTTGGGATACCAATGCAACTCCACCACAACTCATGCATCTTTTCAGCATAACTTGAGTGGATGCATTTTGATGAAGTGTTGAAATGAACAACACACCAAGAGTGTTATACATGCTTGCAAGAAATATTTTTTCTTGCCCACATTGGTGAAAATCCCAACCAACAATATGGACAATGATCTATCAAAAACTATTTTTTGAACCCTACATCATTGTGTTCAACAAGATGTGAGGGCAACGGCATGACATTGTTACTTCAACAAATTAAAAACCCCTTTTCAAATTTTGAGAGATTTTCTCTTGCAACATTATGATTCCTTTTACAAAATTAAAGCTTATATTATTGAAGCCAAACAATCTAGAGCTTTGAAGCTCTAAGTCCTCACAAGCTTTTTCATACTCCTTCTCCTTTTCTTGTGCCAAAGATCAAAAAGCTTCAACAAATGTTCTTTGCATCTCCACCTTTTTTTCAATTCATCACAAATTGCAAGGTCTAATGAAGCCTTTAACTACATACATTTGAATCTTACATCTTCGAGCCTCTACATTCTTCAGATCATTCTCTTGGTCCTCCATTTGGTTGCGAGATTTCTTGTTTGTGTATAAAACGTTTTCTTACACTTTCTTGTTGAAGCACTCCTGGTCTTCAACATCTAGCATCAACTTTTCGGTGAATTTTCCACATAACAAATGATCTTTTCTAGCAGACAAGAATCATGCAACTATCACTTCCAACCAAGTTTTCTTCATCATCTTCTAGTTGATCTACTGCATTGTTACCTTCTTCATCATTCATCACTTTAGTTATTTATGTTTTTCATCATTGCTCTTGATTTGTCCACTCACCACACATTTGCCCAATTGATCTTCTTGCCTTTCACCTATCCCTCTTGCCATACTTAAAAAAATGGTCCTTGAAGTAGGAACTTTAGGATTTTAATGAATAACCATCCATAAACCTTCCACTTTTGCTATGACTTATGGATCTTCACTAAAAACGTAATTATATCCATTTTTATTATGAACAAGTCCAAAAAACTTGTGGATTTCCTCTACTATGAGATCTTTTAAAATCTTCAATCTTTTGGGACTTAAACCTTTTGAGTAGAGATGAAAACACTTTGCAAACTTTTTACGACTTATAGAACCACAACAACCTAGTTTTAGAATGCTTGCATACAAAGGAGTAGTTAGGCTAGAACATCTACCTCTTGAACTTGCATCATGTTCTTACTTCACTTTTTGGAATAATTGGACTTGCTGCTATTTGTTGGTCCAAACTTGTTACTAGTAGATGGTTCATGTTGTGCCATTGTTGAAAATCCAAAACCCTTTCCATCTTTATTTGAAGATGCAATCATTTTTGTATTTCCAAGTTCTAGAATGGCAAAATCAATGGCCATGTACTATCACCTAGAAGCATTTGAGAGTTCCAAATCTTGCCATTGTACATGAAATGGACAACAAAAACAAGTGACAACGGTAAATGGACAATAGAACCCAATAGAAAAATAATAAAAACACAGAAGTTACAAACCTTGGTAAACTGCATGAAAAGGAATGACGAACATTTGAAATTCCCACCATTTGAAAATGAACATGTAATCACAAAATAAGTATCAACATCTAGGATTAAGTGGCCTAACTTCTTTGCTTACGGTACTTCAAATTTATTTATTTTATTGTGGACTCTGTTTTTAGACTTTGATTTGCTGATTTTGTTACAATGTAGGGTGCTTTCACCTAGCTAGAGTATGCAAACATGGAAGCAAAGTACAAGATTAGAAATCTTGAAATGCATGTCAAGGATATAGTGGAATCAAAGTATGAGCTTTCCAAGAAGCTCAAATAGGTAGAAGGTAAATTGTGGAACTAGAAACAATTGTGAAGATGAATGAAAAAAGAATGGTGGAATTGGAAGGCACTTTGAAGTAGTGGCCAAGCAAATAAAAATGGTGGAAATGCAAAACAAGGAGTTTTTAATGATTTCAATTGTGAACCATGAGTCAAAACTAGTTTTTAACTTTTTGAAAACCTCCAATGGAAGGTGTACATATATCATACCCTCACTTATTGATTTTAGGTTTTGAAAACAAAGAACCACCCAACATTGGTTTGTAGTTTGTACCAATGTTATGTGTGTTAATGTAAATCATTTGCACTTATAGGCTCAGGTCTTCACACTTTCACATACACAACTCAAATGGTGTACATGTTTTCAATTACATTCATAATTGCAAATAGTGTAATATATTTTGAAATACACTTACACAACCCCTGGTAGAATTTCTTTCAATGTGTAAGGTTGTGTATATGAAATTATAATGCAATAATTAATTTTTATTTTTTTTGCAAACCATAATCTTCAATGCCAATACAAGGTGCAATACCATCAATTTTGTTACAAAACTTAATTCTTTTTTAGAGAATGAACACCATGCATTTTGCACAATATCCTCTTTCTTTGCTTTCTCTCTTCACATAATTAAAACATTTAAACAATATTAACTATGAAGATGGGTTGAGTCATTGGTGCTCATGTTTTGCACTCATTTTTTTTTCATTTGTTTATTGTAAAATTGTACACAATTTCACACTACCTGTAATTTACATATTTGTGTTACATTTTCACTTCAACAGTTATACATGGCATGAAAGGACCTTACACAATTATACACTGACTTTTACACTGGGTGTAAGTATATCCTAAACCACACATGCACAACACTGGTTTGGACCATGGAACTGGCCTGCTCAAGCCATGTTACGGGACATAACCGGTGACTCAACGGATGGGATTTCACCCACCTGTAACTGATGACTCCGTCGACGATTGGGATGAATGACGTTGTTGCTGTCACCATAACCCTCCAGCGCCCATCTGGCCGACCCAGTACACAGAGGATATGGGTTGTAACCTGTGACCTCTCCACCAATGGGGTGATGCCACATCACCAATTTCTACGGAGGAACTGGTTTTGTGATTATAGCTAACTGAAGGTCGATGAAATTTGACTTTTCTTCGTGTGCTCACTGCAGCAAACTGTGAAGTTGTCTGGCTCAGTTTGAAACTCATGTGCACAGTATGATGCATTTGTCTGGCGCTCAGGCCTCATGGGCAATGTCATGTGCTTGCATTCGGATGTGGAACCAGTTGGAATCCTCCTCAGTAGTTGGCAGCTCCAACACGTGTTTTTGTTGAATAACTCATTTGTTTTGAAATTCTCATTCAGAAAAAACAGAAATGTTGAAAATTCAAAATCTTCCTTTTTCCTTCAAATTTTGTTATTTGAATTTTTGGGGGAAAATTTCAACATTTCTGAAAATATATAACTAGTGTTGAAGCTGCTAAGGTAGTAGAGTGTACTAGCTAATTCAACCAAACTCTCATGATCACTAGACATGGGTGGACTAGTTATCCAGATTGCAGACACTTGATCCCCAGAAAAAGAAGAAGAGAGATTCCATGTCTTTTTTCTGCTGAGTGCAACAGTCTGTTTATGCCCATAGTGAGCAGTGAGCACAGTTAGACTCCCTTGAACAATTGCCTTGGGGTTGTAATCATATATATATATAACAAAAGTTTTCCTAGGTGATTTTTGAGAATGTAAGAAAGAGTGATCTGCCAATACAACAGAAGCTAAGTCCAAAAGTGAGTATACCAGTTGAAATACAAGTTCCGTTTGAAACAAAAGAGCCCTTGGCCACAAGCCTTACTGATATCCACAATTGGCAAAGAAGACCGTATGACTACTTATCCTACCAACTCCCGCTTCATATTTCTTTGAAGAGTATATAGAACTACACACATACTTCTTGAAGAAAAAACAGGAGCTACATACCTCTCCAGCAGAAAGATCACAGCTGAAATCTATGAAATTATAAGATCATACAAGTTCTGTGGGAATTCATTAATCTGCATGGTGCAATTTTGCAGATGTATATTCTAGCCTATTGGCATTAAAGTGTTCATGCTTAGAGCATATTTGTAGCTGTCATTGCAGAAGACAGGATGATAACAGCAGTGGGAATTAGGTGCAGGAACAAATTAACCCTCTGAAGCCAGCTTTCAGGCTCTCTAGTGCAGTGTAGCTAGGTCCTTCACTGGGATGGGTGAACTTGGGTGAACTCAGACCAAGGGAGAAATATAGGTTTCTTTTTCATAGTCCACAGTTGAGATGAGCCAATGTAGAATGCTGCAGGACTCCTCACTTGACATTGTAGAATCCTCTACTTTGGATATGCAGGTTGTAGATGCAGTACACTGTCTCCCTGTGGACGATTCAAATTGCATCAAACTTTTTATATTGGTTGGGATTCTCTTATGAGGATCTTAGAAGCTCAATTCTTAGCATTTGCGTATGTACATGAATTGATGCTGCATCATGTTAATACCCACACCCAGAAATATGCATTTACTGCAAATTGTGCAAAAAGACAAAGGATTGAAATCTGAAGTATTTCTGAAACCTAGAATGACCCCAACTGATGGTGATAAGAAAAATCTCTCCTTAGCATCAATATTGAAGAAGCAGCAGCCATGTAGTAAGTAGTGCAGTCAAAGCTCCTATGAGCTGCCAAATTGAAGCTTGGTTGTTCAGTCTCAGGATTGAGCTGTGATCTCCACTGTAATACCAACCATTTCCTCCGTTACCGCCGCCGTTATCACCTCCTCCATCACCACCTCCTCCATTACCACCTTTTGGATGTCCTTCATTGCCGCTACTCGATCCAGAATTTCCTTGATTCCCGTACCTAAAGGTGGGTATGCCTTGCAAACAAGCAGGGATATCGCTAGTCTGGAGGTCGTTGCTAGAAAGGTCCAAGTAGGTCAAGCTCTTCAATTTGCACAGGCTACTGCAAATGGGGCCTGAGAGGCTGTTGCAGTCCAAATCTAGATGCTGGAGAGTGTCGATATTACCGAGATTGGAAGGAATGGAGCCTTCTAGGTCACAATCGGTGACTGTAAGAGAGACTAGAGCCGAGAAAGAGCCCCATTCCGAAGGGATCTTGGAGCTGAACTGAAGGTACTTAATTGTGAGAGTCTGGAGATCCTGTAGCCGAGCTAGCGAAGCTCCGGGCGGCTTGTTTCCCGAGTAGCTGTCATTGCGAGTGATCTCGCAATTGGGAGGTCCTTCTATGTCAAGCTCGATCACCGTACCGTCTTGGCACGTCACCCCTTTCCAGGTGCAGCAGTCGTCCCCTCCATAATCCCAGCTCGAGAACACTTTCTCGTTGGGATCCGAAAAGACTTGTCTAAAATCGAGCAGAGCATCTTTGGACTCCGAGTTGCAAGTCCAAGCATTGCAGCAGGTGATCAGAGACAAAAGTGAGATGAAAGAGATGACCTTCCAGAAGGTAGCAAGCTGAGAGCTTCGTGCAGATGGAGCTTCGCGTTCGCTCCCCACCATCAGCAATTCAGCACCCATGTCTACAATCACTCCAACTGATCCAGCTCCAACTACTACCCCTCAGTCGGGTGCTGTCCGATTCCTGGTAAATGTACGCTGTTCTCAGTCCCAAAAAGAGGTCCACGGATTCAAGAAACTACCTTTTCCGAGTGTACTAGCTGCGACAAGATTTCTCTTTTGAATCTGAACAGTGAGAAATCCAATAGAAATCCCTGCTGAAAGTTCAGCGTTTGCTGCTGTAGCTCATATACTACTTCTAGGAAGACACTGGATCACAACTGCGTACGTGTGGTGGTTTCACAAGAACAAGACCATTTACTTCTCTTGTAGCTAAATCTCATGATCGATCGTGTGGTCCTTCTGAAATCTTGTGACACAATTTCTCCGATTAGATAATCCACAAAACTGGACGATGCACGACTGGGGGGTAAATTAGCCTCAAAAGCAGAAACAAAGGTCAGCTGTCGACGTGCAGCCAAGCTCACATGCTACAGTAAACTTGCAGCAACTCCATCTTGAAGAATATGGACTGCTGGTCAGGAGAGATAGAAGTTCATGAGATTTGAGACAGCTCAAGACAACAAAATACAAGTCACAAGCTCACAGTGTAGGAGGAGATCTCATAGACCTTGACAGCTAGAGCTGCTAAGGGATCACTACTCCACGCTGAATTCACGTCATAGGCAGATCTAGATACTTGAATAGCCCAGCTGCTGGTGCCGAGGAAACTATTTCCCAAGCTGTCTAGACTTATAGTTCGGATCCCATAAGGAAGGCAGAAGTGGACCACCAAATCGAAACTGACACTAAAGAAGTATTTAGTCTTGCAAGTTTCATACACTGTCTACATCAACCACAATATTCCATATTTTCATAGCATACCCAAACCCCCCTTATCTATGTTTCAAAAAATATACAAAGAGTGACTTCCCTGAGCAGCCACCCACAGTACGATCAGGAATGGGAGTCTAGAAAGCTTGGACGATGGACGAGCCGCAGACTAGGACCCACAACAGCCCACACACAACACCTGAAAGTGAAAAGAAAATCAGACTAGATCAGTTGCAATACTAGAGAAAGAGCTACTGAGATCTAAATGGGAAGCTGCAAACATATATCCTGAACTGCAATTGGAAAGGACCCACAACACAAGATTAAACACAAGATTAATGGTATGATGAAGGAGACAACAACGCTCTAGAATGTATAACGATGATCAGTTGGCCTAGAGAAAAAACATATATATTGATGAAAAAGGAGTTGCACTGCACAGGTCCAGGATTTCTTCATAGAAAGTGGAGACTATTTAAAGTGATTACCTTAGCAGGAATGAAATTGGGGGGGGATTTAGGTAGAGACTAGACTGGTGGTGAGTTTGAGCGAATTGTTATCTATGAGTTTTCAGAAGAAGTTATGGTTGCATGTGGCGCTAAGGGGGGTGGGGGGAGGGGGCAGGGGGAGCCTGATGGTGTCACAGTCGTCAGGTGCATTATTGGTAAATTGCAGAGGGATCATTTTCCAGTGGTTCATCCCTATCTTGAAGAACTAGAATATCACCCTTTTGTTAACCTGTTTGTTGTTTGTTGGGTTGTTGGCCTTGCGTACCATGGCAAGGATATTGTGTTTAGATTCATTATGAGTATAGTAGCTTAAGGGGTTTTGGCCCCTAGATAATAGGTCTATTTTGATATGAGGATTTTTGAAAGATGATATTTTGGCTTGTGTTGAAACTTGAGATTAGTTATAGAGTTATAACACCTTGAAGGATTTTGGTTTTTTTTGGAGGATTTTTTGAAGATTATATTTTTGCATGGTGAAATATTTGAGTTTCCATAATTCTTCTTTTGGCTTAAGATCCTTTTCAATGTAAATGGCATGACCACAGTTTGACACACCCCTTGTTTGTTTTGTTTGATTTATAGATTGAGGGAAAATAATTTTTGGGAGGATCTAGCAGTCCCACCCCCCCCCTTCTGGCAAACTAAAAAGTAGAAAAATGTGAACATGTGATTTTCGAGGGTTTTGTAATTGATTTCCAGTAGGTAGGTATCAAAAATTACAAAATATAGTCTTTTTAAAAAATTATCCAAATAAGGCTATATTTTCTTATGGATGATGATCACCACTTTGACTGCTGTATAAAATTGGGAAACCCAAAAAACCAAAAATAATTTATTCAAAAAAACAACACTAGGGAGGAAACATTCTAGGTCTTCTGCTATCTACCTACTTGTAAGTTGTTACAGGCTGATTCCAACTCAATAAAAAGTCTGTTTTGTTTATAATGTTAGTTAATTTTTGAGGCTGCCCATTTGTCAGAAGGTTGTATCATAGCTTGTGCACAAAATTCCAGCCTCACTAGCAAAATCCCTTGTGCAACTCATAAGATCCTGGAGAAGTTTTAAGACAAGAGAGAGAATCCTGTTTCTTTACTCAGGAGGAGCGTCTATCTATTGGAATTCCAATCTGCTCTCTTCTTTCTATTACTTTTTATAGGAGAAAGGAGACAACTCATGAAGGCTTCAGTGCTTGACACCAAATATTTACATAGTTTTTTTTCGAAGGAATAAGGAAGTTTTTTGGGGAATAAACTTTTCGTTCCGCCCCACCTCCTTTAAGATCTAGTAGAAGTATTTTAGTGTACAATTTTCAGACATTTTATGGTCTATTTTTAAACATCTATTTCTATAGTTGCAGAATAATATATAATCTGTTCATCAGACATCTGCGATTTTGCAGCAATGATGAATCTCATTGGTAGTTGCATTGATGAGAAATGTCAGCTGGAAATGCATCATCATGGAGCATTGATGCATGCAAAACTGTTGTGACTGAGTCAGCTCAGGGAAACCAAGAAAGGGAAATTAGGATGGAAGACAATGAGATTTCCACTTGAGTTTTGAGGAAACGCCAGCTTAAGCGAAGACAAAACCACCGGGTTGTAGTACTCACAAATTCACAAATTCCTGTGCGGGAAGTACAGGAAAAGAACTTTTTCATGCTGCAGGTCTAATGTGCAACAACAATGACAGCTGCAGATGGACGTATGGACGGACCCTGACGTGCCAATCCTCCTAGCGCAAAAGGACAAAACTCTTACCTACTTAGCACTCAGGTCTCATGGCCCCCCCTGCCTACCCCGTACACTCTCATAAAGCAATACTGGATGCATGAGGTGCACAGAATTTGGATGGTTGGGTTTCTATTATCTAAGCATGGGTGGGGTCCATGGGATTTATGAATGTATTCGGTAATTAGAGATCATGCATGACCTTACATTTGCACAGCTAATTATGCACGAGAATGTGGCTTCTAGGGGGCACATTCTGGCTCCTAGTGATGTACTAAGTCAAGGCAAGTAGGCAGAAAGCACCCGGAGGCCAAGTAATTCCCTAGTACGGTCCATGCTAGGGCATGAAGTTGCATAGGCAGATCCTAAACTAGAATAGGTAAGGAAGGAACGGCCTGAATAGGCCTGCCAATTCTGCCATTTAAAGGTGCATTCACACCTAATGTTAAGTCAGTGTTAAGTGAAAATCTAGATGGCATCTTAGGTGGCACCCGATGTTAAATGGGTGATTGTTTAATATTAAGTGAAACTTAACATAAAATCTTTGTGGTAAATAGGTTAAGGTCCTAAATGACTAGCTTGGGTCCTTAACACCAAGTGTAGATGCACCTTAAGAGTGCTTGATAACCTGCCAGATTGACAAGTATGGATCTGTATGTTACTTCTTGTCGGTAGTTTAGTTAGGAAGTATGTATGCTAGGACTTATGTCTTTCGTTAACATTTTTTTGGGGGGGGACCTGCCCCTGTAAGGCAAGGAACTATATAGCATCAAAACAAATTTTGCACTAAATTGCCTTGTTGTGGAGGCAGCTTGTCTGGGCGGGCAAAAACACTGGTTCCACAGATTGGTACTTCGCCCATGATACGAGGTCCCAAAATATGAGATGTTAAGAAATATTTGGGTCACACCTTGTTCACGAAGGAGGTCTCGTATTTACGAGATGTTAAAAGTGCTTTGGGTAAGGTTTTCTCTGTGATCTTGCTGGGGTTTACGCTTCTGTTCGTGTGTGCCTGTGTTTTGATATTTTTCAATTTGGTTTTCTGGTTTTGTCTGTCAGTTAGAATTTCATCAGTTAAATCAAAAAATTCAAACAAAAATTTATTATTATAAAATTTTAAAACATTCATTTCCAACAAAGATGAAACATAATGTGAAATAATAAACATATGGTGTTTTCATTCCTATCATTTTTTTAGTTAGGTATGTTTATATTTGTAATAATATTTGTACATAATATTATAAGTTTATTGTTATATATCAATAAGATTATTTTTTAATTTTAAATTCGTATATCTTGTATATTGGATAATTGATAATGATTTGTCTTATTTTGTGCAAGAAGTATAATTCAAAAGATATTGAATGCTCTATTTTTCATAACAACATACAACCAACAAAATTGTACAAAGACATTATTTATATTTGAAAAATATTTTTTCATATTATAAGATTAGTAATATAAATGAATTTACATACATTAATCTTACTATTTCTATCAAAAATGTATAATTAACATCTTTCCTATATGACATCTTAATTCATATATTTTTGTGCATTTTGTAATTCATAATGATTTATGTTTTTGTTGTGTAGAAAATGTAAGTGACGACATGTTTGATGACTTGGTTTTCACAACCTATAACCAACAAAATGACACTAAAGTGAAGAATTAAGCTTTGATTATTAAAACATTAAACTTTTGTTCAATGTGTAGGGAGGCCAAGAATGGAGATTGGAGTTACAACCGGTAAAAAGGAAACAAATGTGCCAACAACTGCATATGTGAAGAAAAAATGAGTTGGCACATGGGGAGAAATGAACATAACAGACAAATGAAAAAAGTTCCTAAGGAAATACATCCACCATGCAAAGAGTGCAAATGATCTTGTACTTTTATTCCATTACAAAGGAAACTTCAATGCCATTCATGTGTGACCTTAAACCTACTAAACCTTGTAAACATGATCAAAGATTTGGATTGGGACGTTTCAAAGCACAAAGGGAAACAAAGTTATTTATGGAGATTTTCCTTCCCCTTATTGACTTGGGGGCATATGTATTATGGCATCAAAGCAAATCATTATGATGTATGTAGAAATGTGAAACAATGGTGACAATAAAGTAGTCAATACATTGTCTTATCTATGTTAATTTGCATCAAAAGTTTGAGTACTTTGGTTACATGTGTACCTATATACATGTTGAGAGAAAAAGGCAATCAATGATCTGCCAAATTGTCAATACTTATTTTGCATTGAACAATTACTTATCTAATGGGAAGGTTTTGTAAACAATTATTTTGGTGCAAATCATGAATCATAACATCAAGCGAATGGGATCAATCTAGGAGGCATATTGCCTATAGTTGCTAGTACCATAATAGGACTCCCTATAGCCCATGGTAAATTGAAATTAAAGAATGCAAGTATATTGAGCCTACTATAAAAGTTGGTAAAAAATGGTGGGGGTTTTTGTGTGATTTGTATTACTAGTTACAATCAAACTATTCTCAACATTTTATGGCCATGGTTTATTCTTTGATGTGTGATAGAACTGAAGTTAGCTTGACATAAATTAAATCTTTCAATGTTCCTAAATGAAGTAATCATATTCCATGGATGTAAACCAGATGGTCCAATGGAAAAACCTAATTACAACTTGCAAACTAAACCTTCCACCAAAAGCCCAAACAACCAACACACATATTTATGGTGCCAGAAATAACCAGAATGCAATTTGTTAACTATTACAACATATTCAACTATAGACCAAAACTACATAGTGGCACCATGTTGCAAGAATTAAGATTTTATGCCAAAAATATGGAAGTTTTGAACTAAGCACTAGTTTGAACCCATTTACCATTGTGGTCTTTTAACATTGAACCATAATATGCCATCCTAAAATTCTAAACCCTAAAACTGTAAGATAACCTTTATAAGTTTTACTCGTCTTACATTAGACCTAAAGTATATGCTCAAATGACAATAATAGTCTAAATAATACAAACTAAATATACCATTTAAAGAACTTTAATACACCATTAATGAACAAATGAACACCTTCATGTATTATGATGTAAATGTACTACTAATGTATATATAATAGACCATATTAACCTTATAGGTGCTACCAATTTTGGTTATTTCTATGACTAATGGGCCCTACATGGGCTTTCTAAGATGAAAATATTGCTACAAATCATCATTTTGCTAGTTGAACAAACATTAGTTATAGACTAATTGTAAAGTGACCAAAAAATATTTAATTTTAGAAATAATTACAAAACTTACCAAGATTACTTGCATGTGTGACATTTAGTCACACATAGTCATAAATCAATTAGTTACATTTTGCCCTTTTTCTTCTAATGTTACTAAGCTTCATAAGTTCATACAAATTTTATGTGAAATTTATTTTTCATAAGTTTATATAAAAATCACATGAACTCTCTGTTATGGTTAATATGATCAATATGTGTAAATGTATTTAATATCTTAAATATTCAAATAGATGAGACATTTTTTTGAATGACATACATGAATGTTCGTGTTTAATGCACAAAAATTGCATAATTTAATACAAAATTACATCATGACAATTATACAAATTTGGTGAAAATGTAAATTGTACCTACTTCATATCAAGACATCATAGACACATCATTTATATAGAAGTAATATATATATTTTTCATGTCATTTTTACATTTTGAGGCCTGTGGATTTTGCATGGACATATTGTTTTACAATTTTTACATGGATTTTTGAAATTTTGCGATATTGGAAGTTTGTAATATTAATGTCAAAATCTAGTATGAGCATGGGTCAATAATGGCATTGGTTAATCCAAACCATGAACAACATCCTTGCCCAACATTAATGGTTGAACATCAAAATCCAACAAAACCTTGCGGGCTTAGTACCGACATGCCAACATCCCCCTTAACTAAAAAACATCTTCATTGTGCATTACCACCACACCAGGAACAACATTGGCCCAATCAATGGTTGGCCGTGCTAAGAGGTCATGAAGCTTGGCTACAATTACATGCCAAGATTTAAGGTGCACTTTACACACCTCTATGGGTTGGCTTATGAAACTTGTTAGGGAAATATAATAAGTATCTTAATTACCACATATATTGTTCCCCCACTTTCATGTAATGTTATTGTTAGACAAAACATGGCTATAGGTTGAATACCTAGAATGCATGGCCAATGTCTTAGTGGAAAATAATGGTGTTTAGTACACTATTTTGGCTACCCCCCATAAATTCATGGGTGCATTAAACCTAGGAATAAAATTAGGCACCTTCCTTAGCACCTCCTTAAGAATCGATGCCCCCATAGGATTGGGAAAAGTGTATGTTGACAAGAATAACTATGGGAATTGCACCTAACACTAAGCCTCATCACATTGAAAATCCAACCTTTCATCAACACCTTCTGATTCTTACACTCAAGCATTAACCCTTGTCATTAGTGTGGTTGTGGAAAACATATCAATTGAATTAAGAACCCCAATATGGTCTCCATCATTATGGCTCCTTAAAATATCCAACATATCTTCATTTGGGGTCATTGACCTTGAAAAATTACCTCCACAAAGATATTTTAGGTTGGCATCCCAACCAAGAAATTGACCATTTTCCCATTCCTTTGCCTTTTTTGACTCAAATGCATTAAATTTCACCTAGATTGCCATGCTTATAATTAAATTTTCCAACTATGCAAACCTAACCTCCATGGTGTTGGGTTGATTTGGAATTGGTTTGGTGGCTAACCCTTTGTTGACTGTATTTTTTCCTTTTTAGCCCTTCTAATAACCTTAGCCCTTACTAGCATTTGAAATCTAAGATTGGCCATGTTTCAACTCTAAATGTAACGTGAAACAATGGTTCACATCATGATCATGAACCTTGTAGTAAAAAAAAAGTTAGTTGGCACTACTTCAAAATGTGGGTGCAGTTCATTAGTCCGTGTGAGCCATGGATTATAGCTCAATAATTAGTTAAGCTTTAGCTCAATAATTTTCTTTAATACTAATGATTTGAATGCTTATAAGCCTCCAAGTAGTGATTATTAACAGTTGAATCAACTTTTGTGATATTTCTAGGCATATAGTACTTCTTTATTTCAGTTGATGTAACGCTTAATCAGTTAAGGACCTAGTAAACCTTTTAAAGTACATTATCCTTTTTAGGTTGTAGAGAAGGGAAAGGGGATGAAGAATTAGATGTGATTTATTGATATATAGGGAATACAAACCCATTTTGCATGACAAGGTTAAGTTAGTCTGTAGAAGAATCTTCAAGCACTAATGATGTACTTGTAGGATTTTTAGGATACAGTCATAATCACTACAAGTAAAGTAGACTTTTTTGACTGGTCCTTGTGATTGTTTTCTAGTCGCAAGCGACATCTATAACTAAAAGTTGTGTAGTCGCGTTGGACAAGTCGCAACCGTCCTTAGTCATAGGCGACAATGGGGTTGGATGGAAACTATTCAGCGTACAAATACTAGTTCATGACAAAATACGAATATACGTATGTGGTGTCAGTATTCAACAATTATTTTGGTTATTATTTTCCATTAATGCCCAGAGACCACGTGGTATATTGGATATTTGATTTAAAAATTCATCATCACATCTAATAATACTACTCGTCCGATTCAAACACTAGGATTATGACACGTGGCTTTTAATATGGTATTTATTTTATTATTAAATAATTACAATATATATGGACCATTCGATTTTACTCATAACGACTATGACATGTGGCAATTAGTTTTTTATTTTAGTTTTAAATAATGCATTTATTTACAGATAATGCGTGAATTTTTTTGTCGTCCAATTTCATGTTGCACACAGTAGATCCTAAACGTTTATGGCTTTGCCTAATATTTATAATAAACACAATATATACTTCAGTTGAGTTTTGAAACCCAATGGTAGGAGCATTTATAAATTGCCTACAATCCCAAAAATTTAAGCACCCAAGGTAAAATTACATAAGAATTTGGTAGTTTAAGCTTGACATGCCAATTTGCTTGGCCTCCCACCAAAACCAGGATAGATTTTATTACTATGGCAATGGGTTACAAGTTCTTGCACTCATCAATCTAATTACACATGAACTATTCCAAGCATTTGAACAGCCCACATGGGTTCATTGGGGAAAAATTAAACATACATAACATTGAATTCACCTTTTTGCCTACAAGGTCCTTGGTGCAGCAACCCAATCTTAGCCCACATCTTCCAATGTAAGTAAGTATATTCAAAACCTGGCAGTGCCTAGACTGCTACATTTGGCTACAACCACATCCACGCCCTCATGGGTCCTCTTGTTGCCTTTAAATGCTCCTTGACCTGCACCATTGTTGCCATGATCAACAATACTCCAAACAACATTCCTGTTGCTTAACATCAAACAGACCAACCAGGGTCTAGTGCTCACCTTGCAGCTACGCACCAAGCTTTTGTATTTAGACTCCTGGCTGTGAAGCTGCCTTCTCAGTTCTGTAATTTCCATGCATGCTATCACCTATTAGCCATATCCAATGCCCCCATGCTTTCTCTTTAGTGCAATGCAGAGACACTTGGAAGACCAGGACTACCATTTAATGAAATGCACAATTATTGTCCCTGAGCAACATAACAGAAACTGCGAAGAATACCTGATTTTCATAGTCACCATCAATCCATTCTTCAAGCTTGACCTCTGAACTCTTCTTGTTAGCATTGCTGTCTGTTGCATAATGTTTCATAGTCTTGATCTGGCTCTCCATATCTGCAACCTGCAATTCTTACAAGGCAAAGTTTACATGTATTGATTTTTCTCATCAAAATAATCGACAAAATTTAAGAATCCGAAGAATTGAAGCGGTTGGTTTGGAACTGTACTTTTTCTAGTGTGCTCTCAAGCTCTCCAAGCAATTTCTCAATAAAATCCTCTAGGAACCCTAATCCACTTCACCTGCTCTGATGTGGGAGGTGGATATTCTCTGCTCCTTCCATAATAGATGTTGTCACCCTCCCCGTGCTGACCTTCTCACCTTCAGAGGCATCAGATAGGTGCTGATTTTACGGAACAACATGCCCCATTCTAGCGCATAAAAGTCGAAGGTGTGAAGTTGATCCTCTCTTGGAGATCAGCATCTCCTGGTATCATCTGAAAACCTCAAAGTCCGAGTACATAGCTCGAATCCATCTCACCTGCAGCACCACCACCACCAAACAAGCTGGTGAAGCTTTATAAACTGACCAAAGAATTGCAACACTGAGTTCTGTAGCCAAGTTGGAGACTGTGTGTAGATGGTGCACTAGAGCAGCCATGGCTAAGGCATGATTGGCAATAACTGCTCTTCCCTCTGCTGTGGTGCAGAGAAGCTCCAGAACCCCTAAAGCAAGCTCCACATTGCTTCTCTTGGCATCTGGAAGAAGCTCTATGAGCAAAGGAACCACTCCAACCTCCGCAACCCTAATCCTATTTCTCCTTGGAATGCAGATGGTAAGCAAAGCCTTCAAGCCGGCCTTGATGGCCTTGGGGTAGAACTCTTCTCGCAACAACTTGGTTAGAGTTTCAAGCACTCTCGGCATCGCTCCGATGGTGCTGCTATGCGACGATTTTGTTTCCGATGCGATTCCCGCAAGAACGGTTGCAGCATTTACCTTGGCATCCAAGCTTCCTTTGCACAAAAACCAAACTAAGGTTGCAACCGAACTCTGCGTCAAAAGTTGCTATCCCCGCTATCTGTTTGCTCCCACCTCAAGAAGCGCAAGGATGGCAAGCGCTTCTTCACCGGCCTCTAAGTTAAAAGAAACTCTCTATTACTTCTTCTTCTTCTTCCCTTCTTGTTCTTCTTCTACTAGCATTGGGTACTTACATTAGAGTTCTAGAGCACCACCGATCACCGAAGCGAGCACGGAGATGGCGTCAAATTCTTGGATGCATTTGCGATTCCTCTCGCTCTCTCGAGCCACCGACTTGATGTTCTTCAGACTAGGAAGCGGATCCACGGAACTCTGTACTTCACGAAGCATTCTGGCCACGGTATCTACAGCCACGAGCACAGAGGGAGTCGAAAGGAGTCGTACAAGGGCGCCAGACAAGCCGTTGCCACCGTGCGCTTCGCACCAGTTCTAGATGAGACGCCGCAACGTGTGGTTCAGCACGAGCTCCAAGGAAGCCAGCGTCTGCATCATCACTGGACATGTATGGTTCCCCGCTTCTAGCCATGGCTCGATGATGCTCCGCTCGTAGCTTTGTCCTGTGCACAACACCACAAGATCCTTCATAAGCTCCAACGAAATCGGACATTTGAAAAAGGATGGCACCATTACTGTTGCTACTGCTTCTTCTTCTTCTTCTTCTGGTGCCACGCTCTTATGAATCTTTTCTGGCCTCATGATCTGATATCAAAACTCTCTTTCTTTCTTACAAGCGTTGTTTCCAACTACAATTCTTCTCCTTCAACAACTTCTCTCCAAAGTTTCAACAGAAAATAAATTCCCTAAGCGCATCAGCAAAATTCTTTTTACAATACAAAAACATTACAAAAGCACGCATATAGTCAGTCACAAAACAAACCAACAAGACTAAGTACCAAACAAACACAAAGCTTGATTAAAAAGCAGCTGGAGTGAACAAATTAAAAAAGCGTCAAGCTGCTGATCAATATCACACAAATGGAGAACTAGTGTAATTGCTGCAGCTGCTCATTATAATACAAAAGTCTGACAAAATTGGGTTTGTTACAAAATTAGAAAAGAGTGAAGATTTGACAACCCAAAAATCCCATAGTTGTGAAAGATTAAAAACCAGAGAGAGAGAGAGAGAGAGAGAGAGATTGAAGAGAAAAATAGTGCAAAAGATCAGGCAACCCAAAACTTGCAGCACATGCACCCAAAACTCCCCGCCACTTGCTTCCACGAAAGGGAGTGCGCAATCCTCGTCCCCGCATGGCATCACCTTTATAATCCCCTTCATTGTGGACATCTCGATCATGACTCCCTCGAAAGAAAAACTCCCCACCCTCCTCCCCAGAGAGAAAAAGGAGAGGGGATTTCTTTTGTTTTCTTTACCTTCCCCACTTTGGCAGCTTCCAGAGAGGCTTTTTCCAGCACAAAGATGACTCCACCATCCTCCGCAGATGGAGCTGGAACTGGAGCTGATGCATCCGGAACACTGCTAGGTCCAGAAGCTTCCTCCTCTACAACATCTTCATTCCTGTCCTCTACACCCACCATCCTAGAACTCTCCCAAAAACACCAAACAAGCCAAACCTAAGTAGTTCTTAGTCTGGAAAAGCAACAAGCAAGCAAGCAAGCAAAAAGGGCTCTACAATTCCTCTAACAAAGCCCAATCTGCAAACGAGAAATTGTGCACAACCAAGAGAAGAGTGAAGGAAATCCCAATGGGGTTTCCAACGCCGAGGTTTAGGGTTTGGCTGAGAAGCTCGAAATAGGTAGGTGGCAAAATAGATTAATGACTAATTTAACCCACAAATCACATTTCCACTAAATTCAAGGAATTTAATTTTAATTTATCATGTGAATATTATGAATATGTACAAATTTGTATTTTACACCTTTGTATAACACTCTCACTAAAAAACCATAAAATACGATATTTTACATATAGACATACGCCAACTATGACTAAGCACCATTTCACTTACGACTAAATGGGACTTTAAATGGCTACTCTTGGATGATAAATCCAACCCATGTATAGATGGAAATAAAATTAGTCGCAAACTAGTCGCAGCTTAGTCGAAGATGATTTGACTGATGTCAGCACGATGTCATAATAATCGTAAATAACAAAAATTTAGTTGCAAAGACCAAATAGTTGCAGGTAGTTGTAAATGTGATGGTCACATATTGGCCTTTTCCTTTTAATGAATACATCTTTATTTAGTTCTCATTCTATCAGATTCTTAAATAAAATCAAAATCAAGCTTAAGTATTAACATTTCCGCCTGAGTAGCCTCATGTGAGTTACAACTGAATAATTGACTTAAAGGATAAATCACAATTGTAAAAAAATTTAGGATGCGACGAATGGTGCGAGTGAAGTACTCGGCTCGATGCTCGAAGGGAAGTGGGTTGATCGAGCCTCGTAGCCAACGATAGTGGCCATCACCGGGAACCCACGTTCGACAATGGAAACGGACATCATCATCTTCGCACTGGCACTTTTCAAACCTTCCGGGCGCGGCTCCATGAGCAGGAACAAACTCTAAATAAATTACTAAAACATGTGGGTTAGGAGACAATCAACGATCCCATACCGAACAATCAACTTGAGTGCGCACCACTTTCCTGGGCGATTCTTCTTTGCACGGTCGTTGAGAAACATTCAAGTCGAACGGTGCTTCTTCAAGATCTTCTTGTTGTACAGGTGCGACTGGAGGATTTGAAGGCGTAGCGTCATCGTCCACCATGACTAGTTGCACCTGCATCAACAAAAACCAAGAAGGTAGTACAAACAAGATGGTACTTGCGTTCAGAAGGGGTCAAGGCCTTTTTATTTTATAAATTAGGGTAGGCGTAAAGTGTGGGAGTGACGGAAGAACCTCATGAAAACTCGAACACCCTAGATCTAATGGATTCATCAAACCCTAAATTCAACGGTGGATCTAGAAGTATGTGAGAGTTTTTTTTTTATGCAAATTGTAATTCCAATTTACTATGTACTACATAGTTAATTAGTGCATAGTAAAGTAAATAGGTAGGGAATATCAAAGGAGTAAATGGTACACGGGAATGTTACTTCAACCATTGAATTACTCAAGTAAGAACTCAAGGACTTTTCCTTGTTACTATCGATAAATTATCCTAGTAGTTAGTTATTTGAAGTAATTAGGATGAAGAAATAGGATGTGAAGGTTAACGGACGAGAAAGATAAAAATCAAGCTCAAAAGACCTCATCAAGATATCCAAGATAAAGGGGAAGATGGATCCTCCAATCCCATTAATCATGAGGATTGTTATCCTCTTTGATTGGAGGATGAAATATTTCTTGTGTTTCATTAGGCCCAAGGATTCTCATCCTAATTTCAATTGGATGGCAATTCATTTTCAAATTCTCATTGGCCCTTGAAGAATGAGGAGGCCATTGATTGGTGAAAAAGGATTTTGAAGCTTTCATTGGACAAGGGGAACAAGCTCAAGGAAGGTCATGGAGGCTTGCCAAAGGGAGGACTTCTTGTGTATGTGAGAAAGAAAAAAAAAAAGGAAGGAAGGAGAATGAGTGTGAGGAATATTGTTTTAGTTCTTATGTGTGGAGAGGTGCTCATGGAAAGGGTGTGTGTAAGGATTAAGCGTGAAGGGAACTTGTGTAGCAAGTGCTTATGGCAAAACCTCTGGACTTTTGGTTTAATTAGTTTTTTCTCTCAAATCCACCGTTGGATTTGTGTCAAATTTGAATTAGTTTTAGCTTAGAAGGTGTAAAAGGTCCTCCCAAAAATTCAACTTGATCGGGCTTTTTGTAAGGGAGCTACACGGGTTGGAAGTAGAGGGGGTTGTAGTGGGGTTCATGGAATGATTTCCATGGCAAAGCCTCTGGAATTTGGGTTCAATTAGTTGTTTATCTCAAATCCATCATTGGATTTGTGTCAAATTTGAATCAGTTTTAACTTAGAATGTGTAGAAGGCCCTCCCAAAAATTCTGCCTGAGCAGGCTTTCTGTAAGGGAGCTACGTTAGTTGAAAGTAGAGGGGGTTGAATTATCTGTTTTTTCCTCAAACTAGGCAAGTGGCTCCTAGCTCCGAGGCTTAACTCTTGATCAAAAACATAAAATAAAAACTTATGAGATTTGTTTAAACATGGCTCCTTTTATATTAACTTCCAACTCCAATGCATGTTAGATTAAGATGTTGTATGTAGTTGTTATGACGAACGGAATGGAAGGTTTCAAACTATCGAACATGACATTGAAATGAACATCAACATACGGCTCCTCAATATTCCATCATGGTGAGTTACAATTCCCTCATGATGTTTTGTAGCTTCAATTTGGACACAACGCATTAAATTTTTGGTGAATTTCAATACTTACCTCGAACCACCTTACTTGTTAGACTACACTACATAGTAGTTCCACTTCCAACCGGTTTTTATTGTGAGTGCATATCTTAGTGGTGAAGGTGTGCAATAATTCCTCACAGTCCCCGTTCACTAGATTTGTGAATTCATTATTTTTTCACCAATCCCCATTCACTACAACCAGTGAATTCACTCAAAATCTAATGAAATCATTTGGCGTATAGGGACATCTTTTGTTGTAATGTGGGATTAAGGTTTGTGGCAGTGGCTTGAAAAAGAATAGGCCAATCATTTTTTTTATGAAGCCCATCACATCTCCAACACCTATATTTTCCTCCTTGTTTAATAAAATATGATGCGAAACCACCTTTGTTCCAACTTGGCCCCCTTGGTCTTTTGTGGCATGGCCTTATTCAACTTGCCATGAAATTGTTGAGCCAATGGTGTAGTTGCATTTTTTGGATTTTCCTTGTTAAACCCTTCCATCCCATGAAAAGTGTAAATAATTGAGGAATTCACATCTATTCATATCACACCAGTTGTCAAACTCTTGGATGGAATCATCCAATTTGATGGTGCCAATCGCCCCCAAATATCAATGGGGTCCCTTGGTGGTTCCATACATGTCCTCCATGTCCCATAACAAAGGCGAGGTGACAAAGCTCACATGGAAACCTGTTTCAAAATTTAAGAACTTTTCCATAGATGATGATGAAGGTGTTGTGGGTGGTTTAAACTACGCCCCATGCATGGCAAAACCATCGGTGTTAATAACCTTGTTATTTGTATATAAATCATGTGCCCTTTTCATGGTGAGTCGTAACCTTAATTTAGGTGTTGGATTTATGGGTTATTCCTAAACCTATAGGGATGTTGAACATGTTGCAACTTAACTTACCCCTTAAACCATGATCCCCATAACATAAACCTAGGGATGTTGCACTTGCATGGCTAAGGCACTTGCACCCATAAAAACATTTCACTTGAAGCTAACATAATTTGGACACACTATGAACACAACAAAAGTGGTCTATTGACCATAGCCCGATCTCACCATTACACAAGCAACATGTGATGATCAATGATCAAATCCAACACATCCACAATAATGCCAATCCCATACAACCTATCCCCAACTAAACCTTAATCACTATGTGTGGGCAAAATAAGGGTCAAATATGACCTACACAATGGTCAAAATTGGGTGGTAGCCTTGTCCCATGTGTAACCATTAATCATGCCAACTACAACCCAGAGGCTCATTGCAATAATAAAATCACATATGGGAAGGCACATAACCTTTCACCTTGGGTTTCCCACCATGTAAGATGCACAAGCTTTTAAATATCAACTTATGAATTTATGTTTACTTTTTAAATTGTTGACCAATGGCACACAACTCAAGAAACCCTATTACCCCCTAAAAATGAACTAACAACCCAATCAATACAATGGTAGAAAACATCTATACCCAACAAACAAAAATGGAGATGCATAAATTATGCAACATGAATATCCATTTTTGTAATTTTCACACAAAAATCACGACATGAATTCAAAAGTATCCTTGTTCATTAATGGTACAACATTCCACCGCATATCAATGACAAATATGGGTGTTTAATAATACAATGAATTGGTAGTGAAAAACTTAGCAAAACCAACCCCACCTTTCCTTACCCATGAATAAGTATCCATAAATAAGCACCTGTGAACTCTTACTGCCATAGTCATAACTTTTACTAGTTACAACTCCACAAACAAAAGCACAACCAAGATGCCACATGGCATTTGAGCAAAGTTCTTGAACAACTAATCCATGTGCAAAACATAAAACTACAACAAACCCATGCCACACAATGTTGAAAAAAAAAATTACTCCATAATACTTATTGTAATAAATCTTGTGTAAACAATTAAACTTCTAAAATTTCACAAAATTCACATGTTTGGTGATTCAAAATATGACTCACTTGTAACAATGTAAGAATCCAAACTCACAAAATACAAAGCCAAACCCAAAAAAAATTGCCCAAAAAAACTTCTACGACACATAAAAATTGTGACAACAACACATATGTATTCTAGAATCTCAAATCACCAAAAGTGATTTGAGATTACAAAAACTAAAATTATATCCCATCACTACAAGAAAATGTGGTCTTTTAGAAGGTCCAACTAGATTAAATTGTCCACATTGACCAAGGGGGATGGTTATTTTGACTAAACACTTAAGGCATGAAAAACATAATTATTTGTTATTAAAATAATTGACTAGAATGACCTTTTTGACCACATGACAAACCAAACATCTAGTCAAAAGGGGCAAAGGGTCTATCAAGATGACCAAGGCCTAGTCAAATCAATCATATCAATTTGACTAATTAACCTATAAATTTGTTTAGTTTAAGGTATATACTTAACATAAGTTCACAACTAGGCTAGGTTAGGCATATTACATTTAATAGGTACCTATAAGGCTTAGTAAATACTTACATGCTACTTTTAGACACGTGTAGGTATGTAGGTTTAGTACATTAATTAACTATAATTAGTAATTACTAGTTAATACTTGATCATTTATAATTACTACTTTAATTAATTAATTAATTAGCTACCCATGAATAAAATGAACATACTAGTCAACATGGGTTGTGCGAGCTAAAGTAGCATGGCATTTTGCGTTCGAACCCCTTAATTCTTTGTTTGAAAATCCCATACCAAAACTAGACAAACTGAACTTCTTTCACACCTTGTGTCACCATAATCAACCTATGAATATATGCATAGGCCTCCCATAAGCTCTCATGGGACTTATGTTAAAACTCTTGCAAACTTTTAATTTCTTAATCCAAACCCCTTAGTAATTTCGTCATAACTTTTGGAAGATTCTGCAACATGGTCAAATGTTGAAATAGGAACCTATGCATTAGTGGAAAGACCAAAACCATCACATCTAATGGTTCCACCACTCTCAGTGGCCCCATTGCCACTAGCATTCCTATTTCCACTTGTTACATTACTACTAAAAGCTACATCCACATTAGTTGGAACCAAAGTTCATGTGGCAATGGAAACAAAATTGGGCGACCAATATAGCCGCCACTCCTTAATTTCAACTTCATGGGCATACTTAAAGTCATGGTAATTGTCCATGGGTGGCCTTTCTAAATGTTGGAATAAGCCATTGCATGTCATGAAAGGTGTTAACAATTGGGGATTCTACATCTACTACATATCACACCAATTGTTAAACTTTTGGATAGAGTCATTTAATTCAATGGTGACAAACCTTGGACATGAGTTTGTACTTGAATTTGAAGTGTGCCACCCAAATGAAGATGTTGGTGGTGTGAGTGGTTTGAACTACACCCCACACTTGGTAAAACCATTGGTGTTCTTCACAGTATCCCTTATTTTAAAACCATGTATAAGAATCACCAAAAGTGTTTAATTTAATTTTGCCAACTAGATTCATTAGGCTTTGTTTAGCATTAGGTTTTGTTTTGTGTTATGCATGGGAGTTCGTCTTGCAATTAAAGTAAAGTGGATGCCAAGCTTAGTGATTTTGACATTTTTTGGGGTGATTTTTGTTAATAACTCTCTTGGGATTTGAACCCCAATGAGGTTTAGGTATTTTGAAGTGTGAATGATTTCTTTTTCTTTTTTCCCCTCTTTTTCTATATTAGGAATAATAATAGTAGGTGGCAACAACAAGTGCTGCAACCATCACCATCACCAACCCAACTTGAAGCTAGGTGGCAAAGGTCATTGACAATCAGGCGAGGTGGACTTGGGTTGCCCCTATGGTCATCATCATCTTCTTTTATCATCATTATCGTCATTGACAATTAGCACAACAATAACAACAAAAGGGGGATGAGCTCCCCTCCCTATCATTGTTGTCATTGTCATTATGAAAGCATTGCAATAATAACAATAGAAAAAGAAGTGGAAAACAGGTAGGAGAAGAAAAGAAAGAAAAAATGGAAGCAAGGCAACAAGAAACACAAAGCTCCAGTTCGCAATCATTATGAGCTCAAGTTCCCCTTGTGCATGCCAAGTTTTGTGAGCTTGTGAGCTTTGCAAGGCCCAAGATAAAAATGGTTAGGGGGTCTAATTTCGACCTTTGGCACTATTCTAAACTTGCCATCTTGTCAAAATTTCAATTTTTAAATTCACTTGGAGGGTATTAAAATCATAATTTGTATGTAGTTGGGATCTCATCCGTGTAAGATTTTTTATTAGGTATATTGCATAGGAATCTAAGCCCAAAATACAAGATGAAAATTCGAGCTCAGAAATCATGTGCAAATGAAAACTATATAACATTAAAAAAATTTACAAAGCAAACAAAAAGCATTGTACTTTAGAATTTCATTACCAAAAATGATTTGAAATCACAAAACTTAAATTAATATCCCCATACACAATTTTTAAAACTTTGTTCACATTGAAATTAGTTCCAAAATAATGTACCTTGGCTACAATAATTAGGATATAAACATATAGCTAAACTAAAACTCGTGAAAAAAGTGCAACATTGTGATGATAGGGTGTTAGTGCATTCCATACCACTATGACCCTAACACCAAGTGTGGCCAGCCCTTAAGATGGAGAACAATTTTCTAAATGTGTAATGTTTTGGAGGATATTTTTTTATTGTGATGATGGTGCCATTTCTTGATGCTTTCTCCCACCATTTAACTACTTCAATGATTTAATAATTCAAACGTGGTTACTGCCTCATCTCCCTTTTGGGTTCCTCTGTCCCGTTCATTGCTGAAGCTCTAGTCTCCATGTGGTTGTGAGACAGCATGGTGTGAGGTGTGGACTAGGAACAACCCTAAAATATAGGTCACCTTAATTGGGGAATGGCTCAGCTGAGTGTAGGATAAGGACCCATCGTGGGGTCATTCTTGAACTATAGGCCCCTTAATTGGGGAATGGCCAAGTGTAGGATAAAGATCCATGGATGGGCTGTCCCTGAAATATAGGCCCCTTAAAGGGAGAATGGCCCCACCCTTGGTCATTACCCAACAGTAGGTTGTCTCACAACCGGATGGAGACTCATCGCCGAGCTATTTAATAAAATTGTGACCCCTGTTATGGAGTATGTTAATTTAAGGGTCTTAACCCGATCTGCCTAGGTTGTGAGGAAAACAGGGTCCCTCAGTGTAATGGGTAAACTCTTGGGTGGGTTGTGAGAATTGTTAGTGAGAGGAAAAATCACTCAGGGTATCGGTATCACTCAGTGTAATGGGTATCACTCAGTGTCAGGGTATCCCTCAATGTCAGGGTATCACTCAGTGTAATGGGTATCCTCTTGGGTGTGTCCGGGTTTAGGGTTTAGGGTTTCTGCATTAAATCGTGTGTGTCCGTCTGTCCGTCCATCCGTCCAATATCCTATTGGCTAGAAGATTGTCTGACGTGTGATTGGACGGAAGGGCGGAAGGGAGGTGAGTTCTCTCTCTCACTCATAAACACTGAGTGATACCCATTTATGAGTGAGAGAGAGAACTCACCTCCCTTCTGCCCTTCCGTCCAATCACACGTCGGACAATCTTCTACCCAATAGGATATTGGACGGACGGACCCGGACACACCCAAAAGGATACCCATTACACTGAGTGATACCCTAGTTGTTAAACCCATTTACACATGTAAATGAATGTGTGTGTGTGTGTGTGAGAGAGAGAACTCACCTCCTCATTTGTGTTTATGAGTGTGAGAGAGATCTCACCTCCCTTCCGCCCTTCCGTCCAATCACATGTCGGACAATCTTCTAGCCAATAGGATATTGGACAGACGGATGGACGGACGGACAGATGGACGGACACACACGATTTAATGCAGAAACCCTAAACCCTAAACCCGGACACACCCAAGAGGATACCCATTACACTGAGTGATACAGATACCCTGAGTGATACAGATACCCTGAGTGATTTTTCCTCTCACTGACAGTTCTCACAACCCACCCAAGAGTTTACCCATTACACTGAGGGACCCTGCTTTCCTCACAACCTAAGCAGATCGGGTTAAGAGGTGTGTTTTTCTATCATCGAGGTGTGTTGCGTTAGCCAGACCCTAATTTAATTTAGTTTCTTCAAATTAGGGTTTCGTGTTCTTGGAGTAGGGTTTCCAGTGCTTGAATTAGGGTTTTGAGGTTTTAGGGGTTTCGAGTACCTGAATTAGTGTTTCCAGTTCCTGAATCTGAATTCTACCATGTTTCAGCAAAACCGTGTGTTCTCGTTTGGCGGCAATGGCTAAGAGGTTTTGGTGAATTGCACTCGCGAGAGTGGTGATGGTTGTCGTTTGCAGGACAATTAATAGCGTGCGAGGCCGGTGGACGAGGTAATAGGAAAACTTAGAGAAACAGCGGGGGGGAGAATGGGAGATTAGTTTCTGATCACCGAATCTGGGTCGAGAGATTGTGAATATGGCGAAGAAGAAGAAGGGGATGGAGCTTCCTGAAAAATGTGGAACAGAGAAGAGAACGGTTGTTGAAGTTGAAAAAGAAAGCATTGAGAGAAGGTGTCCGGATTCTGAGAATGGTTCAAGTCAGCCTTCTAGCCTGAATCTGGCGGAGAAGAGGAAGAAGAAGGATCTGAAAGAACATGAGCTGGCTGAAGGACAGGCAGGAAGAACTCCAGTTTCTGAGAACAGCGTGTTTGTACATCCCAGAAAGTTCCGTGAGGAAGAAAGAACGAAGAAGGTGTCGTTTAGCAAATTAGAACGTGAAGCTTCAGATATCGGGAACAAATGTGTCGAAGAGGTGCCATCGAGCAAGTTTAAGAGGAAGATCGAGAATGGCGATGGCTCAGAAGCACTGCTGGTGAAAGAAAAGAGGCAAAAACTGAACGAAGCTAGTGGGCACCCATCAACTGGCGCGCCAAAGAAAACAACGAAGGAGCCGCAGCTGCAGCAGGAAGGTAGTCCCAGTGAGATGAGTGACAGAAGCAGAAAATCCCAAGAAACCAGCCACGACAAAGGGAAGAAGGATCCAGAGGCAGCAACAACAACGAGGAGTCCTGTGAAACCGAGGGGAGAACTGGCCGTTGAAAAGCAAACCAGCAGGAACGCCAGTTTGAACGAGAAGCTAGGAGATGAAAAGGAAGGTACCCACGAAGGCAAAAACAAGGAGAATATTATGAGCAGAGAGAATGCATCACCTCAAAAGCCACTGCAGACAAAGAAAAAGGTAACAATCAAGCTACCAGAAGAGGAACTCAAATATGTAGCCATGAGCCAAGAGGATCCAGAGGATCAAGAAGAGGATGTTGCTTCGGATGTTGAACTCTATACCTGGAAGACACAACATCTGAAAGCCAATTTGGTACATGGGAAATTCACCAAGAAGGAAGATGAAGAACTGAAGAAGGCTATTTTTCATTACATCAGAGTAAGATCTCCGCCACTGCTTCCTCTTAAGGATGCGTCCAGTACTCTGTTGGTGAGCTCTGTCAATTTCTCTTCAATTCTAAGCTGTGAACTCACACAGGTAGAATTTCATTCAAGCTGCTTTTCGTGATGCGGTACCAATGCAGGAGCAAGGGTTAGATGAAAATGAGGGTCTTGCAAAAGTGCTGAACTCATCAAGCCATAAGGATTGCAGGGGCTGCTGGCAGGAAGTTTGTAAGTGCAAATGAACTCTCAAGACTTGTCTTTGGTGGTCTCTAGTGCAATTCCTCACTCCTGTCTCCTGGATCTGCTCAATCTTTCCAAGTTGTAGTTGTGATCAGCAGACATGGAAGCATGTATTGCGTTCTTAAGTGTTGTGTTTAAGTGATGGTTGCAGCAAAGAGTTTACCACGTCGATCTTTCCGCTCATTGTATGCACGAGCACATCGGCTTTTGATGCCTGGAACTTTACTTGGCAAATGGAAGGAGGATGAAGTTGGAGCACTTATGAAGTATTTGCTTCAGCAAGGCTTTTCCATAGCTTCTTGTTAGAAGACTTAGAATAGCAAATACCTGTCAGATCTCACTTGAAATTTTCCATTTGACTGGTTTTGTCTGTACATAACCCCAACCCCAAAAATTAAACCTCAAATTCTTATACCCTAAAAGGCCCAAACATAAAGCCTAAAAACAAAACCCTAAAACTGCAAAACCTGAACCTAGCTTTAATCTAGAGTTAAGAATTTGAACAAGGGGTGCTTATCAATAACTTTGTAATGATTGATCTGTATGCTCGGCTGTTTCTAACTGAATGTTTGCTTCTAAAGACACCTGGATATTGGATCATGTGAATGCAGGTTGCATAAGCAGCATGGCAACAACTGGAAAACAATTGCTGAGAAGGTTGGGAGGTATTCATATTCCTGCAAAGATAAATGGCGGGAAGCTAAGTTAAAGAGAGCAAAGGGTAATGTCTTTTGCTACTCCAATACAGCAAATTGCAGGCAAAACAGCTGTGTTGTCTTATTGACTACCAAGCCACTAACTATTTTGCACTGGGTTGCAGGAAAATGGACTTTAGAAGAATTTGAGAAGTTGCGCATGTTGGTGCACACATCTCTTCGTGTGAATGCTCAGTTGAAGAAAGATCCTTCTGTTACCAGAGTGGATCATCGACATGTAAGTTTGGAATTTTGCTTATGGTTTTCTCAGTTCTTTGCTTTTTACATGATTTTCCTGTGGAATGGCTTGGTTATGACAGTTTTGAATCTGTTTTGTGTTGCTTGTACTTGATGGCTGTTGATGCAGTTTCGTGATAATGTCAATTGGCAATTCATTTCTGATCAAATGGAAAGTCGTACACATGCAAACTGTCTCACTGCTTGGTATAATAAGGTGGCATCCTCCATGGTATCAAGTGGAGATTGGGCCATTACAGATGATGCTCTCCTGCTGCAGAGGTAATCTTTCCTGCTTTAGTACTTGTACCTAATGTAATTTCATTTTTTCAAGTCCTGACTAGCATTATTGGTCTTTTTTCCTAGAGGTATGAAGTTCATGTGGAATATCTTAAAACAGTTTGTCTCTTTAAGAAGAGGTATTATCAGATTTGGAGTGCATTGAATTTTGTGTGAATGAAACTCAAATGTCCTTGTTTTGCCACAATAAAAAAATCCAAATCCAATGTTTGCCCTTAGCCATGATAGTGCTTTCTCTTCAGTCCCTTTTCAGATGCAGTTTTGAAGGTTCCAAACACCTTCAATCATTCCAGCATTCTTTTGTTATTGCCTGCCTGGATAAATGTTGTAAAAACTGTGTCTCTGTCTGTAAAAATCAATATGCTGTTTCACATTTCAATGTGATTAATTCTTTGGTATAATACTTAATACCTTGGAAGGCAGGTGTGTGAGGATCAGAAGTTTTAAGGCTTCAAAGTTCTTTCATTGCTGCTATTAAGTTCAATGGAAAACTGTGGCTTGGAAGCTTGATAAAATCATGAAGCCTGCAGCTGGTTTTACTTCTCTCTCAGAAGTTTCTAAGTACCTACACTCATTATATAAAGCTATCCTACTAGTGGTCAATAATTGGATTATCCAAGTTGCTGGAAGCTGATATCCCCTCTGAGAACAGTTGGATCATTAAAACACTTCCTGGGAGCACTTGAAGCCATTAAGTTCTTGAATTGCTCAAGATTTTGTGCTGGAAAAGCTTTTCCTCTTTTGTCACACTCCTTTGATTTCTCAATTCCCTATAGAAATATCAACCTGTTAGATACGAAATCTACCTTGTCCAGTTCCTCTTGGTTGGTTACAGTTAGTTAAAAAATTTGAAGATAATTTGCTGGTTCCTGATATCCTGATATATGGAGATTCTCCAACTTCATGTATCTAGAGAAAAACTATTGGTTTCAGGGTTCACTCATGTACCCTAAATTGTTTTGTTTTCTTCTAATGACTTCACTTGCAATTTTATTTTTTGTAGCAATACCCAAAGGCTTAAATTTTGACTGTGTACCTCAAAACAGTTCTTTGTAGCTTAACTAGCAAGTTTAACTAGTCTGCTGTAGAGAAAAGGTTACTCTTCAAATTTTCATCAATCCAGACCAGAGGTTTGCTTAACAGAGAAAGAGTGCAGGTTGGTGTTTTTGCCTTAGGGATCTCCAAAATGATTATTTCAATGGCTCCTTAACCTTAAGTAGTGAGCTTTTCAAAGCCTAGTTTATCCTCACAAGTTCATGCTTTTAACATCCTCTGCCTTTGTTCTCACTTTTTCCTTCCTCTTCTCTTGTTTGGGTTTTTCTTTTCAGTTTCTATTTTTTTTTCTTCTCTCTCTTTTCGTGTTTGCCCTTTGACTTGTTTTCTTTGGTCTCTGCTTCTCCTGTGGATTTTGTTGACCCAGTCGACATCAATCAGCCAACTGCCATTCTTGTGACAGAAATGTATGACATCGACCTACACTCACTATTGGAGCTGATTCAGTCAGTGGGGATATTATTGTAGTTGGTCAATACCAGTGTTGAACAGGTACCATGCGGGAAACCTGGTATATAGACTGTTACTGGTCCTGGTATCAGAGAACAGACCAGACCGGAATGACTTGAACTAATACCAAATTTATACGAGGTGTATACCTATCACATACCTGCCAAAAATTAGTCTTGGACCTTAATACCAGGATCAGGCTGGTATGAAAGCTAAAAAAGAAGATCCAATACGAGTACCAGCTGTTATGAAAATTTAAAAGATTCAAAACCAGTACCATCTGGTATGTTCAAAAGCTGATACCTGCCCAACACTGGTCAAAACCATACATGTTGGTGTTGAAGCTCTCAGAATATGTGTGACTGTCACCATTATTCAAACTGCTCCTTTCCTTAGGTTTTGGTTTTGTTTTTGTTTTATGTGTTCTTGAGGGTTGCATTTCCTCTATATACTGTTAGCTCTAATGTCTCTCTAACTTTACTTTGAAGTTCTATTATTTCAATTATTTCACATTGATTTGAATCCTAAGAATGGAGAAATTCTCAGTACTTATGAAGTTATTTACTAATTGTCATTCTCTCTTATTGAGCCCTTAATGTTTTCTTGTTATGTACCCCTGGGTGTCTAATGACATCAGAGTTCTTGACTTTTTTCTTTTGCACAAAATTTGCATTACTTTACTCCTTAGTGTCTGGAAACCATCCCATACCATTATTCTGAACTTTAGGCTCATTAACTTCTTAATCCCACCCTAAATCCAGTTTTGTATTTGGATTTGTTGGGGAATGTCGTTGCATGTTGTTTTACTCACAATGCAAGTGAAAGTTTTCAGTGGTCTCCTACCTACGAGGCACTACCTAGATGGATGTTGAGCAAGATGGGTGCTTAGAATTCCCTTAGGGTGGGTCACCTTGTAAGTGAGGTCATACTTGACATACTCCAGAGTCAGTAGATCTATGTGGCTCCAAAGGTACATCAGCAAAATAGAGCATTGAAATATTTTGTTTTTCAGCCTGTGGAGGTTTGGAGCATGGCATGTTGATTGAAGCTTAAAACTTGCTATAGTTTTACTGGATTGGATGAATCTTTTTGCTACCAGGATATTGTTGTAATACACTGTTGGAAGTGTGGATTGGTTGAGCCATGAGTGCATGCAAATCTGTTATTGTCAATGTCATTGGACTTCAAACAAGGACGCTCCTGTGTTAACAATCCTAAGTGATGGAAAGTGACCCAGTTGTAAACAGTTGTGAATTAGGTGAAATTTTGCAATCTTTTGACTTGTTAGTACATTTCCTAAGGTAATACAGGAGTGGTAAGATTTCTGGTACTGAATGAAATGGGCTATCACAGTTCACAAGTTTGAAATGCTAATTTCTTGCAAGTTAAACATGAATGTGTAAGGAGTTATAAGGCCCAGCTATGTGAAGCTGGTGGGGGAAATTAAAGCATTTAGGGGTTAAGTATGTGTTATGAGTTCCTTGTGAGTTATTTCTTCCTGTAATTCTGTGTTGACCTGCTGTGAATTCCACAATGTCTAGGGTTTGCATTATCATCTTTATCCCTATTAGCTTTGTTATTTCCATCTCAGTTTGTACAATCAACTGATAAAAACCAACAGCAGCTCAAGTCAAGTCATAGGTTCTGACTCTGAATCTTTTGGCAGAATTATGGAAGATTGTCCTGTTGCAGAGGAATGGGTTGAATGGGACTCTCTCCTGGAACACAGGTCCTTTTTCTTCCACTCAACTGGTTTTAGTTTTTATGATCTCCAATAACTTCAAGCTGCTTGCTCCTGTGACATGTCACTCTGGGAGAGTGTACTCTGCCGTGAGATGAAGGGCTAAATGGCAATTGGTTGGCAATAGACACACAAATGCATAGATTAACAGACCATTGAGTGAAGCCTCTTTTAAGCTCTCTGTGTCCTGGAACCAAATCCAGTTTCAGCCAAGGTGCCATCTGCAGGATTGATAGAGCCCTGTGTTGACCCTTATACACAGCAATTGGCATTTTGATGTTGGTGGGTTTTCCTGTAGATGTTGGCACCACTTATATAAACTGAATAACAATCTCAATAGTCTGCGGACTTGTATTAATTTCTTGCTCATTGCGGAAGGAAGATTCACCATGTGAGTTTGCACAGTATAAAGAACCTGATACCTTTTTGTAGGTTCTATATTTTGTGAACAGATTGTTGGTCACCTTTGCACCTGATATTAGAAATTTCTGTCCCATCTTCACATTCAGTATATATGTTCTTCATCTTCAGGTCAGGTCAGGTGTGTCAAAAACGGTGGCAGGAAATGGGGCGCACTTTAGGAGAACAGTTGAAGCATTCATTTATTGATCAATTGGAGGCACTGATAAAGATATTTGCCCCTGAGCTGCTTGATGACGAGCCAACTGAAGCTGACAAGAAGTTCAAAGAAGACTATGATGCCTTCACTTCCAGGCAGGTCAGTAATGCTTAAGTTGCTGCTCCACCACCTTTGTAATGGAAGTTGGGACCAGATAGCAGCTCCAAACCTTCATTCAGTCGCAGGGTGGAAGTGAAGCAAAAGGACTTTTGGGGGCCATTGTAGAGGTCTTTCTGTACTGAATTTTGAACAGGTCTACAGACAGTTGAACTTGGTTCTACTCCAGCAGTACTAGCCAACAAAGTTTGTCTTGAAAATGCAAGAAAAGTGGTATATGACTGAGAGGTAATATAGAGCACTTCTTGGCCATGTTAGAGGGCTTCCACACTGACATGGAGCATGTGGATGTGCAGAGTTTTATTTAGGTTATAGTGTGGCAAGACTAGTCAAAAAAGTGTTCTCTGAACATAAGTACAGAACTTCTTCAGGTGACACTAAGCGAACGAATGTATCTGAAAATAATGGATAAATTGCCAATTGTAGCTATGATGCTATGAAAGAGTTTTTGAACTGCAGTAATCTGATGTGGAGCCTTATATTTAAATGAAATAGTGATTGCTGCAACCATTGAATCTTGGTGTCAAGTACTTGTTAGTTCTGAGTTGGAACTAGAAATGCTCTACATTGCCTTTGTTAGTGTGAAATAAGAATTAGCAATGATGAGCAAGTCAGCTCAATCCCTTCACAGATATTCATTAGAAATCTAAAAAGCCTGACAGATCTTGGCAGGGTGCTGCAACAGCCTGCTCCATGTCTCCAGCAAAGAGAGCCAAACAAAACATTTGTAGTGTTTGCTTGGAAACTGATGAAGAAGAATTACTTCATAAACATCCTGTACTACTTACAAAACTGATTAGAGTGTTATTGAAACTTTGTCAAAACCAGTCCTCTGACAACACTTCAAAGCCTGGAGACATATAGCCACGTCTAAACCTTAGGGGCATGGTAGAAGCTCAAAGTACAAAGCATATGAACCCCTACTACAAGCCCCCCACCCCGCCAAGCTGGACAAAATTCCGTATGGGTTGCCCCCACAACTACCTTTTTCTGTTTGTTGCCATTTTTTTGGCAATGGGATAGGCCTTACATACACATATTGGATGAACACAACCATTATTGCTTACAAACAGCCAGCAACCTTAGGTGCAGGGAAGAAGCTTAAACAACAATTTCATCAGAACTGCATGCGGAAGGCCTGTATTGTCACATAAGTCTGCTGCCATTACTTGCCTCCTCTCCTGGCGCAACCCATCCCCTCTTTTTGCTATCCACTGCCAATTGTATCGCAATGTGATTTTCAATAGGTACACCCATCTAAGGAAGTCTGGTATTCTTCAGCCTTTCGCATGTTCAGAGTTGAAAAAAAGGTGTTGGTCCTCACTGAAGGCCCTATCTCGTGTTGACGAATGTGCAATATTTATTTTCATCCAGTTGTCCAGTCGTTCAGTAACATGAACTGGTCTGGACTTTTGGTTTCATCCAGTTGTCCAGTATAAGAAACCTGTCTGATGAAACCTTATGCAATTAGACTGTATTGGGGACTTCTGTGCCTCCTTTTCCTTCCTTCCTTCCTTCCTTCCTTCCCACCCCCAGACCAATCAATTGCAGCAGCCATCATATTGTCAGCCAACCATCATGGACTGAGTCAGACTATTGAACAAGTTGTAAATGGCCTCTCTTGGCCTGCTGCTGCTCACCAGTAGAAGAGAAGCACCTTGAGAGTTTCCAGACTCCAAACATGCAGAAAAGTCATGTAAACAGTTCCAGTAAGTGATGGGGGAGCTTGAAAAATCTAAGGGTTCAACCTTTCCCACATTGAGTTCTACCCCAATATATTACCCCCTTAAATATCATGGTAAATATATATCCTACCTGGCCAATAAATTTTATTGCTACCCTTTTGATTATCATACTTGGCTGGTTAATATGTCGAATTTCCCCTGTTTTGAGGTCTACCTTTTACCCAAGGGAGGCTCAATATTTTGAGGTAAGCAAAAATAGAGTAGAACCACAATCATAATATGCATTTCTATATTTTGCAATGCATGCTGTTATGAGGATTTGTTCAATTATGGTGACTAACTAATAAATGCATTCCTTTTGGATTTTTTCCCCATTTATTGCATTAATACCTTGAACAAGACTCTTATGATATTCTCTTTAACATCATCCAGTTGTCCTTGTGAATGTGTTGGACATTCATCTATGCACTTATATTTTAAGACTATATATCTTTAGGGTTTAGGGTTTTTGTTATACAGCTTCTTCTTATTTAATATATTTGATTTATGTGTACTTGATTGATATGTTAAAATGGATATACCCACCAAACACTGTAACTTATTGCCATAAGGAATCCGCGATTGGTGCAAAACATGGGACCTGCAAACCATGTGGTTTTGCATATCAGCATTGCAGTTTCGAGTTTATACTACAGTCCCATCATGGTCCTTTGTGAACCTTGCTTCTCACAGGTCTCCAGCTATTTGTGTTTAAGCATCTGAGAATCAATCCCTAAGGTCTTGAAAAGTATGGGCAAGTCTAACCAAATATGGCAACAATGGAAAACTTTAGAGAAGCCTCTACTTGAGGCTGATTTTCATTAAGCGTGCAAAATGCATTTCAACCTTTTCGATTTTTTTCTTGGAAACATCTAGTATTCAAAGAAACCTGGAGTACAACGAAGCTTCCCCCCCTATAATTCAGGATTTTCCAATTTTGTGTATACATTGGTATACCAGCTGAGGAAGAGTAGTTGAACTTTTTGAACATCTAGCCTTTCATCAAAGTCATATATGTACCTTGAAGTTGGTACAATTAAGCTAAGGACAAGACTATTAGGTGTTGGGGCTAGTCATGTGCTTTTAGAAATTTGGTACAGACAAACTTCTGCCCAGTTCCCAGTTTTTTTCAAAGCAGATTTTTAAATGCTATGTCTACCAAATTCAAAGACCCTAATGACAACCATTAAAGGCAATTGTTCCCTAAAATTCAATACATCCCAAGAAAACACAATAGAGCACAAGTTGTATCCACAGGGGGAAAGGCCATACCCTTTTCCCCCATGATGGGTAAACATGAAATTTTACCCCAAAAAATTCCAATCAAATTGGGTATCTATTCAATAGCAGACGATATATTCCAACTGGATGAATACATGTTAATGATATACCCGCAAACTAGTTTGTACCAGTGTGGTAGTGTGTAAGTAGATATACGGCTTTTGATATAATCTAAGGTTTGGTTTCAAGATTTATTTACCCTCTTGTCAAGGTATATAATCTTACCAAACTTCATATCACTGCAAGGTTATTTCTTGTCCTTTTCTTGGAGGGCTGCTATTTAAGTCATACCAAACAAACAGAATGTACCACATTTTATTTATTTGTCCCTATAAATTATTGGGTATCTATCTTGTATATATAACATGATGGTATATATTCAATAATACCCCCAAAATTTGTCATGATAGTAGAATGGATGTTTACATCTGAAGCAATTAAAATGACCAAAGATGAAATGGAACCTATTAGCATCTTCAGGTCTGCTTTACCAGTCTATTCTTCCTACCCAAAGGATTGCAATTTGCACACAACTTACATTCAAATAGAAGCATCATATGGAGACGTCCAAGCAATCACCTTGTCATCATTTTGCATTTCTCGAAAGTTGATTATGTGGAAGTTATGTGGTGTGATATACGCAATTGGAAAGTTTAAAGGTAGGGTGTTTTTCTACACCATAGTTTTATTCGTTAATAATATCAACACCAATATAAAAAATTATGTTGTAGTAAATAGGTTGTATAGTCATATATTTACATCACAAATGAGGGGTTAATTTGCAACATTTTTTCTTTGTGCAAAATTCCACCAAAATACACAAATTAAACATGTATAGTGAATATTCTTTCAAATTTGTCATTTTATGAAAAACAATCATATAATTTCAAAAAAATATTTGAAGTTTTCTCATCACATTTGGACTTTGATTTTAGTTTGGTAGCATTTTTTAACTAGTTTTTAAAAATTGTTTGGAGAAGTTCTAAGAACTTGTCCATTTAATGCTAAACGCCTCTTGGGATGCTAACAAATGACACATCAAAATTTTGAAAAAATCATTTCTTAATTGAAATGCACACAAAATTATGTAAAACCATTAGAATACTTGAGTGGTGGTTTGATTTTAGTTACCATATTGAGGAGTTGAATGATCTTATTCAATTTCACATTAGCCTACCATGCTTTTGAGTTGGATCCCGCATGGTAGATCTATGGCTAAAAGATAAAATAATGATTACTGATAATAAAATTATCTTTAAAATTTTGCCTTGTTTGGGTGGGTGTTTATACTTTTTTCATCCTCACATGCCTATTTTGTTGCATTTTTTAAATGTTCAAGTTGGGGGTGAAATAATGAATAACTCAAAAATTTTGAAAAATGGCCCCAATTTAAATTGAAATCTCCTTTTCCATTGTTCACAAAGAAAAAAAATGTTTTCCATCACTCTCTTACTCTTGCTTCTCATGATTGCATGAAAAAATATAAATAAAAGCTTTTTTCCACGACAACAAAAAAATCACCATTAAAAGAACAATAACTTTTTTAAAATCATGGATTCTCTTCATTATTCTCCTACTCCCACTTCTTTCCATCAAAATTTCCAAGAAACAAAAAAAACAGCAACAAAAAATTTCATATTCTTCCATTTGCTCTTTTGTTTTTGCTTCTTTCCATCACAATTTTAAGAAGAAAATCAATAAAAAATAACACAAACACACATACATTTTTGACAAAATGCTCAATCTATTTTGGAAGCTTTTCCATTGTTCACACTTGAAAAATATTTAAGCACTTTCATGCTCATACTTGATGAAATGTTCAAGCATTTTTATGTTTTCATTTGACAAAATGCTCAAGCATTTTCATGTTCCTACTTGATGAAATGCTCAAGCATTCTCATGCTCTTACTTGACAAAATGCTCAAGTTTTTCTTGAAACCTCTCTCAAGCTTTCAAAAGTTCATTTCTCAAATAAAAGATTCCCATTGTTTTATATTTTTCCATTTCTCTTCCCAAAATGCTTCTACAGAAAAGAATTTTACCCTATGAAATTGATGTTCCTTTGCTAACTCTTCACTTATTTGCCCAACTCTCCACAACATTTCAACCAATCTTTAAAAGAAACAACACACAAAAATATTTGATCCAACGCCAAACCCAACTCTACAAAATACTTGAAATGAAATAAATTTCATCTTAGCTTTTTTTTCCTTTATAGAACCTTGCATGTGCATTTTGGCGTTTGTGCCCTAATTCAACTTAACTAATTGATTTCACATTAGGCTATGACCTTTTTATTGAAGGTGTTTGGATCTTACATTTGTGGGATTATTAAAAGCAAAATTATCCAACATAATAATTGGACTCCTTGAAAAAGAAGGTTTGTTAGCCACTTTCTATGGCAAGAGGTATCTTGTGATTACTAAAAAATTCAAATGAATATTGGTAATAATTGGGCATTAAATGTTTCAAATTGAGGTCGAAAGAATGAAATATTAATTGTGGATGTTTATAAATGAATTAATCTTGGGCATGTGGATTCATTAATTCTAGTGATGATGATATCGGAACTGGTTTATGTATACCAAGTATAGAATCATTTTTCATCATTAAAACAATTACACCTTGGTTGTCGACGATGACAATTACAAATGGTCATATGATCAACAATTATGCATCTAAATAACCATTTTTGACAATTATGTGCTGAAATGATGGAAGTTTGGGCAAAAAAATTTGTCATTTTTTTGGCAATGGTGGTAGTGGCAGTAGTAACAAAAGCAGTGTTAATGTCTACAACTTTTCCTTCTTGTTGCAATGTTCACTCGTTGCATCTTTGACGTGCTTTGAACATGTGAGCAACACAAAGGTCTTTTTCGCGAATGCAACATTGTTGTGGGAGAAGATTCGGAATTATGGCGGTGGAAAATAATGGTGGAGGAATTAAAGGAGAAGGATTAGTAGACAAGTGCATAACATGCTCATTAGCATGCCAAACAAGTTCTTTAGGACAAAATCATTATTCCTCTCAAGTTCCCACAATTCTTCACAAGTATGCATTATGTGGTACCTTCTTCTTTTTGCACATCATATACCTTCCTAAATAAACAGAATTCTAGGATTTTTTATTGACTCCCCAACACTTTGTGGCTTACATTTCTCCCATTATTAATCGTCTTTGCCACATTTATAGACTAGTAGTTGCATATCATTCAGGTTTTCTTTGGCTCACAAGGTTCTTTTTTAAACCCTCATTTCCATAAAAGGTTTTTAACAATTTCTCATTTTCTTCAAGTTTAGGTGACCAAACTTCTCACAATGATTATTGGGTTCCTTTTTTCTTCCTTGCTTCAATGAAGGCCTTGTAAATTTGCACACGTTCATAAATTATTTTATGGTTCACTATGGTATTAGCTTTAAAGGTCATTGCATGCACAAGTAGTTTTGGAAGAAGATTAAGTCCAACATCACTTAAGTTTTTGACTATGTGCTAATGTATATGTTTTCAACAAAATATTTCATTGTTGTTTCCTAGAACTAATGTCCGATTGTGGAATCCAGTAATTGGCTTCTTAATATTCTTCAACAAGTTTGGAATGTATTGTTTAGGGTGCACATTTTGAGTATATGTTTTTTTGTTTATTTTTTCTTCAATTTTATGAATATTGGGAAGCAAAGACCATGGAGAGCTTTTCTTCTATATGGGCCTTTAGGTTCTATAAAATCATACCTTGCAAAGCAATTACAACAAAAGTTGATTCCACTTTCTTCAGGTTCCTCTTTAGTCTAACTTCTCTTTGGAAGATTTTTGTGTTAATTACACTCATTTGTGTTGGTTTAGATTTGGTTTGCTGGAATTGAAAAAATGGTTACCTTCAAAGTGTTTTCATGGAGTACCTTCTGCAATCCCATAAATATGCGTGTTTTGACGCCAAAAAAGAACATGATTTGATGTGCATGGAATTCGTTTATGACTTCTTTGAAGTTCAATATGATGATATTTGGAACCCTACATTTTACAAGTAGTTGATATCACATGGTTGAATTTCCATGGTTTTCTGTGATTTAATTAGGTAAATACATATATGCAAAGTCTATGCATAAATGTATTTTGTCTCGTCATTTACATAAGACATGAAACTTTTAACTTCCAACAATTGGGTTGTAGTATTTCTTCATTTGATTTGGCCTCAAAGTGGATAAGGGTGAGTGAGAAGTTAGTGGCCAATCTATTTCAGATGGCCCGTGAAGTTGCACCATCCATTATTTTCATTGATGAAATTGACTCCCTATGTGGTACCCATGGCGAAGGAAATAAGAACGAGGCTTACTATTGCATCAAGATTGAACTTTTAATGCAAATGGGTGCAAATTCTTTAAGGTGTACCAAAATCTTGTCACAATGTCACTCGTTTCTATCTTTTTTACCTAGTTTTTTTTACCATGTAAAGACACATTTATGGATGATTATGATGGAATCTATAATTGTAATAGTCAAAAATATAATCATTTTGAAAATTTTGACAGCTTTTGATTCATTATTTTTTATAGGGATCAAAATATATGGTAAAAAGGGATTGTAGTAAGGACTAAGCCCTTTCATCTTATGTGGTACACCTTAAAAGATTTTCACCCAAATGTAGGTCAGTCATTTTTACTACTTCTAAATCTTGTTGTTGACAACTTGTTTTTGTTTATGGAAGTCCTAATTAGTAGTTTGCACATTCTTTGTGGTATCATTGTTGTAAAATTCTATCATGTGCACTGAATATAACATTTAAGAAATATGCAACATGTTAGGGATAATAGTTTGGTCAAGGGGTAATTATACATTCATTGAATTGTTTATGGTACATGAACTTTGATCATTTAAAGAATATTTGGTACCTACATCTTCCCATGAGGAGTACTTTTGGTTAAGATAACAAAATGTGTAATGGTTTGTTCTACTTTTAGTCCCAAACAATTACATGTTGTTGAAATTGGTGGACACGTGTTTTAATCAAATTATGGTAATTATCAGCAGCAAACCAAGTTTCTTGTTGTCATCATCTTGTGGGTTTTGGATTGCTTCTTCCCTAATGGGTTGAATTTTTTGTTTGGCAAGGTGTGGGAAACCAAGATGCAAAGGTTCTAGTTTTGGTTGCAACCAACATGCCTTATTCTTTAGATCAAGTGAACTTCCATCCCATAAATTGAAGCAATTGTCTTTAATATGCATATAGGATTCAAATATTATTTTTGAAATTGGAATAAGATTTATGTAATGGGAGTCGCAAGAAGACCTTATGCTCTCCAATGTGCACAATGTAGGTTAGGAAACCCTCGTATTTCAAACTATAGGGATTGGGATGAACTTAAACTTTATATCCTACATTTTGAGTTTGAACTTGGACCAAAGCACAGCTAAAGCATTGCAAGAAAGTTACTTGCTAAGTCTTGAACCCTAAATAAGATCTAGGCTAGAGGTGTAGGCAAATTTTGCATATCTCTAATATTTGTAAAATGTTGATGCATCATGAAGAGGAAAAATGAGATTTCAAAAAATTAAAAGTAGAGGATGAAAAAGAAGCCAATTTGAGGATTTGGGTTCCAAATCGTAGAACCAATTGACATATAAGGTTCCCCAAAAACTTTTTAAGTTCTTATTTAAGTAGTTTTTTCAAATCCAATACTTTTACCTTCATCCTATGACCATACATGTGTGACATTTGTTATTAAACATTTGTCCCATTATTCCAATGCATGGAAACATATCTGAGTGTGGATATTGGCAAAACAAGTAGTGAAGCATCATTTACATCCCTCTACTCGAGCTCAAAGCTCGACAACATATGTTCAAGGTATAATGCCCATTCACTATTTTTTTTTGTAGGCTCATAAATATGTTGAAACCACTACTCAAGATTTCTATTTTTTAAGCTTGAGATATTTTATTGCCTTCTCATTGGTATAATTTTATTATTTGGTCTATTTTGTTGAAGTAGATTAAATCTCAAGCTTGGATAAAGTATTTTGCATGACTGTTTCTTATATCATTGCATGCATGCCTTACCAAGCAACATTGCTCACATTGTTGTTGTTTGATCCAATAGTCAAGGTATGAAAAGGAACTTGTAGCATTTTGGAAATCACAAACTTTGGAATAGATCCAAGTTTTCATGCCCAATTAGGTATGTTTGGTTTAATTCTAGTTTCATTATGTGAATGTATGTTGTACAGACTTGCCTTTAGTTGTAACGAAGGGTAGAAAGAAAGAACAACAACATTTCAAGAGTCCACCATGCTTTAAGTCATTATAATTTGCTAGGTCTATTATTGTACAAGAAGTTGACCTCTAAGAAATCTGATGCATGTGTTGTGCACAGGTAGGAGAAGGCTACACATTAGCAGAAAAGAAGGCAATGCTTCTATGCTTTTTGTTTCAAACCAAAAGGTTGCCACATGAGGTGTTAGTGGTTGTTATGTAGATGTCCATTCCACCAATGCTTACTCTGCTTTCCAACACAATCATAATTGGGATGTTGTGGATACTAGCATAATCAAAACAATTGTTGATAAGCTTTTGGGCCTGCCTAAGGAGGTTAATGTTGATTATGATGATCCTCTCTGGATTGAACTGCTACAATTAACTACTTTGTTGCTCAAGCATTTGCCTAACGATCTAAAATGTTTTCTTTAAAAATTAAAAAAATTCTTCCTTTGCCTTATTTTCCTTCTAGAATGATAACAATTCATTGTAACTTGATGTAGAATACTATAGCTCCCATATTAGTTTAGTTTATTTCTTGATTTTACTTTTAGAACTTGCTTTTTGGAATTTAGTAGCTTATTTGAAGGTACTTGTAACATGATGGTAGAAGAAGTTTATAAGCAATTTGGTGGAAGGTAGCAGATACAATGAAATGCATAAACATGTTGAAATGATAGTTATGGCTAGAGGAGGTACTTTTCAAGGATTAGAAGATCATTACTTTCTAACCCCTGCCCTTTATTCTTTATTTTGGAGTTCATAATAATTCCCAATCATGAAGTTCTTTTGTTCATTCTGGACTGAAGGTAGACTGCCTCCCAAAGGAAGTTCTCTTCCTAGTCTGCGTTTATCTTTTAGTAATTAAACAAAAAACCCAGCATCCTATTGTCTTGCTAGTAGTAGGACTACCGGGTCCACAATTATCCAACCATCCGAGACATCTCACCTAGAGTGACAACAAATGTCCATAGGTGCTATGAAATCACAAGTGCCAATCATAATTTACAAAGTGAAAAATTTAAAGTAACAATATAATTAAGCTAAACCTAGGGTCCCTTGTCCCTTACAGAGATTCCACCTTCACAAGGGGAAGCACGTTGGTTCATTGAGTGCTTTGAAAAGGAAGGGACTTTTAATCACATCAGCTTTAGCTGATGTTACATTATGTATTTGTGAATATTGCACCACAAGTTTGTCTTAATGTGTTTTAGCAAAAACTTGGCAATTTGCAAGTGGTCGAAGATTTGTGAATACTAGGTATTAGTGACCTTGAACCTAGTTATAGGCAGGTCATCTACTTTGTTGAGGCACAAGACGGTTGAGACTAGGTTGATGGCTTGCTATTCCTTGTAGTCAGGCTAATGGTGACGGATATTGTACATAATCGAGCTTTCTACCATTGTTTGACAGCTAGTAAAAACGAGAACAAACCACCCATGGTAACAGGTCAGTTCTTAGTGTAGACTAAAGCCCTAGGTCGAGGGCATTACCAAAATAGGGGCTCATGAGGCGATAGCTGAGTGCAGGCCCCATTTTGATAATGCCTTTGACCGAGGGCTTTACCTGACGTAATGACCTGCCAGAAACAGGAGGGGGGCATTATGAAAAACGAAATGCCCCTCCCAAAAATGGAGAAAACCATGCAAACAGGGAGAGAGGCATTATGAAAAATGAAATGTCCTCTGTGCTCCTGGATGAAAAAATATGCTTTATAAGGTTATCTCCAGACACACTGCAAAATTTCTGGCAAGTCATTACGGATTTGTAATCATGTTTTTCAAAAATAAAAAACGGGGTTCTGATACATAACCATGGTTCTCGATTAAAAAATAATAATGCACTGTAAAACCACAAGTTCATGGTCAGTTCTTTCATGAAAATTGCTGGTTCTTTAACGTTTTTGAAATGCCTGGGATGCTCAAGAACTGGAATAGGTGGTTCTCTGAATCTGAAATAATTTAAAAAGCCAGAACTGATGGTTCTTTGTAGATTCAAATAACAGCACAACACTGGTTTCAACGTTTCAACTGGCCTCTTCAACGACTTTAGCAGATCAATAAGAATGCCAAACTAGGAGGTCTAGGTAGTTGCCTGGCTAACGCCAGTAAATGAATGCCATGTCAACAAGCAGCTGATCCCACAATGGCTGTGCCAAGGATGATAACTTCAAACAAGCAGTTCATAGTAATGATTCTGGCATTTATGTAAAGTTTTTTAAAAAATCATGAGAAATGATGAAACTGTAGAACATGATTAGGTGATGTGAGTGCAAGATGAATGTGATATTAAAAATATAGCCTAGAGTGTACAGCTAAGTCTCCAGCCGTCATTCACACATTGGTTCCAACTTCAAACCAATATTGTACCCTGTAGCCTCTTCCCTCTGGGCAGAGCCAACAGACTTTTCCAATTGTTTTCTTGCGGATTCGACAGTAACCTATCTTGTGCACTTCTTCAGTAAGCTATAGTTGTTAGCCTCCAAGCTGCATGCGTGACACTTGTGTTGGGCAATGAAGTTGAATGTGGTCGAACAATGGAGCACAACATAGAATCTTCTAGAAGGGTTTTGGTCAATGACCAACATTTAGCATATTCACAAGGTAAGGAAGGGTAGGGATAAATATTTTATCATTTACCTTGTCTTGTGAGTATAAGCAGTTAAAAGGTATGGTTAATTGAAATGTGTAAACAAGTATGGCACATTCCAAGTGGAGAAAGGTAATTAATTATGCAATTGACCTAGAAACATGAAATTTAAAACAACCTATGGGGAAGATTAACAAAAATAGAATGAAACCAATCAAGACCTTGCTCCTTTAGGAATAAATCCAATGCAATATTTATAGTGATAAATGTTAATAAAAGCTAAAGGGGTTCAAAGTTCATAAGGCAAGTTTCGTGTTCAATGCAATTACTGTCATGAATAAAATTATAATGCTGAAAGCAAATATATTTCAATAGTTAGTGACCCAAATTCAAATGAATCCATTGTGCCAAACTATTGAAATGCATTTAAGCTATATAATGATTTGTCATATACTCTCTTTTTACGTGCTTCAAAACAATTACCCTCCATTGGGTAAGGATAAATCTCACATATATACTAGCCAGGTAGGATAAAAAATAAGGGAAGTCTGAAATAATTGCCAGCCAAAGTAGAGTAAAATGAAAAAAAAAACACATACAAATTCTATCAACGAGGTAGGGTAAACATTTACCCTCTTCAACATCTATGGATATGTCCGGGTGAAAGCGTTACCTGTCTAAAATGGGTTTTTATGCTCTAACTATGTGTACAATAACTACAACTATTGCAGCAGCTGAAGATTTCCCCTGTTTTTTCAATCCTTTACAATATAGCCTTTGCTCCTGGAGATTCCCATTGAAATGGTCAAAATATTCCTACTTTAGAAGTACAGTATGTACATAAGAAAAAAGAAAAAGTATGTACATTGCATGAAATCATTATGCAATTTGACAAATTCAATTCTACTCCACCAACCAAGCCCTCAGAGTCCAGACCATGCTCTGATTTTCTTCTTTGACTACATAACCGATTTGGTTGTCTTATAATTTAGGTACTTTTAAACATAGCAGGTACAGGTGGTCATCAGGGGGTTCCACTTTGGTTCATCCAGTTCCACTTGTGATGTGTTTCAACAGTGTGGAACAGACCATTGTAGAACCTGTCAGCATGGAATGATGGTGACTACATCTCATCCTACCCAGAGTGAACCAGCACCCCCCAGTGAGCCATGGACAATGGTTAGTGAGTGGTCAGGAAGCAATTTTCTCTTGTTGGGTTTCAATTCCCCACTTAACAGTGGTGGTTAGCTCAGTTGCTTATTTTAATAACTGCCTACTAACAACCCATTCGTAGATAGTTAGTAAAAACAGCCCCATATAAACCAGTTTTGTGTGGGTATTGATTTTAAAGAGAACTTACGATCCTGGGTATTCTATATTTTATAACTTTGGTTACCCTTGAGGGTAAGGTTTTTCATTTTTCAAAAAAAATCAGAACTTTCAAGTATGGTTCAATTATTTTTTTCAACTCATGGTGATTATCAAATATAGAATTTAGGGTTGTCAAAGTGGATACGATATTGGGTACAGTTAGGATCAAGAGAAACACATACACTGGAGAAATCAAAGCACCAAAAAAAATTGTAGCTTGAACAAACCAAAATTGGAGCACATACACTAGAGAAATTGACTAAGGAAAATCAAAATTCATAACTTATACACAAAAGAAGAAACTTAGACACACAAATTCAAAGTGATGGGAGAAACCCTGAACCTAATAATACCTGTCTAAAACATTGAAACCAGGTAGATTTTCAGAGGTTTCCTCCATTGAAAACAAATGAGTAGAAAGTTTTGAGTTTTACCCTGATTCTACCATGATCATGGGTCTAGATCAAATTCTTGATACCCAAATCCAAAACTGTCAATTTGGACACTAAGATCCGGGTACCACCACACACCAATGGCATAAACTATATATTTAGTTAGTAATCACCTATTTTCTTACCTATTTGCCTATATGTAGGACCTACTTCTTCCGGAATGGGTTACCAAGCTGACACCAAATGTTAACCCAGTTGAGGTTCATCCCCAACTGAGTCATAACAGGCATCCCAGTAGATGCTGGTTCCCTCCACAACCCAGATCAACAGGATCATATTTGGAACTGGGCCCATAAAAACAAAATTTCAAAATTCAAAAGAAAAGAAAATTAAGCTTTTGAATTGATTTTTTGGGTCTGTGTTTTTTACATTCATTTGGATGACTTCAATTTCCATGTTGGTTTCTTCCATGATTAAACTGCACTGAAAGGGGCCTCATGAGCAAGTGTGTTTTATTTTAATTTTATGATATAAAAAATTTGGAGATTTTATTGAAAATTTGCAAAATTAGTTGAAGTGATTACAGAAAAAACATGTACCTCAAAAATTCCCCATTTTTCCCCTGAAACGACAAACTTTGTTTGGAAAAAATCATTGCTCATGAGTTTGAGAAAGAAAATTCCCCCCTTTTCTCAATTTTTTAAAAAAGGGGAAAAATCAATAATAAATAAGAGGGTGTTGTTCGTACCACGTACCTACTACCTACCACCTACATTCGTTCTCCTCCCTTTTCTTCAATAATAAGGTCGGACGGCAGATTGTTCCCCACGGTTGCGAACCGCGTATTCGAACATTTCCAAAGTTACATTCAAGCCGTTCCCAGTGCAGTAGGAAAATCAAGGGCCGGATCGTGAAATACGTGAAACCAGTTGTGCCGGACGGTACACAGTACAGACTATCTTCATGTCGTCCACGCCGTCATAGTTTCGCAATGCCTGCACGTGGCGGCGGTGGGGCCGGATTTCCATACGGCTGCTGCCATGGTCGCCAATTATGGCTAAACCTTCGTCCCAAACGAAAAGTGACCTCGTACAACCGGCCTCATTTATGCTCGTAACTCAACCGTTTAATTACCTATGTCCCTCTTTTTCCTTTTTTACACCAGGTAGAAAATGGTCATCCCAAAGCCGCTTGCTCTTGGGCTCTATCCTGCAGTGTTTTTTAAAGGAATGTTTAATGGCAGTTTAAGTGGCGATCCTCCATAGGAAGATGTAGAAAACGTGGCGATCATCTCTAGGAAGATTTAGCCAAATCTGGAATTAAACTAGCTAGATATCTTCAGCACAAGGTTTTAGTTATCCTTTTAAATATTTTTGGTTACTTCACTGGAGCCAAATATAGCCATCTGGCCTTTTTTCCTGACTTCTGCCCAGTAATTTTAATGTCAACATTTTCCCTTTCTAAAACCAAAAATTGGGATTTATTGGGGATTTTTTGTTCTTCTAAGTTCAAATCCACTAAGAGTGGGCATTCCATTTTTCCCAAACACCTCTCCCCGTTTTGTTTTTCCCACTAGATATATATGGAAAAAAAAGAAAAATTGAAGCAATTCTTTATGAAGTAAAACCCACAGCCTCAAGCTTTACCCTTTTCAGGCTTTACCCAGCAAATGAAAGCCTGTCCCACCTTGGAAAAAGCCTGAAAAGGTTTGTAAATAAGACACCACAACCGGTTTTATAGACCACAGTGAACCAGCACCTACCATCGCACGACCCACTGGATGCCCACTATTACCGAGTTGTGGATGAACCTCAACTGAGTTAATGTTTGGTTTTATTATATTGGTAACCAATTCCCTAAGAAATAGGTCTCATCCATAGGTAGGTAAGAAAATAGGTAACTAATAGGTAAGTAGATGGTTTATACACATGTAAAGACTGTTTCTACTACCTACCTACTAACAACCTGCTTGTGAGTTGTTAGTAGGTAGGTAGAAAAAAAAGTAACTGAGCAAACTGCCATGGTCACCTACGGAACTGGAACCCAACAGAAAACTGTTTCCTGACCACTTACTATTGGTTCTTCGTGGTGCACTGGTGGGTGCTGGTTCACTGTGGCTAGTTATGTATAGGCGTTGAGACACCTAATGGCCAATTATATAGGAAGACAACAACAGTGGAAGGTTGCAAAATTTTCTTTTATGGCGATAAGTCGCAGATTGTGATACTATTAAAGGGCCTAGCAATATGCCCTTTACTTTTTTCTTTTTTCTTTTTTCTTTTTTTCTCGAAACACACTATATGTGTGACCATAGTAGATAAAATGATGAGACACCATTTTGTCACATTGCTTGTAGCAAGTGCACCATCATTTTGTGCCATTGTTGTCTCATGTCAAAGGTTGTTTGTTTCCATTGCAACAACCATCTTTGTTAGATTAGCCAAACTTGTTGGATAGGGCCGTTTGCCTACAAAATGATTCTTCCAAGTTCCCATCTTCACATCTACTAGGGTAAACATACCCACCATTGAACATCACCCAGTGACCGAACATACCCATGTTAGTGAATGGTCTTGGTCCTTTGTGCAAGTGTCTAAATGAAACCCTATGATCAAACACTCAGACTTGAAAAAATGTGTTTAGTTTGTTTATGTAATCCAAACAAATTATTTTTTTGTGTGGTTATGAACGTGAAAAAAACAGTTATTTAAAAAAATACACGATGTTATATGTAGTCTTGTTTGGTTATGAGAGAGGAGCAACACATTGAATATGTAGTCATGTATGATTATGGGAGAAGACCATCACATTGTAATGCACATATTTGAAAATTATTATGGTGGCAATGAACCTTTTAAATTCCCAATGTGTTTCCCAAGATCTTTCCAAGAGCTTACCACACTTTATCCCATAATCATTGCCCATTAAGGGTAGGTCTAATAGAGAACCAAGATAAACAAAATGCAAATAAAAAAGATAGTGTTTGTTTATGGGGGTTTGAGTTTTCATTAAAGGGCATGGGGCTACGTGTTAATAAACCCTAAACCTTAACAATTATACAATACACAAGGATTAACAAGGACATCCTACTTTGGTAGCACATTTATTAATCCCCAAAGGAGAATCCCCAAAGATTCTTACTATGCATAAAAACTTTGCATTCCCTCCAAAAAAAAAAGGGGGACAAATCAAAGTTTGAACTTCAGCAAGGTTTACATGATCATTCTCTACTCTTAATTTGAACTCCAAATATGTCTTCTCTACGAACTAGAGTAGAAAAACAATTCAACTTTGTTTAGAATTCCTAGGTCCTAATGATGTAGTCTTAAAAAATGGTAATGTGCCAGTGACAATAGAACATGTAGAGAATACTAATCCAAGTCTAAGAGTTTACTTGCAGCAAATACGTCTCAAAAAGAAAGTAAAACAAGTAGAAGAACAAAAATTAGGTTTTAAAAGTAGATCTACAAAAGTTGAAAGTACAGCAAGTAGAAGTTAGGTTCAAAAGTAGATTTGCAAAAGGTGAAAGTAGAGCAAGTAGAAGAGCAAAAACTAGGTTTAAAAGTAGATCTGCAAAAATTAAAAGTAGAGCAAGCAAAAGAACAAAAACTAAGTTCAAAAGTAGATTTGCAAAAGGTAAAAATAAAACAAGTAGAAGAGCAAAAACTAGGTTCAGAAGTAGATCTGCAAAAGGTTAAAGTAGAGCATGTAAAAAAAGGATCAAGGAAAGACATAGAAGTTGAAATTGTAGACCAAATTTACAATTAAAGGTTCTAAAAATATCTAGATTATAGTTGGATCCAAAAAATCCATAATTCATAATGTTACATCAAGGAGCTTCAAGAAAAGTAGGGATTGACTAAATCATATCAATCACTCCTACATATTTCTCCTCATTGCATGCACAACAACAGAAGATGTTAATTTAGATTGGACTAATTTTGTAGAATTTTGTAAGTTATTATATTCTACTATAACAATCCATGAACATGCTTTAACAAAGTTTTCAAATTTATTACATTTTCTGGATTTTTAGGTTCTTTATAGGGAAGAAAAATGTACCCTTGGTGGGACCAAATGCATTCCTCCAAGTTGTTGGACGCTAGGCCCAAGATGTGAAAAAAAATCGTGAATTGCATAGTCCCTCATAGGAGATGGACTAGCATAATGGATTTGCAAGCCATAGACCCTAGATCAAACAAACGGAACCTTCCCCCTGCTCTTGACCCACAAAGAAGAAGATCAGCACCACAATTGAATCAAGTGCCTTCAATAACTAGAAGAGGCATGTGGACGAATGAAGCATTAGAAATAGCCATGGATGTTGTTGAAAGAGGGACACATTCCTTAAGGAGGCCAACAAGTCATGGAACATCCCAATGAAATTTTTTTTTTACCATCTAAATGAAAAAACTAGATCCAAAAAGATGAGGCTAGGAGGGGTGCTTATTAAAGCCAAAGATTCAATAGTGATTGCATGGACATTAGTAATGCAAAAGTGTGGACTATCCATTAGCATCCAACAATTCGAGATGAAAGTTGTAGAACTAACATAGACAAGTGTCACACCATTTTGAGATGGAATACCAAACAACAACTAGTGGTTATGGTTGAAGTGTAAACATCCAAAAATTAACATACATAAGGATTGAAAGTGTGCAAAAAACAAGGGTTGACACCCAATTCTTGCAACTCTTTCTACATTAACTTACAATCATTATATAACCAACACAAATACAATTATGATGAAACAAGAATTCAAGCTAGTAGACAGTCTAGAGTAAGAGTTTTGGCTAGAAGGAGATCTAATGTAGTTTACAACACCATCCCAAAATCTCGAGAATGGTTAACTATAAACTATGCAATCAATGTTGCCGAGGGTGTTCTACTTGGTTTTTACATCTTCAAAGGTGAGAAACTAAGGGATGACTACATGAGACTATGCAAAACAAACACTTATATGGCAATGCAGAAAAAAGAAACATGGATGATTATTTTCTTGTTTAAGGAATTTTTATCTTTCTTTAACAAATCAATTCTAGGTGGAATGTCTTTCAACAACCAACACTTGTTAATTCTAAATGGACATGGCAACAATGTTACCCTACAAGCAATCGAATAGGCGAAAAACTTTGGGTTAAACATGATAACACTACCATCATACACATCACATGCATTACAACCATTAAATGTGTTTTGTTTCAAACCTTTTAAGAATACATTAAAAAAAGTTAGGAATGCAACTATGTCTAAAAACAACCACATGGAACCAAACAAAATCACTTTACTTAGATGGGTGGATTAGGTTTTAGAGCAATCATTCACAAAAAAAAAAAATCAAGTCTAGGTCTAAAACTAGATAAATATGGCCTTTGAACCCAAAGGCAATGGATAACAAGACTAGACCATCAAAGGTTTACATTGCAGTGAACTTAAACAATGCAAGGAATGAAGAGGAGTACATAATAGAAAATGAAGCTAAAAATAATCCTCAATGGGGAGAGGAATCTATTGTTGCACAATTTTTCCATTGAAATAGATCAGCATCCAACATCCAAAGATCCACCTATTTATAGGCCAGAAAATGACCGATGTTATTATGTAGATATGCCCTAAAGCCCTATAATGATAGAACGACAACCATCAAATATTGATATTGTAAACCTAGATGATGGTAATCAAGCAATGGATACTCAAGAATTTTTACAAGAAACTCAACTACCTCCAAACTTGACCCAAGAATCCATGAAGGTGCATAACCTACTATTATTGTTTCATTTACCTGCAAGATGCGCCAAGGGGAAAGAACCATCAATTGATTATTCTCATTTACACATTGTGACTAATTATGAATACCTTGACATCCCTAAGGAAAAAAACAATGAAAAAGAAAGTACAAAGGAAATCAAAGCAGGCAAAAGAAAGGATAAGGAAGATAGGCAAGTTAAATGAGTAGTAGAATTAGGTTCTGCAGTAGAATAAACAACTTGAAAAATTGTTGATAAACATGCTAGAGCACAATTCATTGCAACTTGGGTTTCAATTGTTGTTGTTGAAATGGGTGATTATTTTCACCATGATTTTCAAGCAGGTCTCCAAGCATATATGCACAAGTACATGGGGGTGTATCTAGGCTACACAACATGGGCTCAATAACAAGCAAGGATGTGGGCACGGGTTAAACAACAATCACAAGGGTGTTGAGCAATAAGGTTACTACCTCCCAATGATTGAAGAATAAACAATAGAGTTGCAGTTGCAAAGAGAAAGGTAACAATTGCTAAAAAAAAAGTAAGAATTAAACAACAATTGAAAGAAAGGCAACAACAAAATAACAATTGAACAATAGATGAAAGAAAAGGTTAAAATATTTGAATAGCAGTTGAGAAAAAAGGTTCAACTGAACAATAATTGAGAGAAAAGGTTCAACTAATAATTAAAAGGTGACAAAAGTGGGGACCATCAATTGGTTTGAGATCCATCAAACTTTGATAGAGAACCATGAGTAATAGGTAACAAAGGGGAAAAGATTAGCAAGGATTGCCATGGTAAAATGAAGGTCTAGAGAAAGGTGAGAAAGCTAGTGGGAGAGGTGAAGATGACAACAAATGCTTAGTAGCAATTAGTGGCTATGTTGTTAAAACCCTATAAGTTTTTATTTAACAGTTGGAAAAAGAAGAAAAGGAGGAAGAATTATTGTACAACAAAGTTGCCTACAACAAGATTAACAAGGGTCATTGAAAAAACAACAAAGTTACACCACATAGCTGAAAATAAACTTTTGGGCGCCCCGAACTTAGAGGTAGGTTAACTAATTATAGTTGGTGTCGGCTGCGAAGCCACCGTTCAGCCGGCGCACTCACAGGCAATCAGCTACTCCCCAACGCCTCGCTGGAGCGCAACGGAAAGGCGCTGATTGATCTGGTAAATGGTCTGTCCTTGGGGACGGTTGTGCTTGTCAACGTGACAGATGGCGATCTTGCGGATCATGATAGACTTTTAACAAGGCAATTGCCATTGTCGCAAGAGGAAATTACAAGTCTTTGTCCTATAGGTTCATCATCTCCCATGCATCAAACTAATGGTGTAGCATCATCTTCTCTTTCACCACAAATAGTAACACAAGGAACTATAACTGCCAAAACCTTGTTACAAGAGCAGTAGGAGGAAGAGATGGCACATAGTGGAACTTGAAATAATTGAAGGCTTATGAGAATCAAACTTGCTAAGGGGAGGAGGAATAACATTAGTGCCTTTGAAGAGTTCTTTTTCTTTTACACACAAGTTGCTAGAGTTGTGTATGACCCATTCTGACACACCCCCAAGCTCCTTGATGGACTAACCACAAGTCCAAAGGTGAAGATAATGGAAGGAAAAGGAGTTGGGGCGCACTCCCTGACTCGTAGCACTTCGAGGGTAAAGGGGCGTGCTGGAGCTCCAAGATGGGGACTAGGAAGATTAACAAGCAACTCAATTACTCACACGGACCTGCACAAACCAAACAATAAATTGGTTAATGCATAGCTAGAGCACTTTTGGTGCATGGATGAACCACGAGCAAACATGAACTCATAAGACTCACCACTGTCCAGACTTGGGGGAAGCCACCACCTTCCCCCTTATAATATACTTTGTGCCTGGCCACATGACCAGCACCCAAATGTCATGTTGTCCCGAGACTCCCAAGTGGGAATCCCGAAATTCCCAAAATTGGGACTCCCTCAACTTTGGAGGCCCATAACTTTGTGTGCAAACTTTTGATTGAGGTAAAGCAAAGTTGTAATCCTCGTTGAGAACTTTCCAACGATATGTGGCATGTCACTTACACGCAAGGGAATTAGGGCGATTCCCAACTTTTAATGGTCAAGAGTCAAATTGCCAATTTTATTTTGACCATAATTTGTGTTTTAGGTACCCAAATGGGTCATGCAAGCCCATTTTAGACATCTACATTCTAAGAGCTTCCCAATGATATAAGAAACTCTTCAATCCAATGAGTTTTGACCCTTGCAATCACCCTTTGAAGATTCAAGAGTCTAATGGGACTTTAATTCCCAAAGTAGGAGCTCACTTGCGAGTGTGAGGATTCATTCCCTCACACTCTCTTGCACTCCGAAGAGCATGAAATGTGATTCTCGAGCTCATTCTTGACTCACACCTTTGCAAGCCCTTGCCTTTGTCGCGAGCCCAAAGCTAGGGTTGCAACACATTCGTAATTTGCTGAAAAAAATACGTGAAGATGTTCAAAGCTCCCTAACACCTGAGTTGAAAAAGATGAGAGAAAGGGCACGAATCACCATTGTTGGTAGTAGTAGCAAGGAACATTCAAAGATATAAAACTCATAAAAAGGAGAAAGTTGAGGACTATAGGAGGAGGTGACTAGGAGGAATGTTGCTGGCTGTAATAGGAAGTGACTAGGAGGATTGCAAAACTTTGTGGGAACAATAAAAAATTTCCGCCCATAGACATTTAAAAGAGGGGCAACGGATTTTGTGAATGGGACAATATTTTACCCATTATTGTCGATCTAGAAGCCTTAATTTGGGTGTGATCTCAGCCCTATGATCAAATATGAACAATTATTTTATTAAAATGTTTCATCCCCATCTTCATCCAGTTCGATGTGAAAGTAGATATCGTTCATTAATGAACGAGTGTATGTTTGGTGTTAGGTGATTAAACAAGCCATCATGGGCTACCATGTGGACAATCCTTTTTTTTTAATCAATTTTTAACCCCCAAACTTTGAAGGAGTGCATCTTCTGCAATTTTGACTAGTTTTGAACAATTTAAACGCCCATTGGTTGACGCGCTCCTAAGTACTAGGGTGAACCCACTTGAGGGTTTCATTTCGTCAAGTTGCGAAAAGTTGGGACTTAAGGCACGCTCCTAACTTCCAACACTATAAAAGGGTAGAGGGTCGTGTTGGGAGCCCTGGGATTAGATTAGGAAGAGAGACTAGCTTATGTTGTGTGAATCTGCATCCAAAAACCAACCAAAAGAGGTTAGTTAGCATTCGAGAACACCTTTGGGTGTTGGGACAAGCCACAGGCACTTTGATACACAAGACTCACCATGGCCCGGACTCAGGGGAAGCCACCACCTTCTCCCATATAATATTCTTTGTAACTCACAGTGGAGGCTACATCTAAATGGCACAAATTCTTGGGACTCCCGAAATGGAGTCCCGAAATTGTCCCGGTTGGACTCCCAGAACTTTGGGCTTTAGATGTCCAAATGACCAATGCGAGGCCATTTTCGATATCTACGCTTCAAGACCTTTCCAATGACACCAAAAACACCTCAATGTGAGGTGTTTTGGGCCTTGCTGTCGAGCTCTGAACATTCGGGAGTCCCGAAGGACTCCAAATCCCCAACTTCGGAAGTGTTGGGCTTCACCCCCACACTTGGCCAAAGTGGGGTTGCAACATTGGTGCACTTTCTACTTGGCTACATTTTATTTTTAGACCACAATTAGAAATTATTATTTTTTGAGTAAGATAGAGGTGACTAAAACACTATGTGTTCAATCACCAGCCTATTTACCTTAGTAGCAATAACAAAGGTTTAGAGTTTATTGTGCAAACATGGTTTTTTTTCTTGGGAAGTTGGAATGGTGTTGCATTTTATTGATGTTTACTGTGCACTGTTTATTTGATGAACTGTTGGTGGTGGCAAGGGCTTAGTGTGAATGATTATGGTGAATGTTGCAAATTATGAGGAAAACACAACATGCAACAAGTGCATTGGGAGTTGGTGTTCACAAACCTTCAATATTGTGTGATTGAAACTTGGGGCATGTAAAAGAAAATGGAGTGCACAAGAGAAAGGGAAATCTCCATCATTAGACTCTCATTTTTTCTAAACCTTCCATTTTGTTCGTGGGTTTTCTTGCATTGCATCCTTCATTGTCATTCTCAATTTTATGGGTTGGTCAATTTGTAATTGTCTTGCATCTCACTCAATTTGAAGTTATTGTGTGTCATTACAATTTTTGAAACAATTTGGCTTTAGGGACTAGGGCTCTTGTTTTTTTTTTTTCCATTGTGTTCTTCATCATTGTTCTCAATTGCACAAGTTGGTTGATTTGTAGTTGTTTTACATCACATTTTATTTGCAACTATCAAACATCATTGCATTTTTTGGAACAAGGTTGGCTTTAAGGTTTTTCTCTTCCTTATTCCTTGCTCTTTGTGTGATGTTTTTGCCAACATAATGGCCCCAAACCACTTACCTAAAAAAATTAGGTTCAAGTTGTCCTCATTGGTCACCCAACATGATTTCACAACTACCCATTAGTTCTAGCCCTTACACCATAGGAGTTGTTCCTTCATGTGGCACTCCTAGTAGCATTCTTTCAAGCCTCTTTTATAAAAAAAACCTAAAAAACCATACGACAAAACCAAGGTGTTTCAAGACACATGGGTTGTTCAATTTTCACATGAGTGAAATTGATCATAGGGGACGATGGCTTAGATTTTCAAATATGATGTAAAATTTGTAATCACATTGATGAGAAAGAAAAATTGCTAGCCCCCAAGCTTGACACACTCCAAAAGCACAATTGGTTGCTACTTTTGAAGAGACAATTAGAGAGCATTTTTACAACAAATTTTTTTCATTTCTTTCATTGATCTTAACATTAGTGCAATTTAAGATTCATTTGGGGACAACAAAAAAATTAACCCAATTTTGGGTTATTTTGCATATCCAATGTTAGAGTATGAGTCATTGAAAGAATTGTTTACGGTGGTCAAGGTAAAAAATAACCCAGTTAAACATTGTTCAAACACAAGTGATTGTGGAATTATCAAGGCCATGCATGATGTGGTTAGTTATAAAATTAAATATATCATTGCAAAAGATGATTTCTCTTCTATGGATGAGAAGACCACCATTGATTACTAGTAGTGAACTAGTATCCACATTTCAAATTTGCTCACTCTTCAAAAAGCTGAGGTGAGTGCAACTTTAGACACATTACTACTAATATTTTTGGAGGTCATGGCAAACCTCATATAATGATCAAAAGTATGCAATGTACTTAGACTACATTAAAAATTTCCTTATAAAACCACTGGTCAGAAGTGAAAATGGAAGGGAGGTCCACATACTAGCGCCCCCACCTCATTGACCGGGGCTGGGGGGTCTAACTAAGCAATAGCATGTAACAAGGCAGAAGTGAGAATGGAAGCTGGGTCTGCCAAGGGACGAAAGTCTGGAGGTAACCAGCCCAATCTCTACAGCTAGACTTTAGAATAGTCTATGGTTGCATCTTTTTGAGTCTATCGACACAAGTTCCTTGAGAAAACTCTTGCTTTTAACAACTAAAAAACTCGAAAAGCACCCAACCAGAAGGGAAAGAGAGGACCAACCTCAAAGTCGAGATAACACCCAAAAAGCTAAAGGGGGAAAAGACACCCACCCAAATCCAAGTCCCTAGTCTAGGTCCAAAACCCTACATCAGATGTGTAAGCAAATCAGACAAAGAAAGAGGAAAGAATCCTAAAACAGCGCCAAGCCTAGAAGAGGCCTGGCGGGTGATGATAGCCCGCTTTCTGTTTAGCTGCTTTTTGTCCAACTCACCTTTGCTGAGTCGAAAACGGACTCCCAAACTATTCACATTATTTATTCACAAAGTTCCTAGGGGGGTGTTTTATGCTCCCACTTTATTCATTCCCCATGTGGCATGGGGTACGTGGAGCGTCTGCCCGGCTCCACCCAGACCCCACCAACCAACAGGCACCCTCAGGGCCCGAAAGGGAAATGGAATTCCATCCAAGCTGAGATACTTTTCCGCCAAAATAGGAAAAAAATGCTTATCTCCAGTTGGTTTTGCAATGCCAAATCTGGGATAGATTCTTCCCTCGATCTGGACATATCAGGATTCTGTGTTGACAAAGAGAAAGTGTTCCCACTTGAAGCGCTAGGTAAGCATTTTTTGGGCTACTAGTACACTTATTTTATGCCTTTCAGTGTGATGATGGCCACCTTTTAATTAGGTTGCCATTAACACAAGTGTGGGCCTTTTGTATCTAAGAAGGGAAATAAAATAAAATAAAATTCTCAAGTGTACTTATTAGAGGGCACCTTTATATACATTAATACTGCCTCCTCTAAAACATGAAGTACCTTACACCTAGTGAGTTTAGTAGAGTGTAAAGACCAAGGGTGAGGGTATTCCTGAAATAAGTTTGTGAGAGGAAGAGTGGAAGGCAAGCCCGATTTTGGTGACGCTCTAGCTCACAAGGTTTGTGCAAAGTAACAATCAACAACACAACCTTCAGTTTCTTTTCACAGTTGGGAGGAAAACTTTTCCCAAGACGACAGGTCGCAGCAAGGATTTAGGATATAAAAGAATGCAGCCAGTGGAGAGAAGGGGGCTTTACCATTTTCATAAAGCTCACTATGAAAGCAGAATGCCCGCTTGCTGGACAGAGGAATAATTGCACACTATAACAGACCCTCCAGTTATACTACAAAAAAATTGTCGGTTATTACAGCTTACCCAACAATAGCATTTGCTTCATGCTTTACTGGTGGGGGACGTTCCCCAAATGTTTGTATGTCCGCCTCATCCAAGACACACACTCATTTGGGAATGGCCCCATCTTGGGGTCTCTCACCTTCCACTTGCAATGAGTTTAAAAGCGGCACCAAGTTCAGTTGGAGTACGCAATGTCCAAGAACGGAAAAAATATCTCAAGTTTAACCAAAAAAAACGGTAGCCCAGCTATTTCATTTTTTGATTAAACTCTTTTATTTCTGCTTGAATTGAGATACATTTGATACGTGTGTGCAAGTGTAAAGAAGATTTTTGGAGTGGAAAGTTTGAATTTTATGGAAAAGTGTTTTATTATTTTAGTTATCAGAATTCCTTAGGGATACTTTATTTAGATGTCTATTTTAAGCCAATGATATGAAAAAGCTAATGGGTGAGATTGAACTGGACTATCTATTGCCTTGTCCAAAGGCCCCCTTATTTCGAGAATGCCCCCTTACCTTGGGGCTTTACCCTACGCAAAAACAGTAATTTCACTAATATTGAGAGATGCAACATGGCCAATAAATCAGCCACCACTTGTCAAAACATGCAGCAATGAACTTGGGAAAGATGAAAAATGAGAACCACTTCTGCCCAAAAACACATTAGCCGACAATGCAATATTCCTCAGATTAGTATGCAAGAAAAAGAAATGGCTGCATGCACCTTTGGTCCAGGCCTCCACCAAATTTCAGCACTGGATATGATATACATGCATGTCAGTCATACACATGCATGTTTGCTTGTACAAAAAAGAAAGAAAGAAAGGACTCAATGCCAATCAAGCACTTGCAAGTGGCATAAGGTTTCATCCTGTTTCCAATTGGATAGGTCCATGTGGTCTCTAAGAGATGCATGGCATGCCTAACTCACAAAAGCAAAGACAGAGCTCATGAAGGGGGTATATTTAGCGTATTTCCAAAAGCAAACCTTTGCTTTTGTGGGGGGGGTGACTCCCAACTGAAACCAGCCATAGAAAGTTGCACCTTGTGGTTGCAACAGACATGGAATTAGTCTGTGCATGTGAGCTCTACATTGGGTTCAAAAATGTGTAGGGTAAAGCCACAGGGTGGGAGCATTCCAAAACAGAGGGGACTAGTACAAGGCTTTAGCTGAGTCCAGCCCCACGTTTTGGGAATGTCAGCCACCACCTATGGGCTTTTTTTTACCCTTCGTAAAGCACAAGGGAAACAATCGTGAACTTACACATATGTAGATCACAAGGCATAGGAGGGAGATGGTAATCCATAAGAGTGGGATGGATTGTACACCTATTCATAAAGAAGTAGGCATAAGACCCTCTTCTTTTCTAGGAGAGATATTCATGGATATAGGGTGCCCTTGATACACACTTAGGAAAATTTCTATGAGGACTTTACATCACCCAACTAAGTTCTCTCCAATCTCTCCAGAAACCAGACATTGAACTTGGGGCGATCTCCAACCTGCCCCTTCACCTTCTAAAACAATTTATTGCAAACATCTTATGAACACATTCCACAAGTATCAGAATCCCTAAAAGGACACTCATCAGTTGTAGGCCAATACACAATAATCTGGAGTCCAAAAATCCAGAAACCATTACAGTTATCCATAAAGTACCTAAAATTGGGGCTATTGGGTGCCAGTTTCACCAGATCCAGGGACGAAATCAGAAGTCAGGATGAAAACAGGGCCCAGGGAAAAAGAAAACAGGGGACCAAAATAGTTTTCTCAACCTAAATTGGTCCTCAGGAGAGTTTCACAGAAGTCAGGATGAAAACAGGGCCCAGGGAAAAAGAAAACAGGGGACCAAAATAGTTTTCTCAACCTAAATTGGTCCTCAGGAGAGTTTCACACTCATCTTCGGATTTTGCCTAACTTGCAACGTAACTGCTAGATCATATTCTTCATTAATTCAAGCCTATGTCCTAATAAGATGCTGCAAATCAACCCAGTTTCATGAAATGGTACCCAGTTTTACCACTTTAATGATACACATAAATCATGCATGACCAAGCATGAGTTCACACCATAAACATGCTCTAGGCTGTGTGGAAATGTCACGAAACTTAACCATCAATAAGTCTACACCAACTAGAAATTGGCCTCCACATACTAGAGTTAGGAGTAAAGTACCCAAAACAGGGTATACTGGGCATCAGTTCTTCCAAAACTGGAGACAAAATCAAAAGTCAGGATGAAATCAGAACAGAGGAAAAACAAGAGAGGACCAAACTGGTCTTCTCACCTAAATTGGTCCTCACAGTAGTTTCACCCCTAGTTTTGGATTTGCATAAGTAAGCCTTCACTGCAGCTCACATTCTTCATTAAATCAAGTTTTGTTGAAATATAAAAACCTTGCAAATCTTCTGAAATGATACGCAGTTTCACTTACTTTAGCAAATTGAGGATGAAACAGGGATTATAAGGTCAAATTAAGGCCCAAAGACAGGGTGACTTTAAGGATAACTCTACTAGCATCAGGATTGTATAGGCCTGGATAAAACTACCTGGGGGTGAACAAGTCCATGCACTCATATCATCCTTAAAAAACCTGAATCCTTTTGGGTTGCTTCTAGTTATAACCAGTATAAATATCTGGTTGCAATAATCACCTGCCATTAGTCCAAGTTAACATTTCAAAGGTCAAGTGTAGCCTCTAAAAGAGACCTCACTGAAAAAGGTCAAAGTTCTGCATCACTGTGGCCAACACTCAGGCCACAGATATCTGTTATCTTCATGTTTCATATCAGCACAAGTACTTTAACTCTATATTTAACTACCTTTGTATTTGCAGCAGAGTCCTTCAACTCTTCGGCACATGAAGGAAGAACTGCGGCAGTCTGCAGCGCGAGAAGCTGATCTGCCGGCCATCTTCCACAAACCCTGGCAGGCAGAAAATCCCACCTTTGGGCTTGGCCGCACCCGGCACATGTCTTGCTGCCGCTGTAGCTCCCCCTTCCGCCCTAACCATGAACTGCGAGGCTCCTTTTAGCACTCTGACCGACTTTCTCATGAGTCTCACCGTTCACCTTCGTGCTCACCTGTGCTCAATTCCATAATTCCTGAGGCACTGGCGGCGCATCCTCCATAGCCATTTTCTCAGTGCACACTGTACACGCAATGTGTTTCTCCCCCAAAAAAAAAGTTGATCACGTTTCTTTTTTCTGTTTTTTTCTCATCATAGCACGGTCTCAAGAGCCAAGTTTCCAAGTTGCAAAAAAAACTATTAATGCCAAAGTTTAGAGCTTTGTGTGGGTTTATGTAGTGTTGGGTTGAGAACAAAAGGAAGTTACAAGAACTTGATGGAAACAATGGGGAGTTGATGAAAACAAAAGGATTTTTATGAGTTATGACAGGAACAAGAGGAATTTGATGAGAATTGTTTGGAAACTTGATGGAAATCCAAAGCCCCCACACCTTCAAAATAAGAAACGTCCCTTGGGGGCATGTTGGCTCCACCCAATTGGCTCCCCTTGCATGTTTTATCCTAAAGTTGTTTTTAGGGACAAGCTACTAGGAGAGGTGCTGCCCATGTATGGAATTGTTTTCAACAAATTGCACAGGAGAGAAAATTAGATGGACGAGCTAAAAAGGATTATGTTGTACATGTGCACATTTTATCTGCCTGCCTCCCTTTCTGCCAGCGGATTTCAAGGAGCAGGCAGGCAGAACTCAGGGTCTTCACAATCATGTGCGCGCCCCATCTGTCTACATTCACTAACCTTCTCCTCCCACTATGGATGGCCCTTGTCCACTCTCATATATTATCTGCATCCTTTTTCTTGAAACTATTACATATCTCCATTGGCTTCTTATGTGTTTCTTCTTCCCTTAACTCCTGGCAAGCCAAAAATGGCTTTTCTGGAATGCTAAGTTGATTTATCAAGCTCAATTCTTTTCCACAAAAGTTTTCTGTTCAGAGTGTTGTCATAGGCTTTACTTGGGGAGGAAACAAAATGGTAACCCTTGTTAAGCACAAAATCAGCGCATCCCTAACATTTTACCATGAGCCGCTCCCCCATGCCCCTTGCAGAACATCCAAGAGGTGTCCCAATTAGGTGATTTCACCTCTCTACCCCTTGTAGGTATTCACTTTGGATAAAATACTCATCTTGCTACCCTAACTAACCTTTTTAATCCCAAGACCCCTATTCAATATAACAAAACCATTTTAGCAAAACTTACAAGGAAAAGTTGCAACTAGGTCATTTGAGTCATTTCCTCCTTTAACATCTACCTAAGATAGTGTATTAGCATGAAGTAAGGGTTTGGCCTTCTATCGAGCAAAATTTCCCTTCCCCCTTTGTAATTTATGTTTTACCTTTCCCTTGTTTGATCTAAACAATAGCCCCTTTCTTTGTTCACAACCATTTTCCCCTTATTCATACTATATCCAACGATAACCCTAAACAAGTAAATCGCAAAAAAAACACACACAACATTCATTAAATGGAATAAGGTTTCCTTCAAATTAATCCTTCAGACATCAAAAGAAAAGGAGGGTAGTTACATTGGAGTCTTTAGTTCCTAGCTATTGATTTCCTACTCCAACCAATCTTCTACCCATGCCTTACCAAACTTGTTCCCTTTTCTATGAATTGTCCTACATTCCCCTTTTCTGATCCTCTTGCATTTTACTCTCAACAACCCTAACAACCCAAACTTGCTCAAGCTCTTTGAAATAACTCCTTTTCTTTCCCACTTTCCTTTGTTCTAACACAAGAAAGAAAACCTTCTTCTTCACTACTAGGTAAGGCACCCATTCTTTTTTTGCCCACCTTCATTTTTTATTCCTACCTTGCTAAGCTTAGCACTAGTGCTCTGTACCTCTCCTCCATCCCAATCGTGTTGTTTGATTGTATGTACCTTGAAAGTTCACCTCTTCATGATGTAACAACCCCCTCACCTTACTATGACCCCTCATGATATGTCTAGGCCCTGATCAACCAAGATCTCACATCCTCATCATCATTCCTCACTCCCTCCCATTTCCTCACACAATACTTATCACTCTTGAAGCGGAAGGAGTGGTTAACTATGTTTTCCTCCCTTCTTAGCTTCAAGAAGAAGTTGTTGTTACTATCCTAACCTAAACCTAATTCCTAGCACCTTTATAAAAGCCACCTTTATAAAAGCCACCTTCACTATGTCCATACTTCCCTATCTAGCAAATTTAATCCAATCAAGTGAGGACATGGTAATCTACCTTGACCTAATCCAACTATCCTACCACCCACTTTATATTATCCAAACCACCCACCCCTTAGGGTCAAAGAAAGATGAAATAGACAAAAAAAGAGACATCTCCACTTCAACCATGCGTCATTCACATAACTACCATAAAGTAATATCAAATTAGGTGAAAGTGTGTGTCAAGTAACATTAGTTTGCTTTATTAAGGTTATAAGAATCTAATTATAAAAGAGTTAAAAGAAAATTAATTTAAAAAGTAAATTAAAAATACATTTGAAACTAACTAAAAAATATGTGTTCAAACCTACTTTTTGGTTTTAAAAATTAATGAAATTGACATGCAATAAGTTAGGAAATGAAAATGAACATATGTTTTAACAAGTCATCAATATATATATATATATATATATATATATATATATATATATATATATATATATCCTTTTTGTAAAAACCTATTTTCACCTACTTGAAACCAAAAGCCCATAGTGCAAAGTAAATGTAAAAAATTACTTGTATTTTGAAAAACCTACTTAAAACCTATTTTTACAATTTGAAATATGAAAATCAGTGCACATTAGTGTAAACACATATTATATTGAATCAATGAAATGAAAACATTGAATGTTCCATAATTCTATAATGGGTTTTGTTGTTATTTTAAATCTACTTGTTTTAATTTTGACAAGGTAGTCAAATTGTTCGCTTCACCTTGTTTACACCCCCTAGTAATCCATCCAGGATAATATCAAACATATTACCCTATCCCATGAACCTCGAATTAGCCCTAGAATTCCCTTATCCGATTTACATATTCCTAACCAAAATTAGGTTAAGCTAATTAAGGTCCAATAACCCCAACCAAATTCCCACAGGGAGAAGGGGTCTAAGTTGCCCCAAGGAACAACTTCACCTAAAAATCAAATTTTTCAAAAAGAAAAGGACTAAATTGCCTTCGGTAGCAATTTCGCCTAAGGAGCACATTCTTGAATGTTTGACAAAAAAGTACAAGGGGTAAACTTTGTCCAAATGAAATGTTTTGATTCCATTAAAAAACTCTCAAAATGCATATATCTAAAATGATCTTGCATTTTGAATTTGAAGCTATGAGCTAAAAGTTATGATGAAAACAAAAATTAAGGGTCAAAATTTGGGTCAAAATTTCCATGTGTCATTCTAGATATTCACTTCTAATATGAACCCAAATATAAAAAATGACATCTAATGAATATCATTGGGAATGATATTTGGTCTAATATCCAACACCTTGAATATCACCCATCATGTCGCAACCTCATTTTGGCCAAGTGTGGGGGTGAAGCCCAACACTTGGAAAAGTTGGGATTTGGAGTCCTCCGGGACTCCCGAATGTTCAGAGCTCGACAGCAAGGGGAAAAACACCTCGCATTACGGTGTTCTTGATGTCATTGGAAAGGTCTTGAAATGTAAATATCGAAAATGCCCTCGCATTGACAATTCGGACATTTGCAGCCCAAGTTATGGGCAAAAGAAGGGCCGACTAGTAAAAGTCGGGAATCGACCTCTTCCCGACGTCCGATTTGAGTGTGCGACATGGCGTTGAAAAGATCTCAACGAGGGCTACAACTTTGGTTCAGACCTCGTTGCGATCGGACTTTGCAGTTGGGAGTTATGGCAGTTCAAAGTTCTAGGAGTCCCGTCGGGACAATTTCGAAAGTCCCGGGAATTTGTGCCATTTGGATGTAGTCTCCACGGCGAGTTGCAAAGAATATTATAGGGACTAAGGTGGTGGCTTACTCCCGAGTCCAGGCCGTGGTGAGTCTTGTGTGTCCAAGTGCCCATGGCAAGTCCCAACACCCAAGGGTGTCTCGAATGCTAAACTAACCTCCCGTGGTTGGTTTTTGGATACAGATTTAAGCTTGATCTTCTAGTCCCTCTTCCTAGTCTAATCCCGGGGCTCCCAACTCGACCCTCTACCCATTTCTAGAGTTGGAAGCCGGGAGCATGCCTTCGGTCCCAACTTTCCGCAACTTGACATTTGGTGAACCCTCAAGTGGGTTCACCCCGAGACCAATGAGCGCGTCAATCTCACTCATTAAGGATGGAATAATTTCATGTTGGTTTTATTTTGAAAAATACCACACATGAAATGTTGATGCAATACTTCATATTTTCCTACTATGAATTTCTACAACATCTATACCATTTAGAATTTTAAACTAAGTCCATTCAATGGCATATAAACTTATTGACCCACCAAGGGGTATGTGCCAATCCATACACTACCCATTCACCGTTAAAAAGTATGTTGATGTGGCTCTGAACTCTTCAAGAGACCCAAAATTGGGACTCTTGCTATCCCAAAACTTTGGACATTCATATCTTTCTCAAATTAAGTTTGTTTTGAAAATGAGAGGGCAATATCTTATAACCTTCAAAAAATCTTTTTGGCAATGTATAACAAGCCCCAATCGGACTTCATTTGACCATTTCTTTCAAGGGATTTGTGGTTAGGAGTCAAATTCCCAATTTGAGAATCAAATTGGGCGTTTGATTATCGCCCTTCTTTTGATCATAACTCATGCAAATTAGTTTTAAATGAACAATGCAAGGGCACCTGAAACATCTACACCTCAAAACCTATTTAATGGTGTCCTGGGGGGCCCAATTTGGTGTTTATTTGCTTTTCCAACCAAGGTTCAGAACATTTGCAACTCCCGCATGAATGCAACTCCCAAAATGGGAGTGCACTCAGGAGTCATTGGGCTTCATCCCTTGCACTCTCCCCCATTTGTGAAAGTGTGTTTCACACCTAAACACATTTTTTACCACATGGGCCCTTACACTTCACGCTTAGTTGTGAACCCAATGCTAGGGTTGCAACACATGTGCCCATTAGAAATTGTGACAATACTTAATTACAAGTGTATTGGCCCACCAATAAGTATGTGCTGATCCATACATTACCCATTCACCATGAAGAGGCATGTGCCCATTAGGAATTGAGACAATATCAGGTAGCCACTAACATTTTACATTGTTTATACCATTTCAAGCTATTGGTTATTTCCATTCGCAATTTCAACCTTTTGCATCTATCTCCATTCTAGCAACTTTTACAATTAAATTGCAATTTCCCCCCTCTACTACTAATTTGCTTGATTTATACTTAAATTTGCATTTACTCCACCCTTATTGCCTAGTTGCATCCTTTCTACCTTTAAAATATGTTTGCAAACATGAACCTTTTATTCTACAATGGGAAGAAAAAATTGACACCAAATGTCACATTCAACACTTTGGAATTATTGACCAAATACATAATAATCTCAACCATATTAGATATAATCTATGGAATGACCAAAAAATCCATTAGAATATTTGAAATGATACCAAACTAAATCCCCTTTGGCATTTGCTTAAAATCAGGACACATGGGGAACAAAATGGAAAAGGGTAATTGACAAAATAGATGAATGGGTGACATGGCAATGGGCTAATGCAAAGATAGACAAAAAAAACTTTTGCATTGTTAAACAAAATGTACACATTTCCAAGGAAGATATGGAAAACTACATTGGTGATGTTTACACATGCCATGGATTTTTTCAAAGAAAGCTCAATATGAAAAAGCCAATTCCGAAACATTTTTTTACAAGTTTGTTGAACGATTTTTTGACAAAGGATTTGGTAATGCTTGGCAACTTGTTGTTAACAGAATTTATGAAACCCAAAAGACGACTCTATGCAACTCCAAGCAAGCGAGCATGGGTGTCACCAAAATTAAGGAAGTGTTAAAAATTTTGGTGAATCATCACATGATAGGGATGGCCTCAAAACTATGAGAAGTGTATAATAGTCAAAAACAAAGAATGTCAAAAAATAAAGGAGGATCTAAAACCCCATTGTTTGCATTAAATTATGGTTCAATACACATGATTACATCAATATTTATTCAAAGTATCTGATCTAAGGAAATATTTAGTTTTGAAAAAAAAAACGAAGGTCGAAATTAAACATTGAAATTGCTTATTGAACAAATCCATAGTGACCGTTGAAATAAATAGTCGTTGAAAATATCAAATATGAGCATGAGATGATGAGCAAATACTTGATTTTGTGGTACATGAAATAGATGTAATTATTGTGCCATTTGGAGCTATTTTAGCATATCCCACTATTCCAAAATCATCTTTATTCAACAAATGGTCTAATCAAAAGTGAAGTTGTCATGCTAAACTTAAATGAAAAAATGAGTGGACCACTACAAGTATGTCACGAACCTAACATGTTCCCAAATTCAGGTTATTTTGTGCATTCAATTTAGTTTTATATTAAGATTGAAAGGTTCCATAAAAAATAATAGAGTAGAGATTCTTCATTTGCATCATGTCACAATATCCATATCCACAATACTCTTGTTGAAAACCATCAAATTTGAATTTGTACCCGCATGTGGAGAAGAGAGGGCTAAAGAGTGTAAATGAAAAGTTCCAAGTAGAGGTTGGATATGGGCATCTATTAACCACTTGCAGGATTACAAGATATATGGGACAATGATCAAAATGTTTAAATCGAAGTTTATGAGCAACTTGCAACAACCACCTAGAAATAATCCATGGCCAACAAACCCAGCAAATAGAAATTTCAAAACACAATTTCATCGACAATGTGATTATTTTCTAGGGTTCAATGCGCCCAAAAAAAATTGATTCAATCTTAGAGAAAAATTGGCCAAGAAATGATGCAAGATGATCCATACAAAGCACTAGTATTTGCTTACAATAGGGAAATGGACCAGCTAGTGGAGGTTAATACAATTAATAATGAGGTGAAGGAGGAAGATTATGAAACATGCCCATATGGCAGAATGACAAAGTTGGATGACGAAGAAGAACGCACTATACTTGACACCATGCCTAGAAGATGTCATGATAGAGGAAAAAGAGGAAAACACAAAACCAATGACACGAAGGATAGAAACATGTTGTAGTGATGTGAGTAGCACACACACACAAAAAATTGGGTCTACTTAGTATGTTCAACACAAAGATAGACGATACCGTTGATATTCAAAAGATGTAGCATCATAACAATTTATAATTCAAAATGCATGGTTGTGGAAAATTCCATTTAGATGTGAAAGTATGTAAATTGGTTCAAGAGTTGTTCAAGAGTTGGGTTTTTTGAGCATTCAACGTAGATTAACCTTCTCAAAGCCAAGGCTTGAAACAAAACATAGTTTCTATTTAGTCAAAAATAATTTATGTGCGTGTAAATGTTTTTTTAAGGAAACAATGGATGTTTTAATCAAGCGAAAGAATTCTGATCAAAGATAATCAATTTGTTGAAAGAGTGCAAAGTATAAGGTTTAGATATCATTGGCATAGTGGCAAAAACATTTATAGAATAAGACAATGTCACGTGTTATTTGAATTGAATGTTAAAATATTTTTTTAGTATTATTACATCTTATTTTCAAACTCATTCAATCAAGTGAAGAGATGCATTCCATGATAATAATACATTGATAACAATGAGATGCCTATTCAGAATTGCCACAAGATGTGGATGGGCTTGGAACTGTATGTGGTTTGTTGGCACAAGATGTGGATGGGTGTTGAACTATATGTTGTTTGTTGTTTGTAGGGCTACCTTGGATAAGAGATGTTTATGAACATGAATCATTCATAACACAACCAAGACAAGCTAAAACATATGAGTTCTTATTCAACAAACTTTGAAGGAAAAAATAAAATTCAAGGCATAAAATTCAGCTCAAGTTGGTTGGGAACATTATTGGGTCAATGGTCCACGACCTAAATCAAGATACGAAAATCTAGGTACCTACAAAAGAATATTGATATTGATTTCATGAAGAAAATGGAGTTCATATTTTGACTACATTTATGGTTTTTCTCAAGTAGTGATTGAACATGATAAACTTAATTGATAAATGTGATACATTGCAAGGGTTTGCCAATGGTCGTGACATTAGGAAAAGAAATGAAAATAAGTCATGGAATGAATATTGGAATAGACTAGTGAGAGAAATCCTTTGGAGAGGAGCAATCAAAGAAGAAAAGTATGAAAAGTTTTCACCCCATCGGAAAGCGTAGGAAAAAGTCCATCCTCTGGTTGTGATGAAAATACAATGTTGGATTTGAGAGAGCATGCTGCAAGCAATTTCAACCTGTGGTCCCTCATTGAAAATAGAATTAGGAAAGACAAAAATTGGAAGGAAAAATCAATGTTAATAGAGGATGTGGAGATTTTTGTTTTAAGCAATGGAAAAGAGGAGGAAACCATTGAAAATGAAAGTCCAATTGTTATAAAAGTCAACATCCAAGAATCCAAAGCTAGAGCAATAATGTATTGAAACCAATGTATGGGGGAAGCAAGAAACCATGTGCAAAAGACTAGCTAGAATTGATCGTAGAGTAGGCTTTTCAAATGATCTTAAGAATCGTATGTTAGGAAGAAAATAATTTAACCTGATTGTGAGGAAAATAAAGTCGTAACTAGAGGATTCCAATCTTACTTGTGGTCTTTGCAAATATTTTTGTCCCCAAGAAATTTTATTGTATAGTGCATTGTGGTGTTTCCATTGATCCAAATGGTTTATTATTAAAACACCATAAACATACCCATAACTTACTTTTGATAAAACCCGATAGTAGACTACTCTAGCAACTTGGATAGAACCATCTTAGACAATTAAATATTATCTACAAAAAAAGACCCTAGAAAAGAACTCTTCATGTATGGCTTATAGTTAGTTTGAATGGAGGAACAATGAAAAGAATGATGCGAATGAATTATTCCTTTGCTAATGAGTAGATGAGAAGAATAACTTGTTCATGAATTGGATTCTAGAAAACACACAATTACATATTTATAAGTACTATTTCAAGTCGGGAAGCTTTTCAAATGTCAAGAAAATATGATTTGTTTAAATTTCGATAGAGAGTATAGTTCATGTCAATTAAAATGTTCAATTTGCTTTAACTACAAAAACATGAATAAAATATCTTAAAATAAATTGGTGTGGCCAATGATTCAATATAAATTATAGATTTCCCATTCCCTTTAGGAAGGGTTTATTAGTGGATATATCACGCAAGATAATATAAAAAAGATCTAAATGTATATTGGATACATGTGAAAATGGACGCCAAGGCACATAACATTTAAAAATCAACATAAAATTCATAAGAAGGGAAAACTAAAAATATTGGTAACAAAAACCTATCTAATGAACTTGAAATGATGTGAGGGTTTAGAGTGACACAAATAATCAAACAAATATGCAAAGATAGATTAAAGTTTATATATACAAATAGATAAAATAGTCAAAATATTGGATGCAAGATTACTATACAGGATTACAAAATGCTTTGCAAATGAGAGGAGTACACTAAGTTGTAATGTGAGTACACACAATAGAAAACCATGAAATTCACCATCTAATGAATTAATCCAAGTTTGCAACCAAAATATTGTGCAAAGACATTGCAATTGCAAAGGGAAAGGAAACTTTTACATATTGCAGTTTAACAAGAGTTCTCCACCCAACCTTAGGATGACACGTAGAATGTCATCCACCCCTAAGCTTAACAAAATAGTTCATAAAACTAACAAACACAACTAAAAATGAAAATGGAAAACTATCATAAACTTGAAACTTTCACTTCTATGTCAATAAAAGCAACAACATGGGGATCATAAGATGATGACAAAACAACAATTGATAGCAAGGATTGCATGTCCACCATAACATTAGCCCATGCCTTAACATAGGAAGGCAATATTGGACTAATCGAAGGACTTCGAAGGAACCCATGGTGTGCAAAGAATGGAAGTCTTTGAGGTTGATATGTACAAACAAACATGAAGTAAATTTTTGTGACAAAAGTGGGAATTATTATGAAAGAACTAGAAGAGTTGCAATTGGGAACCTTGTTGACAATCCAAAATAATTTTGCATTTCTTCTTGATAGGGGAGTTTTCATCCAAGTTGGTGGCAAAAATATTTGCAAGTGGCAATGGAGGAACTAAGGAGAAAACTATGAGAACCTCCTATAACAAAAGCTCTTTAGGCTCAAGGGCAAGAATGTTGATGCCAAGCCCTTGATGTGCCTGAATGTTATTGCCTATAAAACATAAAAATAAAAAGATATGTTATTTTCAACTCAAGTGTAGAGATTATTCAAATGTAAAAAGGGATATTGGTTTGTAATGACTTGGTCTGTAGTTGAGGTTGACAACAAGGGCTGCCCCCGTGCATGCCTTGACGAATGCTTACATCATCTTAAGGTCAATCTTTCTTATGGCTTTGAATGGTTTGCCCAAGCTTGATCTAGACATAGTCGTGAGGCCTATGAAGTTGTATAAAACATCCTTAGAGGCTACCTTGATTCCCTTGGTCATGGAATCAAGCGAAGGGGGTGGAAACAAAATTGTGGGTTGGTCCCCATATTAGGATTTAGGACTTAGGACCTTGACCAGTTATAACGTAGCCTTGTTCACAAGAGTTTGAAGGATAATCGTTCCCATATATGAGTGAAAAGAAGGAAATGAAACAATAAGCACATCAAAAAATCAATACCTTCAACAAGTGGTCCTTGCTACTTGTCTGTTCAAGACTATTTATTACAATCCACTTCATGCGAATCTTCAAAAAATAGTTCTCTAAGAAATATTGGTTCTCCTTCAAAACACACAAGTCATTGACATGGAAAAGCAACATTGTTCTTTTCTTAAACAAAAATTTGTTAGGAAACAAAATGACAAAGTTAATAAAGTTGTCGACATTCTAATTATAGGATGGGATAGAAAATTTTGGGTTAGAGAAGTAAGGCATCAAAAAATTTCTTGGGATGTTTACAATCACAAGAACCACTTTATTTTCTAGGGAGATCTACAGAAACACATGTAAAAAAAAAAGTAGTGTTGATGATACCTTAAGAAATGAAAGCAAAAGAAGAGGTTCGCATTGAGGCATTCTTTATATCATTGGAAAACTATCAAAGTGTAGATGTCAAAAATGGGCTCGCATGAACTATTTGAACATCTACATCACAAGTTATGGCAAAAAGAAAGGTCGGGAGTCAAATTGACAATTTGACTCCCGACCACTAAAAGTTAGGAATTGACCCGACCCCGGTGCGTGCAGGTGGAGTGCGACATGCCATTGGAAAGCTCTTGATGAGAGTTACAAGTTTGTTTCAGACTTCATCCTAATCGGAGGTTTGAGCAAAGAGTTATGCCCTCGCAAAGTTGCTGAAATCCAAACTGGGATAGTTTCGGGACTCCTCCTTGGGAGTCTTGGGACAAAAAACCATTCGGATGTAAGTGTCGTGGAGAGATGTAGAGAATACTATATGGGGGAAGGTGGTGGCTTCCCTCGACTCCGGGCTGTGGTGAGTCTTGTGAGTCCAGAGTCGCCCGTGGCTTGTCCTAACACTAAAGGTGCTCTAGAAAGTGATTTAACCAACTTGTTGGTTGGTTTGATGTAGATTCGAGTGAGTAACTAAAGCTTGTCACTCGTCCTAGTCCCATCCCGAAGCTTCAGCACGCCCCTCTACCCCTTTTAGTGCTAAGTGTTGGGAGTGTGCCCCAAGTTCCTCATAATTCCACTGTTTGAGTAACTTACAACTTACTTGGGACTAACTAGGAACTTAGGAGCGTGTCATAAAATTATCCCAAAACTTCCTTAGATATTTTACATTCCCCTAATCAAAATTGAGTTAAACTAATTTAATTCCAACAAGGATTGTTGAGTCAATTTGGTTCTAGAAGCTAACATACATGCTATGTCCAGAACTTGCATTCCCACCTAACAAGATTTTATTTATGGATGTTAAAAGGAGCACAAGATGTTTTTGTTATTGTGGTGAATTTTACTTCAAATGATTGAGAGGCAAAACATATTACCATCAGTTTATTTGAAGTTTCAAACACGAGTGATGCAAATATGGTTTCTAAATTGTAGGAAATACCATATATTTGCTTTTGTTAAATATGAAGGGTCTAACTTGCAAACATGTGCAAGTGCTTTGACTTCTGTTGTACTAATAATAATTTGGGCTTATTGGAGCCATTTGATGGCACTTGTTTTGGACATGTACTTTCGAAGATATGGCACTATGTTACTAAGATGAAAAAGTGTCCACTAGTCTACCCTTTACATCTATAAAAGTAGCTCAATTTTCCATCCAAAAATGTATTACCTAGCCCAAAAAGTCAGACAAGGGCACGTAAGCATGGGACAACACTTGCATTGAGTGTGGATTATAACCTAGAAAATTGAACTTGTTAATGAAATGTTAAAACGAGGTAAGTTCTTTCTTTATGTTTTTAAATTAATTTTTTTTTCATTTTCTTGGGTTTCTTTTTAATTAAATCTTATTTTGTGATTTTGATTAAAATTTTTCATGTTTATTGGATTCATGAGCATGATTTTTTTTTTTTTAATGTTATTGATGACAAATTTGTGAATCACGCTTTATTATTTTAAGATGCATTAACTTTCCAAAGTGCCATTGCACTATGTTATAATTGATAATATGTTGCAATCTTGTGTATTATCTCCAAAAATATGGGTTATGTGGGAAATTGTGGTGAAAATCTTGTCCCTGATTATCAATGGTTGTGTTTTGAACCAAAGTTGGAAACATTGGTTCCTTTTGGATGCCTTGTAGTTTGTTATATCGACTTGTTGGGATATTAAAAAAGAATTGACATTCCAACCTATTCTTGGTAGCCCTGTGGAAGAGGATTTTCTTAATCATGAATTAAAAGAGCTTGTGGTCTACATGAAGCGGTAGATTTTGGAGGTTTTTATACCTTTTATTTCCTTTCTGCATGCATTTGATAAGAGAAAGGGCTATATTATGTTGGCTTTGATGTTTGATTTAAGGTTTAACAACATGCGATTGGTTATTGCATTTTTAGGTTGTGAAAATGTTGCTATTATTGTTATTAAATATGATCAAGAGCTCTTGTTGCCTTTATTGACATAAGCAACCAAATTGCTAATGTTTGCTAGTTAAAAATCTTCAATCTTAAGGCAATGTTGAAGATTTTTTTCAAACCATATCAACAAATGGAAACACTTGTTGGGACCTTATGTTAAGAGAGCTTGTTGGATAAAAATAACAAATGTGCTTTATCTTGGTGGCACAAAGAACAAAACAAGTTTTGAACCCTTGCTATATTGGGACAACATATACTTGAAATCCATGTTAATCAAATAAAGACAAAACACATTTTATTTTTTTCTGTTGTTGTAATTTTGACTGCACTTCAAAGATGTCGTCTTCAAATGGAGAATATGGACAAATTGATATTTGTCCACAAAAAATGGCAATCTAATCTATGGATTGGTTGTTTGAAACCCATAGATGTTGCATCTACATGTGAAGCAAAATCTAATTTGGTGGTAGAGTTGGAAGTTGAATTTGAAAATCAAGTCGACAATGAAGATTTTTGGACTTGGATGATTTTTCTTAATTCCACACGTTTCCCATGTGGAGGTGGTTTGTTCGTGTGTTGTGTTAGGTTGAAAATGATGAATGGAAACATTTGTCATGTGGTGGGTTTTGGGCAACTCTTTTACAATTCCATTCCACTAAGTGAATGCTTCATAATTGTTTGAAATTTGTAATGGCAATTGTGTCCTAAGTGTCTTTTGTTTTTTTTTTCTATCTTTGTGTCTTAAATGTTTTTATCTTTGTGTTTTCAATGTCCTATGTATCTTATATCTTTGTGTCTTTAATGTCCTAAGTGTCTTTTGTCTTTGTGCCTAATGTTTACATGTTATGTGTCTTTATGTCAGGTAAGATTTATGTGTGTTGTGTCTTTGTGTCTTTAATGCTTATGTTTTCAATGTCTTTGAGTTTTCAATTAATCAATTTTAGTGCCAATTGTGTGCTTAGTTAATGTTTTTAGTGGAAGTTGTTATTTGTGTTTTCCAACATCTTCAATGTTTAATGTCTTTTTACGATTTGTTTGTGTGTGATGTTTTGTGTATGTCCGATGTGTGTCTTTGTTTCTTATGTTTCCAATTTATAGTCTACATATGTGTCGAGTTGAAGGTTGGATGGATGATGGAATGGGAAGGTTTAGAAGACTTGCCTAAAACTTAAAACCACCAAACATGTTTTTTAAAAAAACCTTCACATTCTAATTCACATATTATATAGTTTTTTGGGGTGAACCAATAGTTGGATTGTAATTTTTTTAGCTTCAACCATGACAATCACCTCATTGAGGTGTGGTTTTGCACTTTGATTCAAGACTATTTGTCAAAGCCTTAATGACAAAGCCTTAAAGACCTGGCCTTATAGGACATTAATAAAGACACAACATGTACAATTTTTAAAGGGGTCTTCCAAAGCCCCTAATAAAGAACCTATTTGTACATGTTTGGGTTTCTATTAAAAAGCTGGGCCTTATGCCCAACTAATCACATACCCTACCCCTGCCCCCATCTCATAATCACCCCTCTATGGATTTCCAAGACCTGAACCTGGGCATTTAAAAAAATCTCCTAGAAAAAAAAGAACTGGATCCAGGCGGTTCTTTGATTTTTAAAAATTTTCAAATACCCAGACCGGACTATAACCCAAAAAAACAAATACCCACCTCACCCTGGTAATTACTAGGTAGGTAGCAAAAGGAAGCAAATGAGCTATTCACCATGGGTAGCAAGGGAACTGGAACCCAGCAGAAAATTGTTTTCTGATCACTCTCCATCCATCCTTCATGGTGCTTGTGTGGGTGCTGGCCCATTTTTTCCTGTAAATAAGACTTTGTTTCTTTTGCGCAGGTGGGGGGGGTCAGGTGATGGTCTGGGTGGACACAACAACTTTGGCTGTGAACAACAAATTGTTAAATTGGAACAAATTCTCAATCGCATGGCAGCATAATGCATGCGATTCAATCAGGTTGTGCTCCTAACGTTGGTTTTGATCTATAGATTGCAGGACCGGAAGGAAGGATTACCCTATCCTATTCCTTATCCATTGATGGAGGTTGTCAAATACACCCGCACATACAGCTACACACATTCATGGCTTCTTTTGGTCTGTTTGATCAATGAGGCCTCCTAAAACATGGGCTTTGTAATGCTTTTAAAAGACCCTGCTCGACATTGTATTGCAAAAAGCCCTTGTCCACAATAGCCTATATTAAGGAAAGCCATTATCAGGGATCGAGATATGATGATGTGTCTACCAACCTGACTGCCTTTGCGCCATTTGGCTGTTCCTCATGAGCACCATGTGGTTTTGATTTTCTGGATAAAAACAAGTTTTGTCTTTGGTACCCCAAAGGTGGCCACAGTTGTTGCTGTGCTCTCTGTGTTTGTTTATGTTGATGATGTGAAAAAGAGCGGTGGGTGTGCGGGTGGATCTCTCAGTGGACCGGTGGGCCATTCGTCGTAACTCAAGTTTCCCATTTTAGCATAGATGAACCACATGATGTAAATGCATGAACATGAAACACTAGGGCACTTTTGGATTAAAACCTGCATGGAAATATATCCAAAGGAGATCAGAAGTCAAAAATAAGTTAAGTGACTTGGTGATTTGTCTCCCCCTCCTCCCCCCCCCCAGCCAATTTTTAAATTCTCCTCCCCATTTCACCCCTTTTCCCTCAAAAGTTGCTCAAATAATTTGCAGCAGTGTTACTTTTACTGGAAAATTTGCGTCATAAAGAGAAATTAAAAATTAAAAATTTGAAAAATTAGTAATTTTTGTACGTTTTTCAGTTGCCAAAAGTGAGGTGGAGGAGGAAACTATAAAAATTGCCAGATATGTATACTACGTTTTCATTGTGTAGCCAGAAATATGTAAGGATGATAAAAGATTAGTACTTTATTTCTGGTTTATAGCCAGATTTGGCTAAGTCTTCCTAGGGATGATTGCCACTTTTTCTACATTTTTTTAATGGATGATAGCCAATTTGGCTACAAACAAAAAACACTGATTTGTAGGGGCTCATTGGAGATTCGAAGTTCAAATTCCAAAGGGTTTACCCTACTAAAAAATGCACAACTTCCCTTCTTTGGCTAGAATCACTCTTACTTTGATTACACTGGAAAAACAACCACTGTTCCAGAGATAGCTTTTCCTTAAGTCATTAAAGAGTGTCCAAACTCCAAACATAGCTAAATAGTTAACCACACATGTGACATCATATTGATGGTGTACATATATTGTTGATTCTAGTAGTTTGTGAGGGGTGCAACCCAAGGTTTTTCTAATTTTGGCTTTGAAGGAGCCACTGTCATCGGACCATCCATCATCAGAATTTTTGAAACTGAGCAAGGGGTCACCTATTCGAAGCATCTGTGTGACCCTCCACTCCCCAAAATAGAAGCAAGGTGAATTGAATAGAATACACCATTTTAATTTGTATATATGACAATTTAATGTTAGCCAAAGCGTATGGGATAAAATGAGGAGAATATATCACCAAAAGAGAAGAGCACTGCCTCCAAATGTAGGTTCACTCCAAATTTAGAAAGTATCTTCTTAACCCTGAATTTCTGGAACCCTGCTGTATATTGGCGACATGCCAGAACCTACCCTCTAAATCTAATGATTTAAAACCCTTTTAAAAATTCCTTCCAGCAACTTTGGGTCAATTTTTCAAGAACAAATATGTGTATAAATGGCAGACCTTTTTTTGAATTCAAAAAAAAGTTCAAAAAATTCATTAAAAAAAAAACCACCAATCCAGAAAGGAAATGGAGAAGCATCAAGAGACCCTTTTAAAAATTCCCTCCAGCAACTTTGGGCCATTTTTTCAAGAACAAATATGTGTATGAATGGCAGCCTTTTTTTGAATTCAAAAAAAATTCAATTAAAAATAAATAAAATCCACCAATCCAGAAAGGAAATGGAGAAGCATCAAGAGAGGACTAACATCCAAAACCGAGACAACGCCCAAAAGTCAAAAAAAGGAAAAGGAACCTGCCCAAATCGAAATCCCCAAGCCCAGGTCCTAAACCCCTCTCACCAGTAGCATGAGGGAAATCAGACAAAGAGAGGGGATTTGTTTTTTTAATTACTTTTTTAAATTTAGGGTTTGGTTGTGCCTACATGCCGCGTGTAAGTAGTAACGGAATTGCGTTATCTACAATGAAACGCCCGCAAAACTAGTTCGGCACTGGCAGTAGCAGTCGCACAGCCAGCTAAGTGGAAAAAGGGGCATAGAATTGAGCCCCAAAAAGAGTCGTTCTTGAAATATAGGGACGAACCATGAACGCACAAGTGGTCCGCAAAACTAGTGCGGCACCGACAGTCCTCGTCCGCCGGTGGGTTGTTAAGGCCTGAAAATTAGGGCCCTAATTTTCAGGTACAGCCGCTGATCAAAAGAGTGAGTCAGAGTCCCAGCGGGGTTTTTTTTTTTTTTTTTTTTTTTTTTTTCAATTTTGTGATGTAGCCAAACTGGCGATCGTCCACAAGAAGATTAGCCAATTTTTCCTACGGAACAAAAATGAAAATAGAAAAAGATTTAAATACTTTTATATTTTAACTATACACTGGAACTTGTTGTCGAAATTTGACTTTTTCTTTATTAGAAATCTGGAGAATTAGGGTTTTTTTCACAAAATTTTTTTTGTATGATTCGATCATCAATTCTTGGAAATATTTTTTCAAAATGTTGAAACTATTTTCAATTAAGACTCTGGCACAATTGAATTGCCGATTGAACAAAGCTTCTAGAATGAAATGTCAAACTCCAATATTCTTGTGAAGCACCATTAGCCATGGAGACAACAAATACTTCTTGCCCTCGTGAGAACAACACCATAGAAATGAAAGAAGACATCACTAAATCACGCTATTGCAAAGAAAGATTTCATTTGTCACACTGAAAAATTGCAACGAATGTTGTAAGCCATGAGCAAGCTTGAAACTATAATAAAATGATGGAGCTCTTGTGGTCATCAAGCTTTGATACTGAAAAGAAAAGAAGTCGACAACTATCTCCAAAAGCTAATCATAAACAAAGGTTGTGACCGACAACTAATGGCAATGAGAATGCCCTAATTTAACTTTATGTGTGAATATAGTTAGTTAACTAAGCTACTAAGTTAACAATGTAATGGGAGTTCATATGAATGTGGTTAAAAGTGGGTGGTGATCTCGGCATTAAGGCTATTGACAAAGTTAACAAACCCCAGGTGTAGAACGACCTTTTGTTGAGTAAAGGGTAGAATAAGACTTAACAGCTGTTAACAGGGTTCCAATGGATGGGGCACTGGTGGGGTCTGGGTCACGTACTGAGGGGCGTGTTTCAACCCCACCGTCTCAGCTGCCAGGGATTCTGTGGGTCTTTCACTTTTGCAGAGAGCTTTGATTAAAGCAAAGCACAATCTGTTGCGTTAGTTGTTGACTGAAATGATCACTGGGGGGATCGCTTGTGTGCCCTCAGAAGTTAGAAACGGATTTTGGTGGGTCCTGAGGCGTCAGGTTTGGCACCTTTGGAAGAGACTGAATGGATCTCCATGCTTTTGAAGGCAGAAATTTTGTTGGATGGTTTGGTTTTGAAAGCTTTTGGAATTGAAATCAATGATTCTCTTTTTGGCAGTGGTAGATTTTTAGTGTAGATGCTGTGATTCTTCCACTTATCTGGTTTAAGCTTTTAACAAGCTGTTGTTTTGTATTCTACAAGGGTTGATGTTAGCTGCAAAGGTTAGTGGACTGTATTGGATTCTAGAAATAACAAAGAATTTTTAACAATGTTACAATCTTTACAACGTTCATGACCATGTTTTTTTTTCTACTTTTGTTATAAGCCACATTGGCAACTATCCATGGAAGGATTTAGTTGAATTTGGTTACAGCACATATAGAAAGCTTTTTAAATCCTGATACTTTTTGACTACCTGTAGGATCGCAGAGTATGAATGTGCTGAACTCAGTTTTTTTTTCCTTTTCCCTTATTTTCTGGTGAAATTTTTGATCTTTTTTTTTCCAAAACCCCCTGCAAGAAGCGCACAGCTCATTTTCAGATTTCATAGCAGTGCAAGAAATTTCGCATAAAAAAACTTGAATGGTTCATTTTTTTCTGGTGAAAAATCGCCGAGAGGTGACACGAATTCCATTTTTTTTGGCACAAAATTCTTCTTATCCGTAATAATGTCGCCAAATTTCTCACAAATTCTTTTTTCTTGGGGAGCGTGTCGCCAGAGTTCTGTCTACGGATTTAATGGTCCTCTACAAAAGCATGGCCAATTAAGACCAAAAATATGTCTGGGATGCTGGCCACTGCACCTGCATTAGAAGTTAGAATGTTGAAAACAAAACAGACTGATGCACGCATGTGCCCAAATCTTGGCTCAATAGGTAACATTAGAGGAAACCATAAATTAGTCCAAAAGAAGCCTAAACAAACTACAAAATCCACTGTTGTGAGTAATGGCGTGCACCGTGCATGATCTTGAAAATCAAAATCATCATGGTGGCGAAACCAAGTTGCTTATCATAAGAATTAAAAGTCTTAATTGCAGGCTTGGGTTAGTATGGGCCCAAGGGACCCAACTTTGAAGAAAATGGGTTGTCACAATATTGAAGAGAGCAGTAATGAGTTGGCCATCACTCCTAAGATCAAAGCAACTTATGAAATTAAGTGAAGGCATTAAATGGTGTAGTTAAAGCCCACAGAGTTTTACAAGTGTGGTTTTCAACTTCCTTGTTTTCACTTCATTATGTTACTTAAGACAGTAGGCCTGACACTGTGGCTTAAGATATAGGCATTGGGGGGGGTTTTGGGTGTTTTGAAAGGGATTGCAATTTACAATGGTATCAAATGCTGAAATCTGGGTTTGTTTCTAAGTAGGTTAGCTCACTCCTTTTACATCCAAACTCAGCAAATGCAGGTTACAATTTGTGCAGTTGAATAAAATGACCATGTCACGTGGGCTCAGAATTTCGTAAGCAAGTGAAATAGAAACAATTATGATAAATGATTTTTTTTACAAATATCAAAGTGAATGATCAACCTTTAATTTTTAATTTTATTCATAATCCAAACCGATATTACTATTACAAAGCCTAAGATTGAATTTGAACAAAAAATAATGATAATATTGACAGAAATTATTTTTGTGAAGTTCTTGCCTGTCTTTCCCAAAAATAAGACATCAAAGGGTTGAATTCCTCCTAACACATTATTAGGTTAGAGCAACATGATTGATATCCCCTTTTTTTTGCAATGAAATAAAATACCTTTGTCTTCTTCAAAAGGAAAAATGACACACACATATATTGGTGGCACTTGGCTTCATTTTGGTTATTCATCCTAAATTTCAAGCTCAAGGTGAGAATCATGTACTAATAAATGATCTTTCCACTTTCAACAATCACCATGTGATGTCTTTTGTTTCTTTTTCTTTTTTGGGGTGTGGATAGCTTACATGGGATACTGAACAAACTTGACATTGGGTTTCGTGGTGGATCTAGATCACATAGGTATCTCGCTTTAAAATAGGTAGGTGTTGTATGGAGGTACACAAACTCAACAATTGATACTAGCTGGTAGTAACTAGTGACGTAGTGGCGGCGCAGACCAAACCAAAACGTGGAATTCAGTCCTGGAATCACATAACTATTAAAGGAGGTGGGCCAGACTCAACCAGCATCTCACCATCACACCATGCAGCATGGTTAATTTATAGATAACAAGGGGTGTGTCCTTACACCCTGTGGGCCTTGCCAATTACATTAAAAAGTATCTTAAGGCAAAAGAAGAATTATGGAAACTAAAATATTTCACTATGCAAAAATATAATCTTCAAAAAACTCCTCTAAAAGAAAACCAAAATCCTTCCAGATATTATAGCTCTATTACTAATCTCAAGTTTCAACACAAGCCAAAATATCATAGTTCAAACATCCTCATATAAAAAATAGATCTATTACCTAGGGGCCAAAATCCCTTAAGCTACTATACTCTATAATGAATCTGAACACAATATCCTTGCCTCGGTAGGCAGGGCCAATCATCATGGGTGGGATTGGGACACTACCCAAAGTCTCATACTAGGGCTATATTGGTCTCAATACCAAGTATTTACTTGGCACATCCCAGCCAATAATCAGCCTGCTTTAGACCCTAAGAAGGCCAGGACTAGGCTGGTATGAAAGTTTTAAAAAGGATCCAATACTAGTACCATGTCAGTATGAAAATTTTAAGATAAATTCTATACCTGTTAGCAACTCCTATGTCCAGAAGTGGATGATACCCACCCAATAGTGGTCTTAACCAATGTTGGTCTGGTGTATGCATCCTGTACATGGTTGATAATGCACCCATATTCGACCCCACCAGGTCTGATTATGACCTCAGGCAATGCCAGCCTTGTACTAATATCCGCTTGGTAGAAACTTGAGGTGTAATACCAAGCTCATATTAGTTTTTAAGTTGGTTTCAATAGAGGGTGTATACTTGCCACATATCAACCAAAATCCTCTCATTGGTCTCTAACCTCATTCTTTTTATAGAGCGATTAACCTCCATTAGAAGCAATAATATATAGTTGAATCAAATGGCAAAATAATTTAAAAAGAACCTTTCTGTGGATTGAAATTATGGGTCAACTCTTATTTCTGCTAATTCAACACTGAACTGAAACTTGGCCTACATCAGGGAAACATTATTGTATGGAATGCTCAAGTATTTCCTAAGAGCATGCCCAATGGTAGCAATAGTAATATGACCTTTCCAACATATTTTGGATTGAATGCAAAGGTGGGGGACCAATGGTTGGGGAGCAATGAACACCTCATGGGAGCTTTGGAGATGGTCTCCAAGGTTTCATTGAAGCGACCGAGGTTGTAAAAACTTGTGTTGTTTTGTCACAATCCTTCTAAACAATAGTTGATTCTTTCTCAATACAAACTTTGATCATATTTATCTAGCAAGAACAATCATATTTAAGGGGTGACAATTTTAAGTTTTGATCAATCAATGTGCATCTTGTGTCTACTTGGCTTAGATATTAATTTTTAGCAAGGCTAGGAGGTTTTGCAATCAATGGCCTTGTTCAAAGAGGTTCTGCAATTATCGATTCTTGAACATCAACAAGATGAGGAAGTGGGTGTATGGCTCTTGAGAGTTCATGTTGTTGAAGACCATCAACTTCCTCATGGACACAAGTTGGACCTTCATGTACTTGAACTCGTACTTAAAAGGACAAGAAAGTTATTGATGATAATTCCACGCATGATGCCATGGGGAATAGCAATAAACCAAGAATGGGTGCCCTTATTTAATTTAGAGCTCCCACATGGATTGAAATTTTTGATCCAATGCTCATTCAAAATGTTTCTATTGGCATATAGGCCATTGGAGATGAAAATTGTAGTTCAAGTTGAAAATACCTAAAAAGCAAATCCAAACCATCACAAAAGGAAAGACTTTTGATTTTGTGTTGCAATGGACTTTAAGCTTGGATGAGTTTTGGGAATAAGTTCCTTCAAAATGATTGGGGAAAAAATAAACATGGTTGTGGATTTTGAAAAGTTTGCAATCATATGCCAATTTTGTGGCAATTTGTTGCATCTATTGGGAGACTATCAAGTGTTCATGGCTAGAAGAAAGTCTTCAAAGATCACATTAGGGTTATGAGGCAAAGGAAAACATGAAAGGGGTAGAAGAAAGATGAAAGGTAATTGGAACAAAAAAGAGGATCATGTTAAACAAAATACAAGAAAAGAGTGGGAATACAAAAGTCTCAAAGCTCAAAGTTAGTAAAAAAGAACTCATACGTTGATTAGGAAATTTTCATGGAAATGAAAAGGAGAAAAAATCACAAGAAAACAAAAGGTGCACCTACATGCATTAATGACCAACATCCTTAAGGTGAGCAATTAAAGAAAGACAAGGAAGAAGGGCTCATGGGTTTCACAGGCATAGGCTCAAGCTCAAAGGTTGACATTTCAAAAACCTAGCCAGAAGTGTGGTGATTGGGAACAAAAAAGATCCTTGCCAAATAAGGATCTAAAACCAAATAATGTGATGGATGAGGGTTGTGCAAAATTACTAGAGGCAAAGGGTTGAGCAAATGGAAACTACATCAAAGGGAATTGTGTTCATTACCTAGTCACCACATAAGGTGGGAGGGAACAAATGAAATGTTGAAGAAATGGAGAGCTCGGATGAAAAAGATGCAAATGAAAGTGAAGAGCTAGTTTGAACTTCAAACCCAAAATCTAATTCTTGAGAAATTTTCAAGTGCAAGTCCAAGCATGGGAGCTAACTTAAGGCCTATGACAAGAATTTTGGAAAAATTAAAACCCGTACTAATTTCATAGTCACAAGTTCCATGAAGATGTTTCCCACACATCATGGAATAGAATCCTAATAAGACTAATTGCCTTAAGTCCAAAAAACTAAAGGGGTTTCCATGGTAGAAAAATCCAAAACACCCCAAATGAATGTCACAATCATTATATCTATTTTGAAATATATGAAAATGATTCGCGTGGAAGCAAAATTGTTTCAAAATGCCCAAACCACATTGTTAATCTCGATCTTTAAGGACAAAACAAAAACATAACACATTTTGGAGGGTGGCCTTCATACAATTAAATGGGAGAGTTGATTGATGCACCCCCAAGCTACTTGATGGACTCAACTGCAAGTCCGAAGGTGAAAACATTAAAAGGAGAAGGACTCGGGGCGCGTTCCCTAGCTCGCAACACTTTGGGGTAAAAGGGCGTGCTGGAACTCCATGATGGGATTAAGAAGATTGACAAGCAATTCAATCACTCATATGGACCTGCACAAACCAAACAACAAGTTGGTTAATGCGTAATTGGAGCATTTTGGTGCATGAACGAGCCACGAGCAAACACGAACTCACAAGACTCACCATGGCCCGGCCTTGGGGGGGGGGGAGCCACCACCTTCCCCCTTATAGTATACTTTGTGCCTGGCCACAGGACCAGCACCCAAATGTCATTTTGTCCTAAAATTGGGAGTCCCGAAATTCCCACAACTGGGACACCCTTGACTTTGGGGGCCCATAATTTTGTGTGTAGACTCCGATTGAGATGAGGTCTGAAGCAAAGTTATAGCCCTCATTGAGAGCTTTCCAAAGATATGTGCATGCCACCTGTACGCAAGGAAATCAAGTCAATTCCTAACTTTTAATGGTTAGGAGTCGAATTACCAATTTGACTCCCATGTTTTCATTTGGCCATAACTTGTGTTTTAAATGCCCAAATGGGTCATGCAAGCCCATTTTAAACATCTAAGTTCCAAGAGCTTTCCAATGATATAAGGAACTTTTCAATCTAATGAGTTTTGATCCCTATGATCGCTCTTTGAAGATTCGGGAGTCCATCAGGACTCTAACTCCCAAAGTGGGAACTCATTTGGGAATGTGAAGGTTCATTCCCTCACACTCTCCTACATTCTCGAGAGCATGAGATGTGGCTCTTGGGCTTTCCTCTTAGCCCGCACCCTTGTAAGCCCTTACTTTGGTCACAAGTCCAAGGTTAGGGTTGTGACATTGATGGTGTTATCCAAAGCTAGCAAAGCCTTGGTTCAATTGTAGACATTGTAGATGGGGGTAAGGTTTAGAATTGAAAAGGGAAATTTAATGAGGGCCATGAAAAGTGTAATAAGGAACAATGTGATTTTTATACCATCAATAAGGGACAAAGTACCCAATTGGCAATCTTTTAATGATATATAATGTCTTAATATTCAAGAAAAATCTTCCAAAACCAAAACACTACTTGATGAAAACATATTTATTTTTGTATAATGTTCATGGCTTGAGTATGGATGGGGAGGCTTAAAGGCTTGAAAATTTCTTAACAAAATTGTTTCACATGTGGACATCATATGTCTCAAGAACATAAGCTCCATAAAGAGAAAAAAACAAATATTGGGAAGCAATTATGCCCAAGGGCTTGGGTGTGGATTGTGAAAGCAAATGAAAAATGCACTTATGAAGTACAACAAGGCTAGGTTGGCCAAGGATATACATGTATCTTGGTAAATCTTAAAATTGCAAATCATGTCTATGATTACTAAATATTGGGAGGCAATAAATTCAAATGTTAATGGTAAGGGGGTTGTTTGGAAATATAAACAGAATCCATGTGTACACCCCAAACAACCCATCATAAATAATCATACTATGTGAACATATGAAGGAAATGTAAACAAGAAATTATAGTTAGATCCTTTGTAGTAATTGGAATATGGTAGAGAATAAATAAGACAAGGCATCAAATTGTGGAATGATCAGAATTTCAAAAAGAAAAAAAATGGCTTTGGTGTGCTCAAATTTACTTTGGATGTAGGTGAACTTGTTGAACATGATGAAAATTTTCAATTTTTTTGGGACAATCTAGGATGCAGGAACAAGAAGATTATGGCCAAGTTAGATATATTTTATGTTTTTAGTAGCATTAAGGAAGGGTGAGGCAAGATCTCTTACTATGCCCTAAAAGAGGATGGGTCAAATTTAACCATCACCCAATTTTGTGCGTGTTGGAAACATCAAAAGCTATTACAAGGCAAACATTTTGGAAAGATGAACCTAAGACATATTGAAGTAATCAAGGAAAATATTCAAGTGATATGGCAAACTCAACTTAAATGTATTTCTTTTTCACCAAAATGGAAAAAAAATTAAATATTACAAAGAGTTTTGCAAGAGAAAGGCAACATATTTATTTAGGTAGGAAATGAAATTTGGGGCAAAAGTTGGAATAAGTGCAAATGGCTTTTATAGACTCTTTGGTGGATGAAGATTTCCAACAAACTACGACAAATATGAGAATAAATGTTTAATAATTTTTAAAAATCAAATCAATGGGATACATAATTTGAATTAAGATCCATTGTAAAGATTGAAAATATTAATTCAAAAGAATCTTTCATTGGAATAAAAGGGAAATTCGACAAAGATATTGGTCCTAAAGAGTGAAAAAGGGAATGATAGTCAATAGGGAATAGGACTTGGAAAATGTTTGATACAACTTTTGAAAATAAACTCTACATAATCTAATTGGAGATGCTTGAACAAATGAAAGTACATGCTAAAGTTTTCAACATAATGCCATGAAGTCTATTGACACCATGAATTTTAGATTGGCAATGCTAATCATTATAGAATAGTTTTTAGCAATAATCAAATCCATGGCCAAAGGGAAATTTGTTGCCCTTGATGGAATGGTGTTGGAGTTTTATTCTTTCTTCTAGGACTTAGGTAGGAATTTGGCAAGATGATCAAAGTAACAGTTGATGAAGGAAAATTACCCAAAGGGGTCAACAAAGGTGTGTTCAAAAATGACGACAAGGAATGTTTAAATAATTAGAAACTAGTTATGTAGTTGAATGTGATGTACTGAATATGTTAAGTACAAAATTAACCTAGCTTAACAACTTTGATTCAAGTCACTCCCCCCTGCCCTTTAGAGGACATCCAAGGGGGTGTCACAATATGAAATAAGCTCCCTTTGTCACTTTTTCTATTTGGATACAATTATCCTTCTCTTACTTTATCTGATCTAGATAACAATCCCCTTTCTATTCACAACATTAACCTCTTACCCTTGTTGTATTAAACCTAACCTTAACCTAATGAATCACAATTAACTAGGACTTGCACTCTTCTTCCCTTTTTGGATATTATTACCCTTCCTTTCTTTTATTTGATCTAAACAACAACTACATTTCCTATTCACAACATTACCTTCATACTTTACTGTATTAACCGGGCAACCCTAACCCAATGAATCACATCTAGTTAGGATTTGGATTGTTCTTCTTATTTTTACCTTTTTTTTAATATAGTATTTTTTCTCCTACCTTGTCTAAACCAAACAATGGCTACATTTCCTACTTCCACACTATCCTTTGCTCTTGCTATAATTAACCACAATCCTAAAACCAACAATTCATAACCAAAACCACACACACAACATGTAGCAATTAGATACAATATTCTTCAAAAGCATAGCTTCACACATTAAAAAAAAAGAAAGTTACATGAGTTGTTTAGTCCTTAATGTGGATCTCCTCCCCACCAAGCTCTTACCCTACTTGATGTAACATTATCATGTCTAGCAACAACTCTTCATTTCTATTCTACCTTTACCCCCAACCTTGCTAACAACATGAATCCTTCCAACTCCTTGAAACTAAACTCCTTATTTTTCTCTACCTTCACTTCAAGGGGATAGACCTTTACTTTATATTTAAGTCAATCCTTCCTCCATTCTTTCATCCTCCTTTTCTATCAAGCCTTAGCTCAAAATCCATGTACCTTTCCCACCTTCACCCTTTAGTAGAATGCCCACCAAAACTGCCTTGAGCAATTACTAGCATTGCCGCTGATGTATCCACCTCCAACTCCTCCTGTTATTCGGTTGGATGTGTTTGGTTAGCCCACCTTTTCACGATGCAATAACCTCTTCTTGCGTGTTTGCTTCTTCAAGATATACCCAATCCCACCAACTTTCACGCTATTCATCATCATTCATCACTTCCCTCCCACTATTTCACACCCCACTCATCATTCACAAGAGTGAATGTGGTCAATAAACTATAGGAGGAAATAAAGTTGTTGTCTTAACATAACCGTAATATTTAGCATTTTTTTAGAAGCTTTAGCTACCATATCCATACCCTCTCATTCAAGAACCTTACCCAACCCAAGCCAAACATGATAATGTTGTTTTAACCTAGCCTAGTGATTTTACCCTCCCCCCACCTTATCTTGTTCAAGCCACCCATCCCTAGCAATCCATCTTGGATAAGACCTTCCTATTATCCTACTTTTTGAACTTCCAATTAAAACCCCAAAACTTCATTAGTTGACCTACCTAGGCTTTACTTGAATTGGGTTAAGTTAATTAGTGCCCAACACTAGATATATGCAAAAAAAAATTACAATTGAATCTCCAACTAATCTCCATGGAAATGGTGGATGTGGATCAAATCGCCTTCCCAACATTGTAATGTATTCTAAACAAGGTATTATTGGTACAAGAAACCATGGATTGGGTCAATTGTTATAATAAATCAATTATCTTTCTAAGATTGGATTTTGCTGCAACCTATGACAAGGTAATTTGAAATTTTGTTTTCCTAGCTTTTCTAAAGCTAGGTATGGAAAGTAAGTTCACTAACATGATGAGGTTGTTGTTCCAAAATGCCAAAGCAATAACATGCTTTAATGATGCCATCATAAAATCATTTAGGATAGAAAGATGAATCAAGGCCACTAACTTCTTACGTTTTTTATCCTAGTTGGAGAGATGTTCAATTTCATGATCAAGAAAGTAAAATATTTGGGAGATATAAAAGGCATATCTATTCCTAGAGGTAGAAAACAACTACTTTATTACTAAAAGGAAAGGCAATAAATATACAAATATGGTTAACTTGTTGCAGTTTTTATTGTTTATGCACGACTTAGAAATAAATTGGGACAAGTCAATAGTTTCTTGGAGTTGGCAAAGGAGTAAGAAAAAATTTGGTTGGACTAAAGGATCAAGTGGAAGTGGCCTAAGGCAAGTGCCTTATCTAAACTCCCAGGAGTCCCTTTTGGCCTAGACTTGGATGTCAAGGAGGTGATGACTTTATGTTGTGGAAAAAGTGCATAAAAAGTTCAGGTTTTGGAATTCTTTGCACATTTTGCTTACTAGTTATTAGTGTAAACTTAACATTTGCATTTAAATTATTTATCGATGTTTGGGGAGGTTATAAGAAAGTGGTGGATAAGTGTAAAATTATGTTGAAGAAATTTTAATGGTTCAACAAGAGATTGTTTGATAGGTTAAAAAAATGCATTCACCTTTGGACCTTGCTTTCAAGCAAAACACTTTTTATATTGATTTCAATGACCTAGTTTTTAATGGCAATAGATTGCATAAATTTAAGTCAGAGAGAACCATTGAAAGGTTCACTTGATTAAGGTAGGTGACATGCCCTTTCATGCTTGCCACCTTGCATTCCACATGCCTCACCAAGCTCTATTTGTGTCAACTCCTTTAGTTCCTAACTACTTGCACACCCCACGACACACTTGGTTAATCCAAAAGTTCCAACCTTTCAAGATGGACTTAGACTCCTTAAACCTTATTCTTGAAGCTAAATCTAAGTCTAACTTGGAACCAACCAAGGATTGGCTCCTAGAATTAATCCACATGGCCTTAATTAAAACGAAATCAAACCTAGGCTGACTCGGGGGCCTTCTAAGACCAACTTTGAAAGTTGGTCCAAAGGATATAGGTTGAGATAACCCAAGTCGTCTCAAGGCCAACCTTCTTTTGGTAGCCTTGAAGTTTTAAAGGGATAACTCCTAATTGTCCGAAGCATTTTAGTGGGCTTGCCCCCTTGGGCAACCTAGGACAACATTTAGTCATATGTTGTAGATTTTAAAGGGATAATGCCCTTCACTATAATCCCAAGACAACCTTTAGTTGTTTTCTTAGTTAGTGAGAGCCTAAGCTTTTGCCTTAACCCATCCTAACCCCAAAGTCTAGATGTGTCGTAACTTATAGAAGAGTTGAACCTTGTGGAGCCATTTCTAAACTATTTGTCCATTCTTTTAAGTTTTTATCTCATTCATTGTTTTTGAAGGTTGATGCCATCATCATCGTTATGTTGATGTGTTGGACTTATCCTCATGCGCTTTCCTATTTCCCATTTCATGGCCACACTCTTGCAACCATTTTCGGTAAATGGTTTAAATGAACGGGCTTCACCCACTATGACTCTTTCGGGTGACATCCTTTCCATTTGACCAAATATTGCTTGCCAATTTGCTTGGTTTGCTTTATGATTAAAATGCACTTTACTTCTGCAACAAATTTGTGCTCAATGAGGTCAAATTTTGGGTGATAGGCTTGTTTTCGATCCTTCCTTTTCTTGTCCTCATAAATTAGCCTCAATTTGGACACATGGAAGGTTAGGTGGGCCATGTTGGTAGTTGCAAAATATACACATCAAGGTGGGGTTTACGAATGATCTTTTAAGGACCCGTGTACTTTGGGACAAACCTATTCTCCAAAGTTTCGGGCATCTTAAAATCTTTTATGTTTAACCACATTAGGTCCCGCAACTTGAATTCAATGTGTTTTCACAATTTGTTGGCTTGTTTATCATAATTAGCATGTGCCTTTTTAAAAAGCTTGATGGCCCATGCTCTCTTCACTTCATGTTCTTTGGCCAACTCTTTAGACTCCTTGCCACCTTTGCGGTGAATGTTTTTTGTTCTAGGAATGGTTTGATCCATGGGTTGTTTTGCTTCAATTCCCATTATGGGAGACATGTCATAAAATCCATTGAGACACATTCAAATGGACCTATGGGATTTAGGAGGCGCCTATATAACTTGAATATTTTTTTTTATGTACCGATTTGGTACTTTGGCACTTTACACACATTCAGACGTAATGTTTTACGTCTTACTTCATTTCATGCCAATAAAAAGTTTTCCCCAACAATTCCCTTGTTGTCTTCTCACCATGGTGTTTCACCATGGACGCATCATGCACTTCTTGCATAACTTTCCCTTTGGCATATAGACTTGTGATTGCTTCTAACTTAGCAATCCATCTAGAAGGGTGATCCCTCTCGCCTTATTTTTCTAGCGCAAGTCATTGAAATAAATTTGCACTAAACGATCTTCCACATATGCCTCTCGTATCTTTCTCTTTATATCGCTTTTTTTAATGAACATGGCTCAAAGAATTTGAGTAGTTTGAGGATAGTGCCCCAGACTATTGTCACGAAGACAATCCCTAGTTGTGTTCTTGACCATCAAAAGCCCAAGCTCTTGCCTTAACCCATCTAGACCTCGAGGTCTAGACATATCCTGAATCAAACCTCATGGAGTCATTTTTGGCCTAACTCTCATATCATCTTAGTGCCCTACTAAGGTGATCTTGATACGAGGCCCACATCCAATTAAGACATCTTTCAAGCAAAAGGGCTTGTCAGTAGCTTGGGTGACGTCAAATAATGTAGTTGGTCCAAAAAACACCCAAATGATGAAGGCAAGCTCCATGAAATGTTGGCCAAACTGTGGTGCGTGATATGGATGGAAAGTCAGGTGGTGTTATCAACCACCTACGTAGTATAATGTGGTAGGTGTGTGTCTTTTGGGTTGGGGTTGGCTGTCTGCCAAGTCTCTCCTATTCATTTGTGCCAAAAAAGAAAAAGGTACAGGATCAGGGTCCTGATCTTCCAACTTCCAAGACAATAAATTGTACATATTTTGAAATAAAAGCTCTAGGCTACATGGTTTGAAGTCTCCATCAGTTTGTGAAACAAAAAACATGTACACAATGTTGATTTGTCCAAGCTATTGAAGGACTACTACTGGGATGGCCATACACCACCTGCACATTACGCATGGCCCATGCTTGGTGAGAGTTGGCCATGAAAACCAAATGTGTGTGTGTGTGTGTCCAATCCTTGTTGCAATACACCTCCCCATTTACCGAAAAAATAAATCATGTAGTCAATTTTTTTCCCACAACTACAGGACAATATTTCAGTGAACAACTTGAATGGCAAGAAGGTTAGTAGTCAGCATGAAGGAATTTTCACATGGATTTGAGTGAGGTTTTGTTTGATCAAATAAACTCATTCATTGGACCTCTAGCTGGTGAACTCAATTACCCACATTGAGGATTGCACCAATGAGGGTGTTCGGAATCCCATGTGAGTAGCAGGGTGCTAATTCTAAAACCCCATTTGTGAGTTCGACCCATGAGTTCCATGCTAGGATCCCTTTGATCCTTGGTTTTCAAGGATCCTCACATTTACATCCCAGAAATTTTAAGGTTTCATTCTTACTTGAAGAATCACATTTTGGCTTCAAATGCTTTTTATGAATATTTAATTTAGTCATTGTGAGTGCCATATTATGATGCGTCGTGCATTATTGTTCTGTGAAAAGTTTCTTTTTAGTCTGAGGAGCTTCAAATCCAACCTTGGGTGGTGAGGCAACACTGCCGAGTCCTATATGAGTTCCTATATACTAAAGTTATCTGTTAAGTCAGGTGATAAGGGGCTGAGAACAGCTAGTTTCAGCATAATAGGGCATCAAATGTGTAACTGGGAAAAGAAAATTTACAAAACGAAATAGAATGAACTAGATTTCTAATTAAGATTTTGAATAGACCAAAGATATTTGGCAAAAGGTTTACACTCTTAAGGGTTAAACTCGCAATGTAGAGGAAGGCTTCCTTTACAGCCAGAGTAAACAATTGCAGCCAATGCACCATCCGCTGGATGCCCCTATGACTCAGTTGTGGATGAACCTCAACTGAGTTAATATATGCTTTCACCTCAAGTTGATCCATTTTGTGAGACTATTGAAAGCCATGACATTGCAACTTGAGATGATGCAACTGGTGGTGTTCTTTTTGGTGCAAAATTTTGCCAAAATGTGTAAAATAAATATTTTAAAAGGAATATTCTGTCAAAATATTCCCATTTTCCTGAAAACAATGGTCAAAATTTGAACATTTTCATTATGTTTGAGTTTCACAACATTTTATTTACCTAGTCTTAAAAAAATTATTTTGACATGTTTTGTTCTAAAAACCTCTTGGGATGCTAGCCAATGACACAAAATCAGAAAATTGAAAAAAGATATCACTGAATGGAACCTTGTAACATGCTAAGGTAATTTGAATGCAAAAATGAAAGTGATAAAAAAAGAGGCAGCCTTCCAAAATACACGCCACTAGAACTCCAATTGTCAGCCACAATTGGTTCACAATTGGTTCCAAGAAGTGTTAATTTTGGGTCAATTTTGTGATGCAAGGGAAGTGGTGATCATCCATAGGAAATTTATGCCAAATTTTGGCTTCAGATTCTGTCCTTTGATCCTTTTGGGTATTGGAACAAAATTAAATTATTTTCAGATTTTCACTTTGCATTTTTGAATTTCACTTTTTGACAAGATTTCACTGGAAAAAAAAGGTTACTTGTTACTTCCCAGTTCAAGCCTAAGAAATTCTATCCCAAATCCTTCAAAGATGTGAAGTCTCTTCTTTTTCGACAGCACCAATGAACTTCAGTTTCAGCATTCAAAACAAAATCATAAAAGTCTAACACACATATTGACTAGGATGTTTTTGAGTAAAAAGAATTGATTAAAAATTCAAAAAAAGAGAGAAAATATATTCAAATTAACTCTAAAACAATTCCCTAATTTTCCCTAATTTTTTGGTTAATTTTTTTGAAACTTGTTAGGAAAAAAAACATTGATATTGACATTCTTACCCTACTCAAAAACTCTATAGTGAGTTTTGTGTTGAGCCCCAGTTTAAAAGGTCGACCCGAGAAGACTTTGCAAACCGGGAGTCGAAAGTACTTTTACCACTCGTTACAGACGTCCGTAAAGTCAGCAAAACACGGGACCAGAACTCTGAGTTTGGTCTAAAACCGGGTGAGATTCAGGAAAACCCTGCGAAAAAGTACATTAGCCTTCCACCGGGGCTGAAACCCTCTTTCCTTTTTCCTCGATTGCTGCTACATATATTTTCTATAATTACCTCGAACCCTGTGCATTCCAGCATTTCGTACCCAGCTTTTATCGAACTTCCTTACTTTGTAAATGCTGAATTCCAGCATTTCGTACCCAGATTTTATCGAACTTCCTTACTTTGTAAATGCTGAATGCTGAACCTCACTCAACGAGGGGATAGGGGGTGAAAAGAGGCCCAAAGACAGTGTGAAGACAGGATGACTCTACAGCTTTCTCTAATATGCTTGATTCTCTTTTTGGCCTTGCCTTGGTAGGCAATATATTCATTATAGAGTATAGTAGCTTCCGGGATTTTGGCCCTTACGTAATAGGCCTATTTTTATATGAGGGTTTTTGAAGAATGATATTTTGGCTTGTGTTGAAACTTGAGATTAGTTTAAAAGTTGGAATATCTTGAAGTATTTTGGTTTCTTTTAGAAGGTTTTTTGAAGATTATATTTGTTCATGGTGAAATTTGACTTGTTTGTGCCAAGTTAAGAGCTTTTTAGTTTTTTCTCTCTGGGCTCTTTGATCGTATATTTTTCTAATTTGCTTGCAATATGACTATGCACACTGTATCCTTATGTTTATCTAATCTAAACTTGTTTGGAGCCGTATTTAGAAGTTCTCCTTAGTGTCACCTTGTATTTGGGCCTTAGTTTGACCATCTAATCCTTCATTTATGCCCAATTTGAGTATATCTGAAAATTTGAATGAGTGAAATTAGACTACCCTGCTACCTTGGGCTAACCCCGACCTCTAGATGGGTGGGACTAACACTCGCTATAGACTTCCCACATGGTCCAAGGCCTTGTTGTCGGATATTACTATCTTTGGTCCCTTGTGCTAACCACAAACTTCATCTAGTTTGAGGATTTAGAACGCCAAGGCCACCACTATGAGTCCCCTTCTTCAAACCTTCACTCGATGGCATTTATGCGGTTCCTGAACATGTCAAACTGAGACTCGAACCTAGCCCAACACTTAGATTCATAACCCAAGTTGCCATGGGGGTCGCACTGTGGTGTTCCGAATTTGGGTCTTGATTAGGTGAGCCCCCACACTTGAAGGTTTGCCTAGAAAGGCATGTCACTTTCCCCCACTTTAAAAATGTCAACATCCTTGTTTGTCGCAACCCCACTTTGGCCAAGTGTGGGGGTGAAGCCCAACACTTCCAAAGTTGGGGATTTGGAGTCCTCCGGGACTCTCGAATGTTTAGAGTTCGACAGAAAGACCCAAAACACCTCGCATTGGGGTGTTTTTGGTGTCATTGGAAAGGTCTTGAAGCGTAGATATCGAAAATGGCCTCGCATTGGTCATTTGGACATTTTCAGCCCAAGTTATGGGCAAAAGAAAGGTCGGGAGTCAAACTGGCAATTTGACTCCCGACCACTAAAAGTCGGGAATCGACCTCTTCCCGACATCCGATTTGAGAGTGCAACATGGCGTTAGAAAGATTTCGACGAGGGGTACAATTTTGGTTTAGACCTCGTTGCGATCGGACTCTGCAGTCGGGAGTTATGAGCTCCCAAAGTCCCGGGACTCCAACCGGGACAATTTCAGGACAATTTCGGGAGTCCCAGGAAAAAAAAGCCATTTGGATGTAGCCTCGGTGGAGAGTTGCAGAGAATACTATATGGGGGAAGGTGGTGGCTTCCCTTGAGTCCGGGTCGTGGTGAGTCTTGTGTGTCAAAGTGCCCATGGTTTGTCCCAACACCCAAGGGTGTCCCGAATGCTAAACTAACCTCTTTTGGTTGGTTTTTGGATGCAGATTCACACAACATAAGCTAGTCCCTCTTCCTAGTCTAATCCCGGGGCTCCCAACATGACCCTCTACCCCTTTCTAGTGTTGGAAGTTGGGAGCATGCCCTTAAGTCTCAACTTTCCGCAACGTGACAAAATGAAACCCTCGCGTGGGTTTCACCCTGGGACTTTTGAGTGCGTCATGTTTTGCGAGTGATTTTGTAACGTGCCCCCAAATTTTTCGAGAGACTCAAAGGTGGGTCCTAGATCAAAACAATAGAAGGAGAAGAGAGTTGGGGTATGCTCCTTAATTCATTGCATTTTGGGGATAAGTGGGCAAGTTGGAGTTCTAGGATGGAATTAGGAAATACTCACAAGCGAAAGTTCAAGATGAACTCAACCTGCACAATTAAGAAAAAAAGGTGGTTAGTGCAAGTTGAATGGAAGTGGTGTGATGGATTTAATAGGGACAACTTCAAGCATAAGCTTTGCATAACCCACAACCTTTAGACGGATGCACCACTCCCTCCCTATAATATACTTTATACCTTTCTGTGGGTATTACATCCAAATGTTTTTTTTTTTTAGAGTCCCAAAATTAGGATTCTTGTTGTCTCAAAACTTTGGACGTTCATCTATCTTTCTCAAATCAAGTCTGTTTTGAAAATGTTAAACAAATATTTCATAACCCTTAAAAAGATGTTTCCAACAGTGTATAGCATGCCCCAATCAGAGTACATTTTGACCTTTGCTTTCAAGGGATTTGTGGTTAGGAATCAAATTCCCAATTTGATTCTTGCCCTTTCTTTTGATCATAATTCATGTAAATGAGGTCTAAATGAACAACGTGAAGGCACTTTAAGCATCTATGTTTCAAACCTTTCTAATGGTGTCTTGGGGCTCAATTTGGTGTTTGTTTGCATTTCCAACCAAGGTTTTGAACATTTGCAACTCTCGCACGAGTGCAATTCCCAAAGTGGGAGTGCACTTGGGAATCATTGGGTTTCATCCCTTGCACCTTCCCCCATTTTAACCTCATGGACCTTCGCATTTCACAATTAATTGTGAACCCAATGTTAGGGTTGCAACATTTTGGGGTGAGACATTCCTTTTGTGTACCCCAACCGCAATTGTGCCCATAGGTGTTAACGAGTGAAGGTTTGAGAAAGGGGGCTCGAGGCGGTGGCCTTGACGCTCTAAGCCTTTGAATTAGGTGAAGTTTGTGGTTAGGTCGAAAGATGGGAGATGGTAATCCTAAGCGATAAGGCCTTGGACCGCTAGGGAAGTCCACAATGGGTATTAGTCCCACTCGTTTAAAGGTTAGGGTTAGCCCAAGGTAGTGAGGTAAGCCTAAATGTCCAAGCTTCACCAAGTGTGTGGTCTTCCATGTGCAGGTGAAGTAGATGACTAAGATGGCCCAAAAATAAAACAAGGTGATGTTGAAACAACACCAAGATGTAAACAAGTGCAATAATGAATTCCATTGAAGGTCTAATAGGTAATGGAAATAATAAACTGGGAATTAAACTCCTGTGACTAGGACCAAATTAAACTACATGAGAAAACTAGCATGTTCCACTTTTTTTTCATGTTCATTCTTTTCATCTTGATGTGTGGGTGGGTTTGAAGCTTAGTTTTGGCAAAATTGGGGCCCAGTACTAATAGTTTGGGGTACTTTAAACTTAAACCCTACTAGGTATGCTGGGGTACACTTGTATTACCTATGAAGGTGATGAAGAGCCAACCAAAAGTATGTTGTAGAATGTACATGCATCATGAACAGGAAAAACACATTCATCACATTTGGACTACACTTAGTGGACACATGCACCTGCCATTCTAACATGTTAAATTATTGAACTGATTTAAAAAACCCTAAGAATAAAATGTAAGTTGGTACATAAGATACATGCCTTTCCAAAAGGGTCCATGAAAAATGTAACTGCTTTTGGTTGGCCACTAAAAATGATTGACCATGTGGTAGCATTTAATCAATCTCTTTCACTATATACTTGGTACCTATTCAATATTTCATACTTATAGGCAGGCATGTCTAGTCTAGGCAGGCGCCTATATAACCTAAATTAGCTTGATTTAGTCGCATCGAGAGACCTTAGTTTAGGCGGTGTGTCAATGTAAACTTTATTAAGTGTTTAGAGTGCCAATTAGGGCTCGAACTACTCAATGAGCGTAAATCAGGGCTTGAACTACTCAATGAACATCCACTGCTTTGCCTGTAGCACGCCCTCCAACCCGAAGTCCGATAAGCTTTTGCGAAATGCATCTTTCTCCCAACACAGAATCGAGAAGTCAGACTCAACCGTGCTGGTCCCAGGAAACAAGGTTGCAATCACACCACATAACTCCATCAGGTTTGGGAATCGGCGACCGAGTAGACTCCACCCATCCTTAAAGGCTGATTGACTAGATAGCGCATCGATGCTCTGCTTGAGGACTTGCTCAATTCGGTAAGCATGGAACAGTTGCTTATGTTTGTTAGTGATAGTGTCGATATGTTCACTCGAATAACGCTGCTCCAATCAGTAGCTGTAACGACGCATCTTGCGAATAAATTCGACAACGGATAGTTTGACGAGCTCGTGCGGTAACACTGGTGGGAAGGAAGACGGATCGGCCAACGGGTTGTTGTTTTCATCATGATAGGCGGATAGTTCGGAGATACGATCGCAGGCGGTGACATAAACAAAAGTGATGTCATTGAAGAGCTTGCTTCGTTGGCCTTCATCGGCTTCGTAAATAATAGAATCAACCCAAGAAGTTAGGCCGCTGACAAACTCATGGACAAAAGACAATGGAACTTCATAGCGGCCGTTGATGACGTAACTCGATGTGTCGATATTCGTAATCGTTTCAGCAGTGAGCGGCCCAGTGACGCCAACATCCTCCATGAGAGAGGTGACGAGACCAACCAGGGCGACTTGCTATTGATCCAACAACGTCGTTAATCCCTGAATCGTGCGAAACGTAATTGCCATCCTAAAGGTAAAGTGATGCATGGCAAGTAGAGACACCCACCATAGGCGAGGTGGAGCGAAAGGTGGCTGCTTAGACTTGAGGCGTAAGCAACTGTGGCCGATGAATCTTGAACCACTTAATGACCTTCTCCGTGGATAACCAATGATTGACGACACGAGGGCACGTTGTCTTCATATTCGCGATTAAATTCAGCTGCCGTGTTAAGTGGGTGATAAATCTAGTCATGATAGTAAAAAAACACTCCTTCACGATGGTGTCCATGATGTGTTCCATAATGAGATCTAATTGATGCGCTCCACACCAAACTCGAGTTAGAGGGCACTCATTGTGCATCCTATTGCTGAGGCGAGTGACAACACCAGAAACATGGCCAGTCATGTTGCGGGCTCCATCAGAAGACACACCAAGTAGATGAACCTTCCAATCAGGGCGAAAAACATCCAAGAAAGAAACAACCATCTGGAACATGAACTTGCCGGTGTGCCAATCGAACATTGGAAGCGCAACTGCATGCAGGTTAATAATGTTATAAAAGGCCGACATGAAGATTCGAAAACGCACATCAAGATACGAGGTGCTTTGATGAGTTGTAGAGTCCAAAGTAATTGAAAATGCCCATGCATGGCGTAGATGGCGAGCAATGCATTGCAGGTTGATAACACACACAACTCTGATGTAGTTGGCGACATCATGGCGAGAGCAAGCACGCAGAACAGGGTTGTGCAGCACATCGTATGTGCAGCTCAATATGTTGGACGTTAATCGAAAAGACGCGTCGCATGACACGTATCAGACAGATAATTAGAATATAGTAGTTTTCGACTTCGAGATAGTGACTGAGTAAGAATAACTCGCATTGCCGTCTTCCTCCTCCTCCTCCTAATCCACACGCTGAAATAATGATAGTGCTCGCTCTTTCGCTAATGCTGCCTTTTGAATACATCGGCGAAGCACAACATTGCGTTCAACGTCATTGCCGAATGCAGGATCATTCTCCTTCGCATCATTGTCCACATTGCTGTCGACAATGTCAACAGGGTCAAACATCATGCCACGTACGATCACCTCCATGATGTCCTTTTTGATGTCGAATACGATTTGACGCTCAGTGCCAGGAGATGAAGACGGGAAATGCACCTTAATAAATTTTTTGAATGCGACCAGGACATTGTCAAAGAATGCTTGGTGCTCAACAATCGAATCGAGCCGCTTGTACTCGGCCCATTTCGTTGGGTGCTGGCCGTTAACATGACTTTCAATGTTGTCGTTGCGGAAAGGGCGCATCCATCCCTGAACAGTGGTCGAAGCTTGGCGCTTTGTGCCAACCTTTTCATCACGGCCAAAAGCAATACAGAAACGACATTGTAGTCCAGTGACATGCAGCCCACCATTCGCCACCTTGGTGGACACCTTCAAACCCAAGCGGACGTCGTTGTCCTTCACATACTCAAAAGCACGATTAAAATTCATGAAATGGAGTAGAATGACGTAGAAAAACAAGTAATGGCGCTTATACGACGTAAAACAGTAAGCAATGGCGCTTATACAACGTAGAACAACAAGAAATGGCGCTTATAGGACCACCCCCAACACACGCTCCCCCAACCACGCAATTCGCTGATTTAAGCACGCCAGCGAGAGGTTGTTTAGGTAACTTAAGCGGTGGCGGCTCCGATCGCCTAGACTAGACATGCCTGCTTATAGGTGAGGGCAGAGACATAACTCACACCCTATTATGGATATCGACGACATTTATATAGACCCACATACCAAGTGTCGGTGGAGATGCTCTTCCTATACCTTAGTACCTTGGCCAATTCAATACTAATTATATTATTTTCAGAAATGTTGAAATTTTCAAAAAATATTTCTTCCAAATCAAAAAATGTTGTGAAGGATAATAGTGATTATTCGAGAATATTTCATTTGTTGAAATGAATTTTTCAAAATTAATTAATTAATCAACAGACATGTGTTGGAATGGCCAAGGTTGACTTTTTAGTGAGTCATCCATCTAGTATTGAAACCCCAAATCTAGTACCTAATTTCTGAAACCCCAGGCACTTGACTGGGATTGGGTATTCTATACCCTCTTCAATCAGTCAAACTAATGTTGTAACTGAAAAAAACAGCCCAAAAAAAACAACAAAAGCAAAAAAATGACACCAATGAAAAACTACCTGGTATTGGACTGTCCTTAATGTTTGTGTAAAACTTGTAATTTACCACACTATCTGTGTTGGTGTTCATGTTGTTGAACTCCACGACACTCTGAAATAAAATAGAGTTATCCCGAAAGTCATTCTGTCTTCACCCTATCTTTGGGCCTGCTTTCACCCCCATCCCCTCTTTCAGCGGTATCTGCAAAAGAAGGAAGCTTTGTTAAATATCAGTGTTGGTACAGAAGGTTCGAGACTAATTATAGTAGTTGTACTTATAGGTACGAGTAGTGAAAATATATGCACCAGCAGTGGAGGCGCTCAGGAAAAAGGAAAGACAGGATGAAACTCAGTATATCACCAAAATTGGTGGACAAACTAGTTTGGATCCCAGTTATTTAGTTTTGTAAAATTTTCATTCCCAGTTTATCGTTTGACGGCCTATTATGTCAAAACTGGCCATTCTCGCCCCCTAATCACCATTGAAAATTGACAATGGATTGATGATTAGAGATGATAAATACATTGATTTTATCACGAGCTCTCCACCCAACCTTAAAGATCACACACACAAATGTTGTTACAAACCTTTAATTCACCCTCCTCAAGCTCTGGCCTAAGCTCTGGCCTAATCTAAATAGGAGGGGAACATTCTTATGCAGACGTTACGTAGCCTAGAAGTGCATGCAGAGGCAAATGCATAAGACCGTCATCCCATGCATTGATATATTTCACACTAAATTTAATTTAAAAAATTTAAGTAAACTTAATCAACATATCTCATGGTCCCAAAAATATGTGCATGTAACACAAATATCGCAAGTAATGATAATTTGATATAAGTAAAATAACTTGACAAGAAATTGATATTCAACAATCTTGTGACCTTAAGGATAACTTTAATTTTTTAAAATAAAAAAGTGGGCTGTGGAGAAGTGTTTTTTGTTTTCACCAAAACAGTGAGAACATTTTGGTGTATTTTTTGGGGTTTTTTTTTATAGTGTGATATTCACTAATTTTGATTTTTTTTCCCTTGGAAAAAATGTTACCAACTCTTTTTTATATCATGAAATTGAAGAAAAACACCCCAACGTGGCAGGTGGAAGGTGAGTTACTGAGTTTATTTAAAAGGGGGAAATCTTTATCCCAGTCTGCATTGGATGGGGGGGGCTAGAATATGAGACATAATTTTGCTGGAAAAAAAATCCCATGTGAGACCCCACACTAGATACTCCACTTCCTCAAATAACAATAGTAATAACATGCTGGCCAAACCATGGTAGAACAACATCTCATCATCAGCCCTTTTTTTTCCTGCCATTTTCTGTTGCAAATTCAATGAAAATTTTTTTTTTTGAATTTTTTTTACTAAGATCTGAAAAAAATCCAAAGAAAAGAAAAACCTCCATATTTCCATCTCTCTGCGAAGGAAGGTTGTTTGTTTGTTGTTTTGTTTGTACTTGTGAGCTCCACCGAAGCCGGATGCTTCAGATCATGTTTTTGGTCTCTTTGGAAAGCTCTTGAGGAGGAGGGGTGCATAGTCTTGGTTCCATGATGTTTGGACTTATGGTGTAGAAGTTCATGACTATTGAATGATTTCTTCAAATTAAATTAAATTAAATCACTGCTGAAAATTTCAGAGGAATCTGAAAAAAACTTTACCAAAATCTTGATGAGCAGGATTTAATGGAATTTATTTGGTAGGTAAGATTTGGATTCAGAATGTGGGAGATATTGATTTTAAAGTGATTTCTGCCACTGAAAATTCAAATAAATTTAAAATAACCAGGTGTAGAAGTTCATGACTATTGAATGATTTCTTCAAATTAAATTAAAATAAATTTAAGTTTTGGAAGGAAAAATCAGTTGAGGATGTAGTAACACTTGGGTCAACAGCACAGGCCATACTAGTACATAGTTGAAGTACCTAGCTAATATTTTAAATGTGTATTTTTTCCTTTTCATATTTTATTCATAACTAAATTTGGCTAAATTGGCTTATGGATGATTGCCACGCCGGCTACATCACAAAATTGAAAAAAAGAAAAGAAAAAAGAAGAAAATAGAAAAAAAATTAAGAATGTTTTTACATGTTTCTATCTGCAGACAGAGAATGAATTATTAGCCCAGTTAGTTTTCACTGCAAGTAAAGCCAAAAGGGTAAAAAATGACAATCTCCCACAAGTATTACAAATGTGACCATTAGCCATGTTAAAAGTTTATTGACAATAACTTGAAAAGGATTTGAATACATAGCCAGGGCAAAGGCTGCATAAAGATGCTTCAAAACAAATTGAGGTAACAAAAGAGGTCACAATAAATGTCACCTTAACTTGAGTGAAAAAAAGGCCCTAATATGGTCAATAGACCATTGATCATGTCCATTGTGTGTCTTGAAAGTGGGCAACACCCCTTTTGACTTCTATTCTTTTTTATACATCTTTAGTTGCATGTTAAAATTCAAGAAGCTTGACTAAATGATAAATAAGTTCTCACCACGATGTTGTTGATTGATGGATGTGAAATATGTACTTGATTTATGGTCCATTTTCACATCCAAGGATCATCCGTAGTGCCATTCAATTCATTAAATCCATTATGTTATATAGATACATGATATCGCTTAAGTCCAATGTTGGATCCCGTAGACACATGTTTAATGGAGCATATGAGTGAAATCCATACTTCACGTGTGATTGGGGCCATCAAGTTCCATTTGAAGTTTGAACATTCTCGATAAGAATGTGCATCCAAATGGGTTTAGGGTTTACAACAATATATTTGCTAGACTAAAAAGTCAATGCCCAAGGCCCTTGAAAAGTCAGGTGAGTCATGCTTTAGGAAGGTTAGGTAGAATGGAAACTATCTTGACACAACATCCTACAACTATATCAAAATTATTATTGTATTTGTGAATGACTTTGGAACAAATGGACCTTGAAGACCCATGCAAGTCATGCACGTTGTATTAATATGAGATAGGTATATATACCTATGGGGCGAAGTTTGACAATTTCATTTTCTTAACAATATTTTGAAATAGGTGTATTGTGTTTTTCTTGAAATGATGCAGAAAAGAAAAGAAAAACTCCATGTATGTAACAATATAGAACCATTGTTAGAACATCCTTGGAATGTGAGAGGCTCAACTGAGTAAAAGAAACTACATATAACATACATTGTATGCCAATGATTTTATTTATTTTATTTTGCATTATCTATTTATTGGGCTTCAAAGACAAACCTTCTCTCATTGTTATGTTTGTGTGTTCATGTGGGGCCATATTAAGTTGTGAAGGGGTTGTTGGGTTTTGTAATGTTGTAAACAAAAAGGTGACATATCATCACAAATTTTGTTCTCATGATCTTCTTTAATTTTGTTGTGGGGATTTGAAGCCTGGTGGCACTAAAGTGTTCAATGTTGTTGATAAAGGATTAACATCAAGGATTTCCATTTGGTTCATGGATGCATTTTGGGTTATATTGCATTTGAGGGTGTGAAAGGGGAAGGGGAGTTTTCCTTGGCTCTTCACATGCATAAGTTTGGATCACGGATGTTTTACAAAAAGAAAGCCAACAATGAAGGTAAAGCTTATCCTTTTGGATGCTTGATTTTGTAATGCTTTAATATTGTTCATAGAATGTCCTATGCATTGATCTAGTGTTTATATAGTTTTGAAATTATTAGTGAATTGGTGGAAAGAGATTTTTTTTTCTTTTCTTAAGGCTAGTTAGATAAATATAATCTATAGTCACTAGTGGAACATGCCCAATGGGTGTTTCATTAACAACCACCATAACTCATGGTTAGAAAGCTACATGTAGAGAACAATTGAAATGTTTTAGTATTGCTTTCCTGGGGTCCATGACTAAGTTAGAAATGAATGGAGTTATAATGTTATATATCTATAAAGTTGAATGATAGTGACCATCTTTTGAACTTGATAAAAGGCCAAGAAGTGTGAGCTTATACACCCAAAATTGATCACTAGAGGTATAATTTATAACTAATAATAGTTATATTAGGATAGAAAGATCGGTAGGTTTGATAAATAAATAATAACCTTGTGAGTTCTATGACTAAGGACCTCTTTTAAGACTCATATATGAGTTAATTAACTATTCCAAATTAGGTGCAAATAAAAATCAATTAGTTTGACCTTACCTTTGACCAAAAATTAGGTCATAAGAGATGCTCAAAATATAAAGGTTAATCCACATAAAGGTTGCGTGTTTTAAAAAACTAGTAGATCACATAATATTTTTTAGCATAAAGTTAATGAATGACGATATTTGTTACATCTAGATGAAAGGTGGATGATTTGGCCACTTTTCCTTCATGTATTTAAAGGGTTGTAGGTGAAGCTTTGGTTTCATTTTCTATTTTCATATTTTCACATTGTTAGTTTAACATTAAGCCTTGTATTTGGACCTTTATGTGCAATGAACCTATGATCTAATAAAATTTCATGTGTTGTTTTGATTACGGAATGGTTCACAAAGAAAAAATTATATGTCGATGATGAGTCATCCTCTAAGCAAGGCCTTTAAACACATGTGATGAACTCCCCATTCGGTGTAGCCCACATAAAAAATGATTGTGGATGATCTTAACCCAAAGCATATAAGTTTCACCGTTTGAATTGTCTGTGTTTTGCGACAATTCCCTTCATTTTGTGGACATTAAGGAAATTATACAAAAAATAATGCTCATAGGTTCAAACAAAGGTGGGGGGGGAGAGGGGGAGGGGATTTAATTTTTGAAAGGCTAGTCATTTCATGTTATGTGATAAAATTGAAAGACCTTATGGCTGTATATTTTTTGTAAATTCTTTGGTTTTTTAAAAGCAACTGGTTTGGGGTGTTTCAAAAATTTAAATTGAAGGGTATGAACTAGGGTTGGGGGACTGATTAACTTTGAAGGTGTGTATATTGCCCATTTCTTTACCAAATACCTCGTTGGGTCTTGGTTTGCAAGCTTTTGACAAACATGAATATCTCAAAGGAGTCCCAATTCCAGATTTTGCAAGGCACAAAAATAATCTTAAGAAAAAAGACTTCTTGCCTAAAAAGAAAATCGGTGTCATGTATGCATTGCACAAACAACTTGATAATAAATGGAGAGACCAAATTATGGATCTTGCTCATGCAGTTGTTCCATTGTATTAAAATAATGCAACTAGTTAGAATTGTAAGTTTCACCTATCACAAAAAAACATACAAAACACACATTCAATTTCATAACTCACAAGCTAGAATAATTTTAGTAGTTTCCTTGAGAAAAAATATGTTGAAAATAAAATATTCCTGAATAGTCCAAAAGATTATATATTTTCTTTTCTTCACAATGTACCTATTGTTCTTTGAGTTTAAAAAATAAAATAAAATTTCATACCTAGCGTCAAAGCTGTTTTGACATTTGGATACCCTCAATACTTCAAGTCCCACCTTAGTTTTGTGTATTCCCCCATAAAGTTTCACATTGCAACGGTTCATATTTCCTTTGGTATACTTGGTATTACCACCTAGATCAACCCACTTAATTCCTTCTGAAGACAAATAAGGGGTGTGTCACACTGTGGCCTTTGCCATTTACATGAAAAAAGTATCTTAAGGCAAAAGAAGAATTATGGAAACTCAAATATTTCACCATGCAAAAAATATAATCTTTCAAAAAATCCTCTAAAAGAAACCAAAATCCTTCAAGATATTATAACTCTATGATTAATCTCAAGTTTCAACACAAACCAAAATATCATCTTTCAAAAATCCTCATATTAATTATATTACCTAGGGGCCAAAATCCTTTAAGCTTCCATACTCTAGAATGAATCTAAGCACAATATCCTTCCCTTGGTAGGCAATGCCGAAAAGAAACATTTCGATGGGTGGTGGTTCTCCTATACCCCTTACCCAAAAAAATTAAAAATAAAACTTTGATGGGTGACCTTGTCACTATGTCCCCAAATTACTGACCCAGCCATCATTAGCCCAGGCCTTTGTTTTAATTTTTCCTTTGTTCCCAACATGTTCCCTTTATGTTCCCAACTTAACCTTACCCAACATAGGTAAAAGTGATGGGTATAAATATCCTTTAAATACTGTACATATACGTATAGGGGTGTTAGGCATCTGTACGTACGTATCTAGTGAAGTATTATAAAAAGAAAGAAAAGAAAAAAGAAAGGGGAAAGAAATTGTGAATGTGAGAGAAATATCTGCGATTCAATTGGATGTATGTGTCCACGTGGCAGACAATCATTCGGACGTAGATGGCGGGAAGAGTGGGCATTCGCCTTCGCCGCTGCGGCGTCGCCAGTAAAAGTGTGTGTTCCCGGCGACAAGTTAGCCGGTGGCCGAGTTAGGACATTAAAGGCAGTTTCGCCGGAGTTTAGCCATCGTGGCGAAATTGGATGGGGGGATAGGCTGGCGGCGGAACCTGTGGTTCGGTGATTTTGGGAAATGTGAATTACCCCACCCCCCCCGGGCCCCCGGCACTCAAGTCGTCATTGGTAAGTTTTGTAAGGTAATTCTCTCGTGACCGCACGGCTACCGTCCTTAAGAACCGCGCGGCTACTGGCATTAAGAACCGCGTGGACGGTGAAGGCGAGCCCAATAGTTAACATACTATTCTTAAATTTTATTCTATTTATCATTATAATATTATTTTTGGGGTTGGAGAAACAAAAAAGAAAAAAGAAAAAAGAAAAAACAAGAAGCAGTGTTATTTCGTGACAATTTTTTTTTTCATTTTTTCCAACAAAGAAAGTGGGAATCTTATTTTTCTATTGTAAATTTGACTACTTTTGCTAAAAGAATTTGGGACCAATTCGCCAAATTGTTGATATATATAACAAAATTGAAAAAAAAACCCCTGAGTCGAAGTAGGAGAGAGATTTTAAAACTAAAATTTTCAGTTTTTTACAGGTTTGAATTTATTTTTTACAAATGTGTGGCAAATTAATCCTAAATCTTTTATGAGACAATCCCTAATGATGTTATATCAAAAATTAAAATTAAAACATGCTCATATGTCCTCCCTTTTTTCAAAAGTAATTGTCCCCAAAACAAATAAAATAAAAATGTGTTGAAATAAAATCACTGCTTAGAGTTTAAGGAGCTATCCAATTTTGATTGATCGATTGATTATTATTATTATTATTATTTCATCATCAATAGGTGCAAATGAAGAGAGCCTTCCCCCAACCACCCTTCTTCCCTCTTCTTTTTGGAATTCCTTTTGAAATCTGTTTTCATTATTACAATGTTGTTAAGGTATACATAATAATATTATACATTGGTGTAGTAGGATTTTCAATCATGATAAATTAAAGTGCCATCCATCATCATGGTGTCTTGTTTGTAGTATTATTAAATAGTAGTAGCATTTTACCTACATGACTTGAACTTATGTCCTTCTCTCTTTCTCTCTCTCTCTCTCTTTTTATTATGAATGTTCTCACGTGGGCAACTTAAATGCTACTAGTTTAGCAAGTCATTACTATGTGTGAGATGACTAGCATCTTGATCCTTACAATTCGAGAGAAGAAAAGAGTCCATGTCTCACTTACCTACCTACTCACCCACCTACTTACCTCCAAATAAGTAGTAGGTAGGTAGGTAGGTAGGTAGGTAGATGAGAAGAAAGATTAATGTATCATCCATCTCATGCAAGTTGGGAGAATTATATTTGAATGGGAGTAGACATAAGTCTTTTTTATTATGAATGTTCTCACGTGGGCAATTTAAATGCTATTTAGTTTAGCAAGTCAGTACTATGTGTGACATGACTAGCATCTTCATCCTCGCAAATTGAGAGAAGAAAAGAGTCCATGTCTCATCCACCTACCTTCCCACCTACCTACCTACCTCCAAATTAGTAGTAGGTAGGTAGGTAGATGAGAAGAAAGATAAATGTATCATCCATCTCATGCATTATATTTTAATTGGAGTAGACATCTTTGTGCCATGAGAGATGTTGCAAGAGAAGATCCACTCACAATGGGTTTGTGGGTCACTTCAATAGTATGCTAATTATTTCTCCAAGTCCACACATAAACATGAAATACTAGATCCATTGACTCATTGATGTTGCAATGTGCGTGCGTGTGTGTGTGTGCATGCATTTTTGGCAAATCTTTGCGACCTGGCACTTGGTGTAGCCAGGCACAAGAATTTGTCATGCTCTTTGTAATTTTGTTGGTGGCAAGTTTTTGCTATTTTGTAAACTTATTTTGAGAAAAATTGGAAAGATGTTTATTTTTTTGTGTGTTAAATGTGATAATCCACCAAAATTCACCACTTTAGCAAAATTTAGGAAAAAAAAAAAAAAAAACCCAAATTGGTAGAGTAACAACTATATGTGTACACCATATGGATAGTTGTCACTCATATACCTATGTAGGTAATGATAGGGAGGTGCACAAGAATTTTGTCATGTGGTTTGTTACTTGGAAGCTTGAAGCACAGGTTATTATGTATCAACTATCTACTTCAAGCTACCATCTACATATTTGGTATGAAACTGCAATTATGCACAAAAGGGGAAGGCCAATATATATGAAAAGAAAAGGGATGTATTATTATTGGGTGATAGTTCTTTATTCTTTTCAGGAGGTTATTATTTCAGTATTATATTGTTTGAAATTAACACAATGTTGTTGACCTTGTGGTCCTACTATCCAATGACTATATGCATATATCATAGTATTTTTAATATTGGATACTAAGTCAATGATCATTAGTCAACCATATGTAAAAAATGTCAAATTTTTTGAGTATGGGTTTAATATCATGCATCTATATTTTAGTCTCAAGTTTTTACATAGTAATAGTCTATGCATAACAAAAAAAAAGGGGCAGGGACGGGGAACCCAACTAAGTAGGGTAGAATTGCTCATCATCAAACACATACCTATCACCAAACATTTTTCAATATTTTTTTTCTTCATCCCTTAACCAAATTGAGCTTTTTTTGTGTCCTTGGACACACACAAAGCAGAGGGTTACAAGTGTTCCTTTGAACATCAAAAATAAAAGAGCAATGCAGAAAACACATGAAGAGGATGAGTGATAGTTTGATACAATTCTTTTGAAAAAAATAGCTGTAGACATCTCTCTGATTTTTGAGCCCTATATCTTCTTCATTTTTAGTCAGTGTTGAGTGATTAAAAACTCGATGGATGCACCAACTAAAGCTTTTCAAAAGCGTCTTAGTATTCCAAAGGCAAAGAAGCAACCCTCCAAAATTTTAAACTTCAAATCCAAATCTGTTTTTAATTCACTGGCCTATCAACCTTAACTACATATTTTACCACCTCCACAGGTTCTTGTAATTTGGGATTAAAGAAAGCTTACCAAAAAAAGAAAAACACTAACCAAATTGTTTATCTTACATCCCCTTGAAGCCTTTCCAATACCAACAATTAACCAAAAAAAAAACCCTTTAAAATAGAAACAACAGCGGAAATTAACTGGTTCATACTTTTACAAAAAGTCCCTACCAAAATTTCAAGCTAAAAAAGTGCAAAAAAGAAAAGGTGAAAATTGGCCACAAATAAAGAATTTCTCCTGAATGAAAATGAATGCAAAAACATTATCCACCAAAATATTTGAGCCAAATAGAACCCCAGAATTCATTTATATTATTTTAAAATATTACAAAAATATCCAATACTTAGATGAAAGGAGGGTCTCTGAGTGCAAATCAAAGCTGATTTAATCAAATTTGGCTATTAACAAATATAAAAGGATATAAAAATAAACATCCTCATATGTTTTCTGGCTACCTGCTTGAGTGATTTACAGAAATCTGGCGAGTTTTTTGCTGGAAATGTTGTGAAATTTTGGCGTACGTTTTTCAATAAATCATTGATTTTACAACGAAAAATCCGAAATTTCGCACCCATGAAATTGGCTGCTCAGTACCTAGTAAAGAAAATAATGATCCGGAAAAAAGATGTAAAGAGTAAAGAGAAGAAAAAGAAAATCCACAGAAAGAGAAAAAAAAAAGGGGGAAAAAGAAAAGGATATGGTCGGTAATAATAGGAGCACCACAAGAAAGTAGGCAGGCGGGGAAGCAGGCGCGGTGGGAAAGTAAGTAAAAGAAGTAATATGTTACCGCGCGGTTCGTGGTGGTAGTTGAAAGAAGAGCGAAATAATGATCCACCAAAAGATGTATAGAGTGGTAAAGAGAAGAAAAAGAAAATCCACAGAAGGAGGAAAAAGGGCTAAACAAAAAAAGAATAAGATATGGTAGAATATAATTTAGCCAGATTTGGCTACATACTATAAATGAAAGTAGGAAAATAAGAAAAACCAGAAACCTTCTATATATTCTTGGCTACCTACTCACTGGAACTTACCTTTAAAATTCTGACGATTTGGATTTTTTCTTTATTTCTTCGAAATCTGGCGAATTTGGGTCTTCTTTTTTCTTCCATGAAAATCCTTTGTATAGGGTCGAAATCATATTTTTGAGGAAAGAATTGGACGAAATTTGGCGACTCAAAAAAAAATTAAAAAGAAAAGACTGCGCGGCGGCGGTAAGTAAAAGAAGCAGGTGTTACCGCACGGTTCGTCGTGCTGGCTGGTTGAAGAAGAGCCTCGCTGCGTTGTTTGGTTTGTATAAGAGCGCCAGACTTGATTATTGTTCTCCCTTTTAGCTGCATATCTCGCCGAGCCGCTTGCAGCAGCAGGAGCAGCAGCTCTCCTCCCGCCCGCCGCAGCAACAGCAGCTACGCCGCGACCTTGAAACCCCCTCTTGGCGCACGATCTGGCCACGATTTTGCACTACCAAGCTTTGCACGAAAGAATCTCCTGCTGTTTCTCTCTTTCTCTCTCGCTCGCCTGCCTTGTGGAGTTTTTTCCCCCCCTTTTGGTGCACAACTGTATTTATCAACAAACACACAAGACTAAGACAAAGACAGTAGCAGTGGCCGGCAGGCAAACCGGAACAAGTGTTTTTTTTCTCCGCCCTCTGGGTTTGTATCCTTTGTGTCCTCTCTGCTCTGTTGTGTTGACAACAAGGAACAAGGATCAAACAAGGAAAGAGGATCGAAGATCGAAAAAGGAAGAAGGCGGAAGTGGAGGAGAATTGGGTGTTATAGAGAATTCAAGGTTTCTTGGAGACTGTGGGGGAAGAGTTGGTTTTGGTTGTTAGTGCGCTTCTCTGGTTGTGTGTGGAGAAGAAGAAGAGGAGGAGGAAGACGAGGTGCAGAGGGAAAGTACAGTCAGTGGTGCGCAATTTGTGTTGTTGTTGCCCCTGTCCGTCTGTCTGTCGGTCGGTCCGTCGGTGGCTGGCGGAGTGGAGTGTGTTCTTCTTCCGCTTTCCTTTTTCAGTTGAGGTATTACGACACCAACATACTCATTTTGTTTCCCTCGCTCTCCCCCCTCCATTTTTTTCCTTCACTCGTGCTGCTCAACAGTAGATAGTCTCTCTGTTTTTCTTCTTCTGTTGTTTTGGTTGCTGTTGGTCCTGTTGTTGTTGTTACTCTTTGGGGTTGTCCCGCAGCTCTTCCTGAGCAACCAGCAGCGTCTCCCGCTCGTTTTTTTTTTCTTTTTTCGGGGTTCCTTTTTGGTTTTGAGAGGAATGAGATTCGGGGTCTGTGTTCTGCTTTCGTGTTTCTTCTCAGGAGTGTGTGAGGATGTGTGGGTCTTTAGCCATCAGCGGGACCGTAGTAGAAGAAAAAGAAGAAGAAGCGTGCTCTTTTTTTCCTGTCTGTTGTGACAGAGAAGGAAGTAGAGACAGAGTATAGTAGCTTCCTCATGACCACCCCCCCCCCACCCTCCTTTTTCTCATCTTCTTTTTTGCCTCTTCTGGATCTGGCAACGCAGCAACATCACACCTCCCTCGACTCTCTTTCCGACTGTCCCGTTTTGGACTCTGCTATTTCCCTCTTGAACCAAGTGTCGTCTCCTGCACTGACTACTTCATTGCCATCCTCTACGCCTCGACATCTTCACAAGCTTTCTCTCCTTCTCTGCATTCTCGCCCTCTCCATCCATTCTCCGTTGTTCTTCTTGTAATGTGGAGTTTCTTTTTTGTTCTTGAGAAGTTATGGCACGTACCCCATCAAGCCGCGTGGTTCGGCGTGCTGCTGCTGTGCGCGAAGGTTTTCTTTCTTCTGCGTTTCTGGGATATGAAGAAGAGGAAGAAGCAGCAGCGCCAAATTTCTAGTGTAGTGAAGGTGATAGGTATTTAGAGAGAGAGAGAGAGAGAGCTGCAGTGAAGCTCTCCGTGTCTCTAGAGTTGGCGCATGGTTTGTGGAGAGATGTGTTGGGTCCATGGAGTTGTGGCACTCTCCATCTGGAAGGAGGTTGGTTCATGCTGACGTATTGGGCGTTTCTGTTTGTTGCAGGTTTTTGCAACCACGACATCCAAGCTTTATCTTCATGCACTTTTTCTTCACTTCCGTGAGACAGTGCTGCAGCAGCAGCAGCTACGGAATTTTTTGTTTGCCATTGTGGTCTTGTATAACGGGGTTTTCTAGAAAATACAGTTTTCAACAACATGCCAGGCCCTCAGACCACCCTCTTCCCTAGAAGTACAGCAGCAGCTTCAATGCCAAAGGTGATGCAGCAGCAGCAGGTCTGTAAGAAGGTGCTCAAGAGGGATCTGTCCACAGAATCTGAGGATGAGTGGGACCCAAAACCTCAAATCTGCCCCAAGAGAGTGCGAGTGATTTGCACCGATCCAGATGCCACTGACTCCTCCAGTGATGAAGAAGGGAACTTCCGCCGCAGTGACTTGATGCGCAACTCCCATCATCGCAGGCATGTGCAAGAGATTAACATTCAAGCACAGGGTGGTGCTGGTGGTGGTGCATCCTCTTCCTCTGACAGTGAGGATGATGAAGTTGAGGTTCCTAGCTACCACAGCATCTTCACAGCGCAGGCCATGAAATGCTCACTCAATTATGCCAGTCCGATTGGGACTGCAAGTGTTCCTTCACAGTTGAGCAAAACCTGCAACAAGAGTTCTTCAGAATCCAACAGAAAGGTCTCTTTGACAGAGAAGAAGAATCCCAAACTGGCATTGAAGAAGCATGAGCGAACAGACAAGGGGGAGTCAGTTGTAGCCGCCAGCATCACCAAGGCGGTGGCCAGTGCAGCTGGCAATGTAAGGAGCAAGCCTCCGCTAGCAACTGCAAAGTCTTTGGCTACAAAGATCTCTAAGGGTGGAGATGACAGAAAAATACATAAATTCCGAGGTGTGAGGCAGAGGCCATGGGGAAAGTGGGCAGCAGAAATTCGGGATCCATCCAAGGGCATTCGTTTGTGGCTAGGTACATATGACACTGCAGAGGAAGCGGCACATGCATATGACAAAGCTGCAAGACAAATCAGAGGTCCACATGCACATACCAATTTTCCAAGCCAGGAAGGGCTTGAGCAACTGGAGCTAGCCACAAATTCTCAATTGGTTGCTGCAAAAATGGTTGCAGCAAATTCTGAAGATGCAAGAAGTCTAAAGAGAACTGATATCTTGAAGAAAGATGTGTTGGATCAGGAAACTAGAAAGCAAAGTGCAACAGCTGGAGAATTCATCAACAAGGATTCCAAAGGTGTTGCATGGACAGATGGGGCTTTACTCAAGGCAGCAGAGAAGGTTTTGTGTCATGCTGCTGAGAGTGAAGTTCTCACTGAAAGAACTTCATCAAGTGAACAGTCCTGTCACATGGCAGCCTCAGAGCCAAATGTGGGTGAAACTTCTCCTTCTGCTAGTGAAAGTTCTGAGGGCTCTGCTCTGACCAGGAGGTCCAAGGAAGAACCGGACGATGTCCATAACTTAGGGGAGGTGGAACAGGGGGAGAGTTTCCTGCACGATGCTGACTGTGCTCTACCAGAAGAAGATTGTGCCAACTTCCTGATGTGTTCACCCTCATCAGTGTTGGATGGGTGTTCAACATCCTTTTCTGAGCTCTCGACTGGATCGATTGCAAATAACTTGGATGCCTTTTGTGACCCCTTCACAGGTGGCAGTACGACTCTGGAGGAGAGATCTGGTCTATCAGACAGCAAGAAAGGCAATAATTCTCATACTTATGACATTGCAATTGTCAAGTCACAAGGAAATGACTTGACAAGTCTTGAGCTGATTGTGATCCAAGAAGATAGTGACGAAAAGGAGGACAAGGATGCTGGCTCAGATTCTGAAAACCAGGAATTGGCTGATGATGAGAAGGCTGACCTTCAAAACCTTGCCGATCTGAGTGATGCTTTCTTCTCTGATGATGAGTTTTTGCTTGACATCCCTGAATGTGATGGAGGGGAGGATCTCATGATGGAGTTTGCAGAAAGTTTTGATTTCTTAGGTGATGAGGACAAGATTGGAGATCTAGGTTTTGAGTGTGGGAATGAAGCCTTCAACTGGTTCAGTGCCCCTGACATTACAATTGCTTGAATCTGCCCTTGAGCAATAGTTTCTATTATATTGCAAATGGATGTCTTGTGGATGAAAGAGGGATGCTTCCTTCAGACCTGGAAAGGGTCTTCTCTCTTCTTGACAGAGGAGGTGTTCTCTTTTATTGGAAATCATATTCCAGTTTTAGTAGGCTCATTTAGCTCCCCTCTTAGTATGAGTCTGAAGAACCCCATCTCCAAAACCTGTGAGTCTACTCATTTGGTGTCTAGCTCTACGGCTGTTTGTTGATGTATCCCGATTGGGGATTACTGAGGTAAATTAGATTATCAGTCACTCACCAGGCACAGCATTCCAGGAATATCTGCTTCCTCCATATGCCATCACAAATTTTTGTAGTCATTTTCTTGCATGCATTGTTGCAGCAGTGAACTGCCCAGGTTACAGGGTTTTTGATCCCTTAATGCCATACCAATAGTTGAGAGCTGCAAAGATCTGCTCTTTGAGTGTTTCTTAGGTTATGGTTTTTTTATCTTCTAGCAATAGGCACCGGTATGTTTACCCAGATATGTCTCCATGATAGCATTGTGCTTGTTCTCTTACATCTCTATCTGGTGTTTCTGAGAAATTTTTCCGCAGGGACTAAGTGCCCCTGAACCTACAAGTTTTGTAGATAAGGAAATGTGTTTGAGAGTATTAGTTCTATGTGCGGGGGGGGGGGGGGGGGGGGGGGGTGTGTGGTAGTGCTATAGTATGAGAGATTTGCCCATTCTTTTTACTCTGGGCTAATATGAAGAAATGTTATGTATGTGGGAGCCGGAAATAAACACTTCAATCTGGCTTATTTCTAGCACACTGACTGGACTGTAGAATGGCAGTTTTGCAATGGAAATGTGTCACATTGGGTCCCAGTTCAAGGGATTCTTCTACAACTTTCTTTTCAAAAGTGAACTTCATCTTTTCTCTTGCTCTTTGCACATTGCTGTGACTTTCTATCTCTTCCGCCTTCAGTGTTCTCTTGTTCCTTTTCTATCAGGAGAAGTCTTGAACTAATTTTATTCCTTTCCCTAACTTTGTTGACAACTAGTATTCTGTCAAGACTTGTGATAAGCATTGAAAATGACTTCAAGGAGATGGGAGAATTATTGAAGTGACTTCAAGAATATTTGAGAATTTAGGAGATATGGGCGAGGAATTTTAGGTTCTTAAAAACCAAACTATGTACTTATATGAAATAATGGAACTGATAAGTGTAGCCTATGTAATAAAACTTTTGTTATGTGGTCCAGTTGTACACCAATCCTAACAACATTTTTAGATGCACAAACCTGGTAAAAGCAACACTCCGAACCGCACAACCCCTCAATAGCAGTCACTGCAAACTCAAATTTCCAGTTTCACAAGGATGCATCTGAGTCATGTGAATTACATCCCTCCACTGGTGTTGTTGCAAATACTGGTCCACCTTCGCATGTTGATTGATTCCAACCATGGGCTAACATCTGCATGTCAGTGTTGGGTCTGAACCAATGATGTCATCAGAAAGTTTGACATTAGGTCTGTATGGTATGTGATAGGGCCAAAAACTGATTCATCAATGAAATGGCTTCAGGGATTTCTTGGATTTCCTTTGGGTAGACCAGCAATCCATGTCTTTTGAAAAAGCAAGACAGGCTGGACAAAATTACTAAGCAATGAAAGGCACATTCTTCTTTCTAATCAATGTTAACTGAGCCTCCAGCTTGTTTTAACACCACTCATCTGGCAATTTCATTACTGATTCATGACTACTCCTCTTGTATCCCTTCTGTTTGAGAAGAATTGACATGCTTGGCAATGATATGATCTTTTCTTGTGGTTTCCCCTTCCAGTTTCCAAGTGCAGCATCCACTTTGAGCCACTCTCAAAAGACACTGGGAATTCCTCTTGATTTAAGAAGAGCCCCAAGGCTGCCACTGCCTACAGATGTACATGACTACTACTCTTGCATTCCTTCTGTCTGAGACGAAGAATTGACATGCTTGGCAATGTTGAGCATATCATCCTTTGATATGATCTTTTCTCGTGGTTTCCCCCTCTGGTTTCCAAGTGCCACCTCTGTAGCATCCACTTTGAGCCACTCTTCAAAAGAGACACTGGGAATTCCTCTTGATTTAAGAAGAGTCTCAAGGCCGTCACTACCAACAGATGTCTGTGAAGGTGCAGCACTGTTGATCAAGAGCCCACCACTCTCATCCTCTGCAATGCTGTCAATCTGGCACATTACAGAGCACACCTATTCTTTACTTCATAGAAAGGAAGAAAAAGCAGTAATCACTTTGAAAATGCAGCCAATTCGAGAGCCAGCACTACTACTGAACCAGGTTTCATCAGACCCATTATTGACATTTTGAAATTGGAGAATCTTAGCAATTTCTTACCAGATTGATAAAATGCACTTGTGGAGGAATGCTTCTGGCAGTGATACACAACAAACTGATCTACAAGGTAGGCATGGCCAGCAGTAGAGAGATAAAACTTTTCTGCAAATGTACTTAGGCCTTTTGAGGCTTTTGAGGAACTTGCTGATAATGATACCATTCAATACAATGCAAGTGAAATCCACAGGGCAAATTGCTGATACTCCAAATCTAAGAGGGACAACATTAGGTAGTAGATACGTAGTCCAAGTTACAGACAGAAACCTTGTGACATGTTTATACACAGAGCACATACATTACAGAATCCTATGGTGAGATCGTGCCAAAATGGTGCAATTTGTGGAGAGCAACAAAGTTGATGACAAAGAGATTTGACACATACCGTCTCCTCTGCATCGACAAGGTTGGTTCCAATAATACCAGAGGGACCTCTCTTAAGCCAACCCACAACATATAGTCCATTTTCAATGGCGGTGCCTTCTGTGCCTTGACCACTTCTCAACACCCGCCCCTTTGCATTTGGGACTCGCCCTGTCAAAACCAAATGAAATGACAAACATCAGCATCATTATCACACAACAAGAGCATTGTTTGGTCCTTTCAGTTGCATGCCTGGGAACATAAACTCCTCCATAAATTGTAGTTTATCTTGTGATCAGCAGTTTCTTTTGGTAAAAATTACACTTGTCTGGTTGTCTGGGGCACACCTTGATAATCATCAAATGATAGTCCAGGAACTGACAGTGACTTATACCCAATGCTCTTCAATACCATCCTGGCAGAAGTCCAAGCAACAAAACAGACTAGTGAGACTTGATGTCTGTATTAGGATTGAAAGTACAGAGCACACAGATAACAATACAAAGAGACTATAGGATTTAAGCAAACAACAACCAATGGTCCCCAAAACTGGCAAGAGAGATGAAGGTCTTCTAGAAGTATCTTTGGGGGCAACTATTAGAGAAAATAAGGAGCAAGGTGGGAAAAGCAGCCATACCCACATGGAAGATCCTCAAACTGTCCAGTACCCAATGCACGCTGAACACTCCCCTGCTCCCCTGCTATAGATATTGATTGTAAGCCTCTTTAAACCAAAGACACAGTAATGAAAACATTTCTTTTCAATTTGTGCATTGTTAGGCTGTTCCAAAACTGTAACTACACACTATTGGTGGGCTGGAGTTATTTGCTTTACCCTGCACCTGACTTTCAAGGAAATGTACATGACATAATTGAAAACTTTGATTTGGAACTACTCATGTATAGAGAGCAGAGCCACACAAAGCTCCACGTAACACAAACACAGATCCTGACATGCCTGAACTCCTTTGGCAATATCTTCTTGCTCATTGAGAGGATTAAGGCTTACTTATAATCTACTTTTCTTCTGTAAACACTCATAAACTGTTCACTAGGAATGTCACCAAAATCCAATTTTGTTGTCATATTGAATTTATACTCTATATCTTGATGTTCTGATTTTGTCAAGTGCATCACTAACCAGGAGATATCTGTTTACATGCAGGGCTGTTGACTTCCTTAAAATAGCCTCAAAGATAGGATAAAGTGTTGAGCAATGAACTAGCAGATATATGAAGCTAATGCGCCCAGATATTGTTGGCACAACAAGAAAGTATAAACTGTCAAGCTGTGAGGCCTATCATCATTTCAACTAAATTGATAATAATTGAAGGTAGAACTGACCCTGCAAAATCGTTTTCTCCAGATGGACACCTGCAACTCGACTGCCATCTTGAGATGGCAAGAAGGCTGTTGGATTTCGAAAAAACACAAAGGACAATTCACGGCCTCCTGTTTCAAAAGATGTCATTGGCTCCACTCTGGCTGCTTTAGAAAAGAGCTCATACACGCGCTTGTGGCTTCGGCTTTTTTTCATCTCATCCTGTGCATGCCCATGACAGGTGCAGTGTGCAGCCATTACACATTAACCTTTCTGCAAACCTCACACTGGTTGTCATCTGTGCTGTGAAGGCACTAGTGAGCCTGTTGATTTTATAAGCACACTCGTAGTCCCCTACAAAGTTGGCATTGAAAAAGGCTTAACCAGAGAGGGGCTACAAATTAGCTGTAGTGTAACAGACACAAACCAAAAGGCAATCTTCCTTCTACAATAGGTTATCAATTTTTGGATATGCACCCAGTTCTATTTTCTGTGGATTCCAGATCCTGGAGATATTGGAGATATTCTATCTCCACACCCATGGGTACCACTGCCTGGATATCCATCAGTTTGAACATATCAACCATGTGCTCTAGTCTACAGGCCCTCGGTTCCCCAGTATCAGATAGATCCCATAGCCTACATAAGTTTTTCCCAGGAGCATAGCACAGTTGAAATATGTCTGTCAAAGTTGGGAGAACTGTTCTGCACACAGCAACCCTGGTTGCTGCTGTACACCTCCAAATGGGTGCAGTAGCCACAGCTTTCTCAAGGGCCTAATATATGCGGAAGATGCTGTGGTCTTTTTCAGCACTACCAAACCTCACTTGAATAGGTACATTGATCATGGTTGGGTATTACAAGTCCATTGAGACCAATCTTGGCAACCAAATTGAAAAGTGATGCAATGTAGAGAAAAAAAAGATATTAAGGTGATATGGGAACCCTACCAGATCTTGAGGTGAGGTGATGAGATCTTGAGGATGCACTCTTACTCCCAATCCTTGTACCCCTGAAGCCACATGATCCCCAATAGGAGGACTAAAACCACAGAAGAATAGGCAGCACAGAAAACAGTCATCAACCAGAGTCCAGTGCAAATCTTTTCCTTGGCCTTCAGAGACCTGGTTCACGATGAATCCCTGATGGAGAGGGTTGAGGGTAGGTCCACTATATGGTGACCTGCAGACCCAGGGAAAGACTCAAATGCAAATTGCATTCAAAAGCTTGGCAACTTGGAGAATTTAGAACTTATATATCACAATGCATGTTCTTTATTTATTGCAGAGTCAACTCAGACATTTATTGTCAATAGTAACTTAGTCTTACTTTGCTCTTCTCAAGCTGTAATAACCCAAATTGAGGAGGGAGAGATGGGTGGGATTTGGACCAGTCTGACTTTCGACTCACAAACTTGCTCTGAAGGATAACAAGTCAGTGAAGAAAAACCTTTAAAACCTTGAATAAACCTTTGAAACATCAAAGGAAAAGTCCACACATAACAATAAATGAAAGGAAAACATGTGAAATGTGAGGGACAAAACATAGAAAACCCAGCTCAAGATAAACACCTGAGAAGAAGAATTGAACCAGAAATAACACAAACAAATCAGTGGGAAAAGAAGAAAGAGCAAGGCAGGAGGCAGTGAGGTATTGCAGAGGATGTGATTTGAGAAGAAGCACACCAAGAATCTCCCGCACTTCCTTTGCAGTGCAAGCAGCCTGGACAGGTCCTCGACGTCCCACTAGAAAGACACGCCTGCATCCACACCAACCCTGCATTTTCACTATTTAAGCAAAACATGCCCCTCTACAGATTTGTAGAACTTAGAACTGACCAAGAATTTGTGACTTTGGATATTAGCCTGTAGAGTAGGAGTCTCCATGCTAAAACCATACTAGAGGGAACTGGTTATTGCCTCATACCTGTCATTAGGAATCTATTTGTATGTGATCATTCCATGATTAGACTTCAGGACATTGACATCATTTACCTTGGTAGTCGCAAGAATGACAGAAACTGATAGTTGGTCCTCGTGTCAATACCAGTTCAAGACATAGCACTTCCTAAACCCCACCACATCAGTTGTGGGCAGTACCTGATACAGCTTTCATGTAACGCAGCAAGTGCATGTTCTGCAATGTCAGTGGATGCCAATTCACTGGTGGGTCTCAACAGAATACGTGCTGCATCCAAAGCCACATTCCCCTGCAGTTCACAACAAATATGTAGTCTTGGAAAAAGTTCCCCAGTTCTTTGTAAACTGCTCTTTCTCCCAGATTAAAGAAAGATGTGGCTGTTGAGGACTTCTTGATGGCAGGAGTGAAAAACCTGAGAATTGGACTAAGATAGTGGCTGAAATGTTGTACACTAAGTTTTTTCTGCACTGGATTGATGATGTAACTGCCTTCTTCCAGTGGTGTATATCTTGTGAAATGTGTAACAAGGGGATCTTGTTGCCCAAATTCCCCAAGAACTCTAGGAGCCCCAGTTTCCCAACCCTTTAAATAAACAGTTCACTGAACAAATCGTTACCAAACTCTACAACCTTTCAGATACCTGCTTCCCCTGCTTGCCCCCATCACAGCTGGTCACATTCTATGTGGAGCAACTAGTGTGTGGCTGGCATCATTTGAACCTATGACCATGTGTAAAGTGGTCATACACACACCAATGGCCAATGTCATCTTTTTGCATTTTAAAAGAGTGGGATGTCGGATACATGCATACCTGGCCAAGAATCACAACAGTGTCAGTGCTCTTGAGATCAACTTGTAAATTAGCCGCATCAGGATGCCCATTGTACCACCACACAAACTCCCTGGCTGAATGCACCCCTGCCAAATCCTAAGGGGACAGAAAATACTTGAGATAAGAGAGATTACAAAAGATATCCAAGATCCTAACTTGTGAACACTGCTAATCAAGCATGAATTGGTCTGCAAACATATGTAGACTAGAAAGAGGGAGTGCTTAAGTGGCACAGACTCTTTCACGAGCCTGGTATCATTGCAATCTGCACTGGGTGTAACTCCTAGCCCTTAGGTCTGAGCACTCCCCAGCCCAAGCCTTCTCCTAGCTTTTCTTACATTATAAGCCCAAGAGCTTTCAGAGAAATGCAGGATGCATTTGAAAATCTAAGAAACTTCTGAGATTTAGTGGGTGTTTGTCTTTTGACAGCCATCCCTTTTTGTTGCTTCTTGTAACCACCCATCCATCGGTATAGAATAGCAAAATTGGAAAAGCCAGGAATATTTCACTAGAGAGGTCTGCAATAGAGGGGAAGGTGGTATGAGTCAGAGAGCACTCGATTTGAGTAGGCTCATGAGAAAGATTGCACACCTCTCCAGGGATTTTGAGGCTTCGGTCACTCTCTGCCCCATATGCAAGAACTACCTGGTTCATGAAAGAAAAAAGGTGTTACAAGGTGAAAAAACACAACAACAAAGGTCTGGGAAGATGAACCCACTGAACACTGCTGCCATGCTTTCTCATGGAAGGAGAACTCCATGGAATATGTGACCAATGTTCAATGGATGCAGAGACTTCCATAAATGTGTTGGACAAAGTGTATCCAGACAGTGTCAGCTCAAACATCACATTGTGATGGTGCTACTGTTCCTCTTGAAGGTGGATATCTTTCAAAGCCATATCTAATACAACTTTGATTACTGATTTTCTTCCCTCAGAGTATTCCATGGTTTCATTGTTGCTTATGTCTATGGCCATAGGTAACTTTTATCCCCCAAGTTGCAGGGTACATCTGACTTAAAACTCTTGCAAGAGTGTAAACCAAAGTCCACTACACTCACCACATGATACAGCTTCCGAAGTTCGTCCAGGGACACATCCATCCCGAGCCTCACATTCCCAAAAAAAGAGCAACGACCACTGACAGCCACTCTGGAAAACTGGTTTGTCACCACCTGAGACCAAAACAATTACACCCAAACAGTAAATAAATAATCAACAGCACCATGAAGAAATCACAAGAGTGACAATATACATATACTATTTTTTTGCACATCCCTGACTATGTCCTCAAGAACTGAAACTTACATGCTCCTCAGATGCTGTCTTTATGGACGAGCTGGCTACTTTCAGCCTGTCATCTGACAATGCAGCTTGGAGCATAATGGAAATGTCCATCATGACAAAATGGTGCACAGCAAAATGGGTCAGTGTAGGTTGATCATGGCAGCAAAACCTAACCTCTCCTTTTGCAAAAGCAGAAATTGAAATTCCAAACCTTGGTTTCTGGATGGTCTGGTGCCACACCGGAGCGCACTAATCCAAAAGGTGTGGGCAACCTCTCCACAATATCCACTTTGGCCTTCGCAAATCGCCTCAGTACCTGCTTTATTGAGAAATGGTGATTGCTTAGCAACAACAACAGAAACACTCTTGTCAAATTCAAAACCTAAAAACCCTTTCCAGATTATCAATGCAATACTGCTGTGCAGGAATGGAGATTTTTCTCCTCAATCAACATTTCCGCAACAGAAACCCTAATCTACAATCTCCTCCACAGGCATCTGCTGAAATTTCACAGCTAGAAAACAATTATCAAATCTCCTATAATCCTCCTGGAACTGGCCGTTACAAATCCTGGTCCAATCTTCTTCACTGGAGCAAAAACAACAAACTATACTTGCACTGCAATGGTTTTGCTAAGAACTACTGTAACTGAGCATTCCAGGGGAAAACCAAAATTAGGTCCACCTTCTCAGCAGTGTAAAACCCCGCAGGTCCGCTTCCGACAACACACACATGAAGGAGCGACGCGGCGGCATCAGGAGTCGTTGCTGCTGCTGCACCGGTGATCAATCTTCTACCGACGTTTACGCCACCATTGAAAATATGTGGCCACGGCTTCCAAGCCATCTTCCTCATCTTCTCTGTTCCCTTTCGACCAAAAAAAAACCCCAAAAATTGCACAAAAAAGAGTGCACTACACGACGGTCCTCTATCATTCTTTGTCGTCGTGCTCAAATTCTTTGCGTTGTCCTCAAGTTCATCGAGGAATGGAATACCGTTGGAAAGAATGCCATGACGCGAGCGAGCGAGCGAGCGAGCTTGCTTGATTTTCTCTCTTTTGTTTTGTTTATTTGTAGCGCATTTTTGTTTTCCCCGTATTTATGGGGTTTTAATTGCCAATTTTCTGAAGTATGTGGACTGGCGATCATCCACAAGGGGAATGAGCCAAATTTGGCTAGAGATATAATAAAGATCCAAATTTGGCTCATTCCAAACTAGATGATGTATGGACAAATGTTTTTTTAAATGAATATAAATTTGGTGTAACAAAAGCATGTTGGTTAGATTTTTACAAACTGATTTATATTGCATTCAAATTATCAAATGCACTTTCTATATATATATAGCCCAAAAAAAAAAAATTTTAATTATCGTCTCCATTTCTTTTAAGTGTAGTGTATGAATGTTATATTTTTCATGTAATTAATGACATCAAAATGATGGCACCTTGTGAGCTAAATTTGTAGATTTTTATTAGTTTTCATGGATCATATGTGCAAACAAAAGATCATTATTATCAACCAGAAAATGAAAAAAATTAAATTTAAATTTAAAAAGTGTTTTTATCCACATGCACACCTTTGAACATAGCCCCAAAAAAAAACAACTTTCATTGGAAAATCCGAAAACCAAAATATAATTTAAAAAATTACAAAAAAATATCAAAATTTTAAAACTTGAAAATGAAATGAAACTAAAAATTGGTTGTATAAGAAACGAGATGAAAGGAACTTGCACTTCGAACGATTGCTCGTTTCTTGCGCTTCGAACGATTGCTCGTTTCCTCGTTTGCTTCGCTTCACGATTGCTCTTTCTCTTCGTTTGCTCCGATTCGAACGTGACTTTTGTTGCTCTTTGGGAGTTTTGCGCGAGCGCTGAAGGGCGGAGCGGGCGGGAGTGGGAAGCGAGCCGAGCATGGCGCTTGTGTGTTGCAACGCAGGCGTGATTATTGGTGGGGTGTTAGCTCCCCTTCCCCCCTTCTCCTCCTCCTCCTCCTCCGCTCATCCTCTTGCTCGACCTTTCTCTGCGGTTTGTACTCCCTTCTGTCTTTTGGCAGGTCGCCAAATTCGGCATCACCGGAATCGGCAGAGTTTGGGCTGTGCTCTACTAAGGCAAATCAGGAGTTCCACGCGAGGGATCTTAGCGGAGCTTACTCCTACGTCGAGTGTTCAGAGCCCTGCAATCGTTTCGACCGACGCCTTCGCTATCGAATCAGACATAACTGTTGAAACTAGGTTTGAGTTTTCTCATTTCCCTTCAAAAGAATGTTTCTACTTGCCTTTTACAAAGGAGTGACGATCGCGTAACATCAGACATGAGAACTGAACCCCCCTTTATAACAGATAATTGAAAGAGCACGACAGTTGTCCAATTTTCGCCACATTTTTGGTTGGTGAGATAGAAATAATTTCTGTACACCATCCATTTTGCTCAAGACATTCCAAATTATTCGCATTTTATTTCGGATCACATTTCAGCTGAAGAGGGCTGTAGGATTCCAGCTGGTAAAGCTTGTTAGATGGCTGTAGGTACTGAAGGTTCATACAGGAGAACTGGAGACTGGGAGCATTATTTTTGGAGTCTATGAACAGCACAAGGACATATGAGATTGGCATATTTGTTAGGTTCCAGTTTCTTTGGAAGCTTCTTTGGAGTATTAGCTTCCTTTCTGTATGGTAATTCCTGGATTATTTTTTTTCAACTTACATATCAGTTAGAAGCATTTGCTCTCATCATCTCTACAGAATCTCAATGCACTAGGGTGCCAGTGGCCATAGTGTTGTAGGAGATTGAAAAGAGAGCAATGGTTCATTTAGAATTCTGAGTTGAAAAGTTTGGTATGCAGAACATGGAATTGGCATGGCTATAATATTCGTTATCAAACAGCTGGAAAAAGTGGCCCGGCACTGGTGCTCATCCATGGTTTTGGTGCCAACTGGTAATTCCAACCATATCACATGAATTTGAGGGGTGAAGTGTAGTGTATAGAGGTTGTTTCATTCATCAAATGCCTGCAAAACTTTGAATTTCAAATGCCTTTGAAGTTTAGGTATCTTTTGAAAGTATAGGATTAAGACACGGCATAAAATTAGAGTGGAAGCTTCATCAGTAAACATTGCCTTTTTCTCTTGAAAACAATGTATACACATATGTCTGAACACCCATTTTTGCATTATGCAGTGATCACTGGCGGAAGAATGTACCAGCTCTAGCAATGTCACACCGAGTATATGCTATAGATCTTTTAGGCTATGGCTTCGCTGATAAGCCTAGCCCTCGAGACATGACCCCCAACACTCTGTACACTTTTGAGACATGGGGGAACCAAATTCTTGACTTTTGTTCAGATGTTGTGAATGACCCTGCATTTGTCATTTGCAACTCTGTTGGAGGTATTTGTCATTCCTCCTATGCATTCGCCTTCTGCATATTTGGAGCGATAGAGTTTGACATGCCCACAACCTGCTGGAACTGTTTACTGCCTTAATGTCATGGTTATAGGATTTTGAAGCTAGATTGTGGGATTGTGATAAACAGGGATAGTTGGGCTGCAAGCTGCACTGGCAGAGCCTGAGAAAGTAAGAGGACTTCTCTTGCTGAATGTGTCTTTGCGGATGCTTCACATCAAGAAGCAGGGCTGGTTTATGCGTCCATTTGTGAAAGGCCTTCAGAACGTGTTACGGTGAGAAATCTCAGTGCGCACATGTATTTCTCAAGGAACATCAAGATTGATATTTCCAAAGGTAGGAACTGCTCTATGTTGAGCATGCACATGATTAGACTGCACAAGTCTTCTCATTGTCTCCTGCCATGATAGCTTATTTGGGTTCATTCTATGCTGCAGTTATGAGCTACAAACCTTAAGACCAATGTAAGGAACACTGCTCATCCCTCTGGCAACAGTTATGCATGTACAACCTCCATCACAAACACTCCCCCCATACATGGCCTTGCTGATCTGTGTCATAGCTTCATTGCACCTGGAATTTAGGCCCCTAAACTGGGCCCTCCTTATCCCCTGGAGATCAGTCTTTGTAGATCAGTTCACTTTCCTTGCATCAGTGCTTACTAAAGCTTTAAGATTTGCTACAATGAGAGGTTGGCACTCCACTTGATATCCAATTATTGTTAGAAAACTGTGATTCTTCCAACCAATATTCTTCTTTCCATTGAAGGACTCACTGTGTGATTCCTGTCTCAGAAACACAGACTTAGGTCAATGGTTTTTTCAATCTGTTGCAAAGCCACAAGCAGTCAAGAAGATCCTTTCTCAGGTGCACATGCCCACATTTTGCACAACTTAGTACTATGTTGTATCAGAGACACAGTTACTTGGCTACATTCAAACTCTGGTGTTTCTTTCGTTTTTCCTCTTCCCTCTTGTGATGATGTGTCTTGCCTATTGTAGTCTTCAGAATAGAACTAAAAAAGTCAGGAATGTTGGGTGTGTGGTGCAGTGTTACCATGATGTTAGTGCAGTGACTGATGAACTGGTTGAAAAGATACTTCAACCAGGTCTAGAACCAGGAGCAGCAGATGTATTTTTGGACTTCATTTGCTACTCAGGCGGGCCTCTTCCAGAAGAAATGCTCCCCAATGTGAAGGTGCCTTCATGGAAAATCCAAAGTCTCACTTTCAGAAATTGGGCCAATCAGAAGAAACAACTCATCAATCACTTGGGAGTTTCTACTTTGTCACACAGTGATCTGGGTGCTTGCAGCTGTTAAACTAATTTCTTTGGATTGATGCAAATTATTGTGCTTCTTGGCAGTGTCCTGTTTTGATAGCTTGGGGTGAGAAGGACCCGTGGGAGCCAGTTGCTTTGGGAAGAGCCTATGGAGATTTTGACACGGTGGAGGAGTTTGTTGTTTTCCCCAATGTTGGTCATTGCCCACAGGTTTCTTCTCAGTCTTAGTTCTCCCTTGCTGTCTTACCCCTATGTCCAGCCATGAGCTTTGTCAATGCCACAGCCTTTGTACACCTTGAGACATAACACAAGGTTATGACTCCTTTCCAGTTAAATTGGCAGTTCAGTGACACTTGTGAACTGAATTTAGGGTGATTGCTTTGTAGGTTGTACTGTCTTTCAGTTCTCGTCACCCAGCGCATCTTAAAATAAAGGGGGCTTTGAATTTGTGGAAAGGATCTAAATTTTGGTTTTTATGGCTCTTGCAGGATGAAGCCCCACATTTGGTGAACCCTCTAGTGGAACAGTTTGTTGCACGGCATGCATCATGAGACGAAAGGTTTCCACACAGAGACAACCAACACAGTTCCAACTGATCTGTAAAAAGGTGAGATCCCCTGTTATTGGGTCAGTAGCTATAGGAAATTCTTACAACACCTGTTCGCCAGTGTCATGTTACACTAGTGTGGCCTATGTTGTTGACCCAAGTGTTACCACATCCCAACTGATTTTTCCTTCCAAAACCTGGTTTTTTGGAATTTATTTGAAATTTCAGCGGCAGAAATCACTCAAAATTCAATATCTCCCACATCCTGAATCCAAATCTTACCAAATAAATTCCATTAAATCCTGCTCATCAAGATCTTTCCAACAACACCAAAGGCACATTCCAATTCCTCTGAAGTTTTCAGCTATGATTTAATTTAATTTTCAGTGAAGAAATCATTTACTATTCAAGAACTTTTGCACTGCAAGTCCAAATGCCATGAAACCAAGCTGATGCGCCCTTGAGAGCTTTCCAAAGAGACCAAGAACGCAATCTGAAGCCTCCCAGTTCGGTGGATCTTATTGGTACAAGCAAAACAAAACAAACAAACTACCTTCCTTCATAGATAGATGTCTCCTTTGTCTTGCCTTGCTTTCTTTCCTAGGGCGAATCAGCTGAGGAAATTGGAAGGCCATCAAATAACTCCAAGGAAAATAAAAACAAGATACATTTCCTTAAGAAATTTATTCCCATGAGTCTCAATTTTGGGAAGAGCCTATGGAAATTTTGACATGGTGGAGTATGTGAGAATACTTTTGACCTTCAATTGATAGACTGTGTCTGAATTTGGATTCCAACAGGGAGTTCATATGAGACTAAAATTAAAAGGTTCAATGGGGTCCAAAAGAGTTTGAAATTTTTCAAGTAATTGATTTGCACTTACATAGATTAAGAAACTTTACAACATTTGATGTGAGTTGTAGTTGGGCTGGTTATAGATTCTGAAGTTGTTATGATTTTATGCTGCAGAATCATGTGTATTATGAGTTATGAAGAAGGACTAGCTACTGCAAATCTGCCAGTGTTCAAGTTTGGGAACTTAATGTGATTCTCATTTATTACAAGGATTATCCTCACACATGAAAAAATGTAAGTTTATTAATGTAGTTTTATTTTGGACTTAATTTTGAACATGAAACTGCCTTGGAATCTTGTTTCAGAACAGTTTCAATAAAGATGATTACCAAAATTTGATAGACTTCTTTTGTAATCATGTTCCTTCCTGAAGAATAAGCCCTTCTAAAACACAAGCACATGTAGCACTTAATATTTCGTTATTCAGGCTGTCATTTAGTTTATAGACATATCATGTTGCCCCACTAGTTCATGTGTTGTGTAATCACCCAAGTACATAAGTTTGTCCTTTTTCCTACTTTTTATACTTCATGAGTCGTTGAATATCCTGAAACACATGATTAATGGCTCTGAATGTTCAAAATGCCAAACAGTAATAGTTTCATCTTTCACTATCATGGTTGCTACATGCAACTTATTGTTTTTGTAGCTATGTTGGATTGTGTTGTGTTTGCATGTTCTCCAATAATTTCAATTTTACAATCCTTGAATCTGTGACCAATTCTTCTTGAATTGAAAGCACTATATTCTCTTCTTATTTTTTAGTTTTGGAGTTAAAATCCCAAGAAGAAAACAAAATCAGGATACCCAGGGAGGGTAAACCACAAGGCTGGATAGGTGAAATCAAAGTGGCAAATGTCACCAAGGCTACAGGGAGCCCTTGTAATAGTAGAGCCAAGATTGGAGGTCCAATTTGATTGAGGGGCCCTTAATGGGGGACAGGACTGAGGTCCATGGGCCTTGGATTAATCGGATTCAATTGGGCAGGCAAGAGAGGACCATCAACATTAATTATTAAGCTCGCCCAAGCAACTTGGCTGGGTTTGAGATTATAGGTAGATGATATACCTTTGGTACACACCTTGGAAGGGACAGGCAGAGGTTGGAGGAAGTCAATGTGTGCTGCTTGAGCTAGGAACACTAGCCAGGAGTTTCAAGGAAGCCATCATATACTGGAGGAGCTTGAGGCTGAACACAGGTGGTCTTTAAATAGCAGGGCAGACAGTGATGTTGCTTCAGAGAGAACAACAGTGTAGAGAGCTCTAGCAACAGCCTGGTAGGACCAGAGAGGCATTGGAAGAGGGTTTATGGTTTTCGAAGCAACATGATTAAAAAAAAACCCTAAACCCTAAACCCTAAACCCTTCACAGCCATAGTGGATGAGGAAATTCTAGAGGTTTAGGAGATTAATTTAGAGAGGCCTCTGGCTGTGCTGCAGGTGAACACTAGACTCCCCTTGCACATGTTGGACACAGCCCATAACTATTTGTTGAAGGAGAAGACAGCTGAAACACCTGCGAGATACACTTAATGAAAGCCTGGTAATAAGGGCTAGTCTATTATGTAAACAATTGCAGCAAGGGATTAGCCCAAGAGGAGGCTAGTTTGAGGTGCTGTTCTTTAGAATACAGAACTGTGAATACAGGGACTCAAAAGACTGGATAGAGGACTAGAACAGAACCCGGAGGTTGACAACACTGCATACAACATACACATAATAATACAAGAAGATAGAAGTACAACACTGATAGAAGTATGCAAATAATTAGAACAAAACTCCAAGCAAAGAGAATTACGCAAGTACCTGCCTCCACAGCCTCTGTCACAATTTCAGGATGCCACAGGAAAACTAAGACATGATGTTGTCAACAACTAGCACTGTAAACCTAAGAGACGTTATAATTACACTGCGCTGCATTTCAGAAACAGAGATCCTTTTACACAATCTCAGTCCTGCAGCCCCCACCTGCCAGCTACTCCCCTCCTGAGAAGTCATCAGACTTTGCACTCCAATTACAAAATGAAAGCATGTCAGTACTACAACAGCCATATGACAACAAAGTGCTCTCTTGACCACTCTTTTGTGAACACAAACATTTGTCCCAAGGCTTCACAAGAGTGATGTGCAGTGGGGAAAAGAGTATACCAGAATTACTAAGCTACACCAAAAATATTTGTGACCCCTCTCCCTCTGTTGCTTCCTACAAGTTGAAACATAGTGTAACAGGCTCATATCATCTGAATAACAGACCTTCCATAAGCGCTCCGAGAGATTGGAATCATGGAAGGCACAATGCCCATATATCATGATCTTCATGTCTCTGAGCCTTCCATCTCCACAGATCCAACCTGTTCGGAATCAGCCTAAACTATGTTCAAACTTGGCAGATTTAGTCTTTTAAGTTTTACCCTTGTGAAGGTTGAGCCTCCATATGCCTCCCAGATCAACCCATAGAAGTTTGAAACTCAAATGAGAAAGGTAGCACGAGTGCTGGTTCAGATCGTCACTTCTTCCAAGAGCCAGGATGTGAAGGTTGAGACTGCCCCCTGAAGGTGACACATGCGAGCATCTTCAGGTAATGGTGCATCAAGTACTGTATCATACATTTCCATCTCAGTGTTGATAGCAAGTGGAGCTGTCTTGGTCTCTGCAATCAAAAGCACTGATATTTCATCTGCCATTTTGGCATATGCCACCCTGCAGGTTCAATGTTTCCACACATGCAACATAATCAGTAGAGCACAGGCAATAGCAATCATGTCAGAAACTCACAGTTCACATTTTCCAAGAGGTTTGCAAAAAAGGACAACCCACATACAGTGAGAGAGGATGCTGGTTGAAGATTACAGTAAAGCAGCAGCATTCAGTCAGCTCAGAGACTTCATCCACATCAAGGGCTACTCTTGAGGAGAATTAAGAGTACCTAGCATCAGCCGAGGTTTTATTCTTCCAAAAGTTTTGGGACCTTCTGAGTTGCTCAAAGAAAGCCTTGCATGCTGCTGTCTTCTTCTCCAATGAGTCCTGATTTCCAAAAACCACTCATCAATACTTGAAACCATCTACAACTCCACATGACTCGTACCAGACATTACAATCCCTATCAGGTTTTCCAATTTACACTCTGATTCCAAATCCCTGGACCCATCATGGCCTTGGACTTCCCACAAATGCACCTTTGGTAAAATACTTGACTGAAATTTCCAAGTAAAACAACTGAATGTGAAACCTCAACTGCAGCTTCAGTGCATACTTAATATACCATGTGAAAGACAGCTAATTATGTGTGACAGGTACATAATACAGTGTAAGCTCCCTCAATTAAATCCATAAGGAAAAAGAATTTAAAGCCACAGAGTGAACAAGGCTTCCATGGGATTGCAACACACCAGTTCATTGACTGGACCAGAAGAGTCCACAAATGAGGTTTTCAGGGTGTAAAACTCGATGTAGAGACCAGCTCCTATGTCCCAATTTTCCACCTCAGTATCATGCCCTTCCAGTTGGCTTGCTACTTGCCATACTTGGGAATGCTCCACTGTAAAGACAAAAGACATTTTGGTCATTAGGTGTCATCTATGCCACTTGTCTCAGTAAAGATGGGCTGTGGAAACAAGCATAATTTTGCACTAGAAAATCACAGAGAACCAAAGATCATCAATCCACGCAAATCCACATTCCAATGGAAGGAGCTTTAGAAGGATTACAATTTACAAACAATGTGGCTGCTACTGAAGTCATAAATAAAACATGTGCACTCCGCCATTGAGAGCTTTTGATCAAGTGTTCCATCTCCTTCTTTGTATCATGCGCATATCGCCAATAAACAGCCTACAAAAACATAACCCAGGAAGGGGTTGGTGCAATTGTCAGTAAAAGACCCAATCCTTCAATTAAATATTCAACTGTGGTACATCATGGTAGTCTAGAGTGACTTGGGGGTCCAATGCTCTGTGAACATAGTTAGCTAAAATAGTTTGCAAAAAATTCAATGGGCCTTCTGTCTAACAGATGCCTCACTCTTCCATCTTTCTCTTAGGTATTTCTGAAATAAAGCAATGAATCCAAATCCACATTGAAGAGATGAAGATTAGACTCAAAAATGAGAGGGAAAATGACATCCAAATCTTAAACTTACCCGTTTTCAGGAATTATAGGAAGCAAGAGCTTTTGTTAGCACTACACACAAATGAAATAAATCAAGAAAGGAGGAAGATACAGACAACAGAACAAAGTGATCAGAATGGAATATATCTTTCATAAGAAGAGAGAAATCTCCATTCTCACGATAAAGAAGGAAACAGCAAGGTTAACACTTCTTCAGGAAGCCACAGAAAGAACCAGACAAGGGGAGACACAAAACAAAACAAAACACGAAAAACACACAGCGGTATGAACGAAAGTGCCAGTCTCACACCTGTTCAGGGACCATCAACAGTAGCATGTATGATAGTGACTTAACTATCACATCTTCCCCACTGACTTCATCAGCTCCCTACAGTGGGTAAAGGACAGTGACAAGCACCAGCCTGCGAACTGAGTTTCTGCTGCAATTCCGGAAGCAACGGGAAGACTCAGCCATACTACTGGCTAGCAACAGACCCCACAATGAAGACCAGACAAAGAAACAAAGAAAGACAGAAAGGGAAAAGAACAGGGGAAGACTAAGAACAAGTGGGCTTACAAGAAGCTCCCCACTTACCTGACCCGAAGCAAAATCATTCTGAAAATGCCCAAAGCCGAAATTCCAAACAGGAATTTTTTGTTAAGAACCAACCCTCTAGTTCTCTTTAGAAGAACTTTAAAAGGGTAGCCTTTTGCCTTCAGAAAGGTAATAAGATTGACCATCTGGAAGACAAAAAACTTCTTACAACTACAAAGTCTCAAGAACCTGTAAAATTGACTATTGATAACCCCCAGCTTTGCAGTCATTGAGATATTGGAATGAACATGCGGCATTCTAATCATATCAATACCTGCATACTCTGGTTGAGAGCGTTTGTCAAAAATGTCACAGGATAAACCTTGAGGACTTTGGCTCACAGTTAGATCCAAGAAATTACAAGAGAAGCCTTTAGATGTACAATTCAACTTGCAAGAGGTTTTTGGGTATATGTCGCTGCCAAAAGAGTCTTGGTTAAGGTACATGAAGTTCTCAAAATCTGGAAAATCAGGAACAAATAGATCATCCACAAACCTACGAACCAAGGACAAACTATGAAGCACAACAGGACAAGTGTTACTCTTCAAGAGTTGCTTAATGAAATCAAACTCATAAGTGAAGAGATAGAAATTGGCCAAATAGACTGCACAATTTGTACCCATAGGGATACCAATGCACTGTCTATAAACACCTTGACCAAAACAAAGAAACAAATTGTCTAATAAGAAATCCAACCAAGAGATCAAATCTGAAGCCTCTGCAACTTTGAAGCTGTGAAGATTTTCAAACAAATTGATCTCTGCTTTATTTTTCAGCCACAAAAACCTAAAGTTCAAAGCTGTTTTTTGAACCAACAAAAACTTAAAACGATGAAGTTTCAAAGTGATCAGAATGGAAATGTAAAGATTGGACCTGAAACTGAGACTCAAACCCTACATGCACATAGAAAGCTTATGTGGCAAAACAAATGAAACCCTCCTATGTTGGGCAGACAATTCACCTCTGAGTTAACAGGGCATCTGTGCACAAAGAGGGTGATGGCGATGAAAATTTCTTCAATTCTTACAATCATTGGCAATATGACTACACGTGAACTGTACATACCATCTGAGAAACAAGCCTGGGCTACCAGTTTGATTATTACCAACGCTTCATGAAGCCACTCTGATGGAATACGCAGATCATATTCCAAAAATTGCTGTTGTGCTTCAGAGGAGCTCCAAGTCTCACAGTACTGGTTGAGTATCTCTTTCACAACCTTCACAATAACACCATAACCATTCTAACATAGATGAAAGTTTATCATCATGACTATCCACAAAGAGAATGTTGGTCACCCTTTATCTCCAAGCTCACATAGACAAATAGAAAGTTGCATGATGAAAGTCAGCGAAGAGAAAATTTCAAATGCTGTTTCAGAACATCAGACAACGGGAGTAGAATACTGAATTACTGCACACCTTCTCATGCAGGCTTGGCTGGGAAGGAGACCAAGGCATGTGCAGCACGACATACAAAGCCCAGTGACAAAGCCCAAGAGCCAGCAATTGACTTGCAAAATTCATATGCAAGGAATGCAGAAGCTCTTGCGTATCCAAGGCTTTGACAGCACGAAGAATGCTTTCCTGATGCCAGGCCAACTGATGGTCTAACCAGTTGTATGTTGCAGCTGCTGGACAAAGCATTTTTCTTGCATCAAATGCATCTGGCTGTTCTTTCTTTGCATGAAGTAACATGAGATAGTATGCAGAATCATATGTGTTGGTGTAGTCCCTAGCCTCATCATCAATGTGCCTGTCTTCCACATACTTGGGGATAGGAATAGGAGCCCTGCTTTCCCTGACAAATTGCTCGTATGAAGAAATAATGGTGGGAATGTCAGTGTCAGGAGGCTGTTGATACCACATCACAAGGCCCAGAAACCGTTTCCAGTCAATACCTCGCCCATCTAATGAACCCCACAGATCACCAGCAAGGAGCCTGAAAATTGACATCATGTCAGGTTCTATAAGGGATTGATCTAGGCCTTCTGATGCCCACAATTCCAGCTGAGATGCCATATCCAATCGATTCTCCACTGCACCCCCAGCTATGGCTAATAAACAAGACAAGCGCACATCCCTTTGCGATATAGCCTTCTCAACAGCCTCATCCAATTGGCGCCCTGTCAAATGGGTAAAAATCTCCTTCACCTGTTGTTCATTACCATTCTTGAGCTGTTGCAACTCCCCTTTCACCAAATCACTCACGCTGTCTTGCAGCCAGCTACTAAAGTTTGCTCTTCGAATCAAAGGCTCTGCTTCAGGGTCCACACGATCATCTGATATGACTTCCTGCTCATCACCTTGATGTTCTAATAGAAGACTCGGCTTCTCAGCAAAGAGAACACTTGTAAGCTGCCACACCATTGCCTGATGGCGTATTATGACATGATCAGCATTTCTTAAGCCATCCACTTCATGCTGCTTTTCTGTTAAGATTTCATATTCATGACACACCCGTGGAAGCTCCATCGGACTGCACACCAAGTTCCGCAATCGTAGGTGCCCAGTTGCTAACTGAGAGAAGCCATCAAGGACCTGGCTCATGGACATGTGGAGGGTTAATGGGGCAATGAACTGAAGCTGGACAAGTTCATCTCTCACAGTTCCTTTCTCATCTCTTACAGTCTGGTCAAGGGCAACCCTCTCAAACTGAATACATGATGATAACACACATTCCACTCCTTTTTGTCCGACACGGCCAGCACTGTGCACCAATACACCATTGGGACCCCAACCTACCCTGAAGGAGCAACCTAGGAAGAGAGCTGCATCAGCAATGTGATCTGAGCGTCCAATAGCCAGTGATTGGGATTTGTTTGATGCTTCCAGCCAAAATCCACTCCCACGTGGCCTCTTTGGAGTTGAGCCATCTTCATGTGCATGCATAGCCAGTGCCAAAACAGGAGACCTTGAAGGGGATTGCTGACCTGACATGTTATCTTCTAGAGCTGTATATGCAGGTGAACGTCTCCAGGATGTGTGGGGGCTAACACGCATTTGGTTTGCTGAAGGGCCAGCAGCCCTATGCGGCAGATGTTGGGGCCAGCCCAGCTGATCCTCACCCTCCTCTATAGATAAGTCTCTCACTGGAGTTCGGTACAAATGTTTCACATTACTTGCTGGATCACTGATTGCAGCTGCTGATTGGCGAGCCCACTGCTGCCCAAATTTCCCAGGTAATGCAATATCTTCAGCCTCTTCACCATCAGCAAAGAACAGAGCCCGCATTTGCTGCATCTTCAATGGGTCAAGCCCCAGATGAGCTGGAAGGGAGTGTGGTAAGGCAGGCTGAGGAGCAATGGTTTGAAGTTCTTCAATTAAGACCTCCTCAGATTCTTCCTCAATATCGTCTCCAGTATTGGTGAGTAAACCTGAAACATTCTGTGGTGATTCATACATTGTGTCTTCCAAGTCTTCGTACAGTGTGCCTTCCTCTACCCCCTCCATCATATCCATGCCTGCAACACACAAACAAAGAAGAAGCCTCAAATCCTTTGCCAAAAGGGTTGAATGCACCTTCCAAAAAAATCCGGTGCCACTTGTGCCAAGTAGTTGTCAAGAAGAAAGGAGGTGCTCATCAGGCTACAAAGAAGTTCCTCTAGGTTCGGATGTCTATTGCCATTGCATAGCATCAATCTGCCAGGTCCTCGTTGGCAAGTAACCAAAGGACTATGGCCAAAGTTCTGAGTGTAACAAGGGAATCCACGAGAGGAAATTGAAGTCGCTGATATAGAGGAAAGCTTGTGTTCCCATGGTTGTTTGCAGGGATTAAAAACAGTCCAGAAAACTGGATATATGGTCAATGACAATGGGTATATCCATGCACATTGGATTTTCTCTTGGTACCTGATGAGTGGAATGCCTTTTGCTGGTCTGATCGGGGAATGCCATCTTCTTCATCTGAGTCCACATCCAGACCAAACCGACTGAAATGCTGCACTTGGAATTTCCACTCCCCCTTCAAAGCACTGTAAGATATGAACTCTGCACCTTGCTTCTCAGTCTTATTTTTCAAACGTTTTTCAAACTTCTCCACTTCAGGTCCATCTGAATAGTGTTGCCCTGTTTTCTTGTCAACACATTTAACATTCAAGAGGGTGACTTGGGCTGGTTTGTTCAAGCCCTGTCCTACAGGTGGCTTTTTACTTTCATCCATATATACCAGAACTTCACACTTGTTGAACTGAATTATGCTCTCTAAGTCTAGCCCCCGCACATCTGTCTCCCCCAAGAATTTTACAGCACCATAGCCCTGGCCAAAACAATGTCCAGAACAGGGTTAACATGTAGTCCTTGAATGGCTGCATTCAGGTCAAAGAGTTATCCTAGCTCAATCCAGAATTGCAGTGGACGAGGAGAAGGTTCCAAATCCAAAATGAAATAATAATTTGGAAGTGGAAAAATACAGACCAGGCGTCCGACAACAAAATCCACTACTCGTCTGCAATACCCGGGCTCAGCACGCTCCTTAGCAGCAAGCTCTTGAATTCGAGGTTCAGTGAAGTAATCGGAGTGGTGGAGTTTTGGCATCAACACTTCAATGTCAGAGCCATGAGCATGTGAATTCTTTACAACTTCACTAGAATTGACACCAGTTGCAGAGAAAAAACCATTAGCCCTGTGGCTTTGAACCTTGAGAGACCCATTTGTTTGTGGGATCTGCTCCCCTGAAAAAAATTCTGAAGGCTTTGTTGAAGTTGTTTGTACTGCATTTCCCTTATCTGGACCTGGCCAGCTCTCAGGAGGACCTGATACACATCAAAACAAATTCTTTCAAGAAAACTGTACTGAAAAATTGGTTTGGACACACATATTCAGACATACATTTGTGCACAAGACTGACCTACACCAAGAAGTGTCAAGATTGAGAACCTCTGATAAGATGGAACAAACTTACGTTCTGGCAAGCTATCAGACAGCAGAGGCCTCCCCTCAGACATGATACCTACAAGACAGAATACTTCTCATGTTTTATTTCCATCTGTGTTTAGTGAAAAAGTAACCAATTTTGTGCATTCTTACAATGATGAAGCTCTAGAACCCATGAGTTCAATGCAAGACCTTATGTTTTTGAGCTAATCACCAAGGTGTTTAAGAGGTTACACCACTGATCAAACAGATAACCTCCAATTACAGAGATGCACAGGTTTCATGAAAGGTGCACAGCTTACGAGATTGGTCATTTCCTTTGACTGGTGTGGCAATGTCTCTAGCATCCGGAGTGCCCCTGGAGGTAGTAGATGTGATAGGAGACTGGTCCGGCTGCCGAATGAACAGAGCACGAGGATTTTCACGAGGAACAAACATCACATCTGCCTTGGGAGTCGTGGGAACTTCATCACCATCGCTGAAGAAAGAGACCTACAAACACCCAAAGTGATCAGAAGTTCATACTGGCCAGTAGTTGACTTCTCAACTACTCTTGGGGAGCTTTGATTCCCACCTACCAAGAGTTCAACCACTAATGAGGAATAAAAGGGGCATCTGCAATCAGAAGGGCAGAGAGGAAGAAACACTCCATTGGACTTGGCACAAAGACAGTGAGGATGTACAGAGTGGAGTCTCACCTTAGGACTATCTTTTTTGGGATGATAGCGTCTTGCATGCATGCGGACTTTGGATTGCTGTGTAATGTGTCGTGGTGTAAGCAACGAAGTTGTTCGAACTTGTGTTGGCTTCTCAGACACCTGCATTACAAACATCCCACTTTTGTTAGACTCAATTCCTACTGCTGACCCAGGATTGCTTAATAAGGTTTTGCATGCAGTTCCCTTAAATCCCTTTAAAAAGAAACACCATGGCACACATTTGTACTGTACACTCACCGGCATGCTTGAAATTCCATACTGAACAGATGGACCAGATCCAGCACTCCGACCAATTAGCATTTGTGGCATTGCAGGGAGAGTACCAAAAGGATTGGTCACAGGGACAGGTGTTGCTGACATCATATTCTGGGTAGGCCTGCACATCAGGGTCATCATGATCACCATACATGTCAGCATTAAGGCAAACTCACTTTGTCATCCTTTGCAGTTTTTCCTGTTTCCATTAAGGAGGTTATTCACGCTCCCCATGGTTTCATTGGACCCAGAATTATTTTACTGCTCCTTGAGATAGAAAAGTACAGGCAAACAAGAGAAAGGCATCCAAGAACAAACTACGTAGGACAATAGGAGCATTATGCAATAAAAACACCCATCATTGAAGGAGGAGAACATACTGCTGCCCAAATGCTGGAGCTGGTGAGCCTCCAAATATACTAGTTCCTGTTGTAGAAGAAATTGAGAACCACAGATTAGAATTTGTCATCTGCAACCATCCACATCACTCTCTCCAATCTGATCTCTTCTGCAAAATTTGCTCAGAAGACTCAAAGTCCTTGCAGATGTTTAACAAAGAAGCCTGAACTTTCTAGATCTAATGCAATTTTGCATTAAGCTGCTCCCACATCACCATTGTCCCAATGCAGCAAAATGTGTCATGCAAATATTAGGGGTTGTCACACATGCAAAGGGCAGATATGATACTAATGGTGAGAGAGTTTCCTTTGCTAGGGGCAGATAATTCTCTGGTGTGAGTACAAAGCAAACCAGGGTTATGTGCCAATGATGATACAAAAGCTACCAATTTCCCAATGTCCCCAAAAGAATAGAGTGTTATCAGTACCTTGCTGTGCAGTTTGAAAGCTTGGAAAGCTGAAATTCCCTGGAGTCTGGCCTGCTGGGGTTGCCCCAAAAGTTCCAAAAGCAGAAGAAGGCTGTGCACCCAAGTCAAAATGAACAGTCACAAATGCATCATCATACAAACAGATTCATTCTCTGTACAATTTCAATAAAGAACAAAGCCCCACATTACATACCACCACATCATCAACTCTCATACCAAATGTTATCAACAGTGAATCTGTACTCAAGAAACTAGAAAGACTGACTCTGAACCAAGAGGCCACCAAGTTTGTGACATACAGTAGATTGTGCAAGTCCAGCTGATTTTGTCTGGCCAAAAATGGAGCCTGAAGTGCCAGTGTTGAACAAATTGCTGCCAAAAGTCGGAGTTGTAGACCCAAAGGCAGGAGTAGATGTTGCTCCAAAAGGCTGAGAGACTGGAGATTGAAACAGTCCCCCAGTTGGGGAGGCTGGAGTGTTCCCAAACAGGCTAGTGCCTCCAAAAGGTGACGATGAAACTGTGTTGAAACCTGAAGCAGGTGTAGATGAGCCAAAAGCAAGGGATGAACCAAATGCCGCCTGAGTGGTCCCAAATGTTGATGTACCAAATGCTGGTGTTGAAGAACCAAATGACGTGCTGCCAAAAGCTGGGGTGGAGGGTTGCCCAAAGGGAGAGCTGGTGGAGCCTAATCCAAATGCAGGGGCTGTGCTTGACTGTCCAAAAGCAGAGGTGGTGGCAAATGGTGATGGGGTTGTAGTTCCAAATGTCGATGACCCAAAAGCTGGAGTTGTTGCACCAAAAGCAGGGGTGGGCGTTGATGGACTTCCAAACGTTGGCTTTGGGGTGAACAAAGAAGAGGTTGAGCTTGCAAATGGGTTGGGAGTGGTCGTTTGTCCAAAACTGGCTGTTGAGGTTCCCCCAAAAGGGCTTGCTGCCTGAGGATTCTGCCCAAAAATACCTCCTGCAGGCTGTTGAGGAGTAGCCGGGTTTGGACCTCCTGCACAAAGACAAGAATTGTTAGCAAGGACAGCCACAACTTAGCCATGTAAAAAGGCTTTCATGACCGGTTAAGCCCTTTGAGTCATTATGGGTCATGATGCAGTTGAGCATAATATAGGAGTCTTCCACAAAACTTTCTAAGATAAGACTTAACCCAAATTTTCCTCTGGAATTGTTGAAAGGATAGAGTGTTGAATATCTAAGGACTAGACATGCCAATATACCTTTATCCCCTGCTTGGTAGTCTTCCCACCTAAGTTCTTCATGGCTCTTATTCTTGTATGCAGGCATAGCAGAGATAGACATAAATTTTCCAACTTGGCCACCAGTTCCTGTATCAGGGTCAGGAGTGACTGCATAGGGTGCTGCCCTACTGCCAACCCGCTGCTGTCCTCCAAATGCAGACACCCCAAAACCACTTCCAAATGTAGTCGTTGCAGAGGTACCTAAAAACATAACAAAGAAACACCCATTCAAAAATGGGTCATATCTGAGAGACCGCAGACAAAACTCCACAATAGCATGTTGAAGGTATTGTCATATCAGTTCCAGCAATACCAAATCAAACACAAACAAAAATCTGCACCCAAAGTTTCTGTCACATCTGCAGAAGCGCATGGAAAACTCAGTCATGATGTTCACTAAAACTCAAGAGACATAGCTATAAAGTAAGGCACATAAACAGAGCTCTCCTCAGTACATTCATGAAACTAACATAGAAAGCGAATATTAATCTCTACAAACATGCAACACAGACATACCAAATGCTGAGCCTGTCTGAGAACCAAAGGGAATTGCAAGGCCAGAACTTCCAAATACAGGAGATGGTGCACTTGCTCCAAATGCAGGTGCAGTCTGCCCAAATGCTGGTGTGCTACCAAATGAAGGGGCAGAAGCTCCAAAAGCAGGAGTCGATGTAGCACCAAAAGCTGGAGCTGGTGTTGAACCAAATGCTGGTGCAGATTGAGCCCCAAAAGCTGGAGTGGTTGAACCAAATGGTTGGCTGCCAAAAGATGCCTGCGTCTGTCCTAATGCCGGTGAGCCAAAAATATTAGCTTGTGGTTGGCTTGTGCCAAACCCACCAAAAGGAGATGCAGGTTTCTGGCCAAATATCGGGGCTCCTGCAACCATATGGTCCAAGCAACTCAGAAGAGTATCAAGAAATCTCCACACTCACGATTAGGTGACCAGGACCGAGCAGAAACCTTTCCTCCTTAAAAACTCCCAGATAAGGACTGAAGAACCAGGAAGGAAAAACTGCAAAGAACAGAAGAACTAGAATGAACGGAACAATAAAGCTAAAAGTATGAATAGCACTGAGTCTCTGACATATTCAAGGAACATCAAGAGTAACATGTTGATAGCAACTTTTCTGTGCACCCTGAATACAGTGCAATTGTCTAGTGAAAGGCAGCTAAATGAGTCCATTTGAAATCACTTGAAACTCAAGCTAGCATTAAAATTCACATGACTGACAAAGAATTCCACACAGGGCATATTTAATTGAGAAACTGAAGTCTACCCATAAGCATGTGCACATCAATATGGAACAATGCCTGAAACTTATCACACAGGATTGCAGTTTGCAGAGGTAAACCATACCTGATCCAAATGCAGGGGCTGAAGATGAGGCACCAAAGGCCCCAGAGGAGGCTCCAAATGTTGTGGGCTGCGTGGCCCCAAATACACCCGTTGCAGTCCCACTTCCAAAGAGGGAAGAACCTGTTTGCCCTCCAAATGGTGTTGTGCTTCCAAAGGGCTTTGCCCCAAACAGATTGCTAGACTGATTCATTCCAAAGGGGCTCGTGGTTGTGCCAAAGGGATTTGAGGCTGCTGGTGACGCCCCAAATGGAGAGCTGCTTGATGATGCCCCAAAGGCTGAAAGACAGATGACCAGAATAAAACATCAGTTTTGTATTACATTCAAACTGACCCTCCTGGTACTACAGTAGAAGCATCAACCAAAAGAAAGATTCTTGGAGAAGGCGACTAGAGACCTTAGATGGAAAAAATATATCTCAAGTTTGGGCCACAGGTAATCACTGAGGACATAACATCTTTAGCCTTACCAATACCTTCAGTGTCCTTCAGTACATCCTGGAATGAGAGATTGGGCAGAGGACATTGTGACAACAGGGATCTAGTGCTTAACCAGGCTATGATTTCTAAAGAGGGAAGGACTGTCAATCTGACACAAAGCATGTAGAGATTTATTTTGAACAATTCATCTCACAACTTTATGTACCACATTTGTCCTCTTCTACATTGCCCAGAAAACTAGACACTGACAAAAACAAGATCAGGAGAATCCTGAACTGTTACCAGAAATTGGAGTATTGTATGTACACTGTCAAGTAGCCTTTAAAGACGTAAATGTATCATCACATACTAATGGTTTTTGATTGTACAAAAGGGAAAGACACAAACATTAGGGGTACTGACAAGACATACAGAGAAAGAGCTCTCAAGTATACAAAACCTAACCCTAAGCTGAGCTTGAGGTCAATTTCTTCTTAGATAACCCAAACAACTGCCAGTGAGCAGTGTACAGATAAGAGTGCAACAACATCTAACCAGATAGGAGGCTGAAGACTGATGAGACGTCAAACCCATGAGTACAAAAATAAACTATAGCTGCCACACACTGGTGGATTGAATACCCAGTCCAAGCAAAAATTACTTGAAAGATGAACAAAAAGGGGCAGATTATAGCAATCCAGGAACTATAGTAGCAAAACTATCTTAGACTGCCACATCAATTCATCAGAACAGATTACAAGAAATAACAACTATGAGTTCCGTCTTGAGTGCCTCTGACAGAGAAGCTACATGAAGCAAACTTATTGAATTTTTGCTTCCAGGCAAGTTCCAAAACACAAGCATCTATGGGTAGAAATGCTGGACCAAAAGCAACACAAATTTTACAAACAAGACAGCTGGCCAGCAAAGACATGTCTTTGTACGCACTGACCAGGGAACCAGTCAGCCACCTTGGACCAGTGATGCATGGCAAACAAAAGATTGGCAAAAAAAGAGGAATGAATAAATATGTGGCCTCCCTTGACCAGAGAAGATAAATTGAACCACAACAGTTTGCAACTTAGGGCATCGCAAAAGGGCAGAAGAAGAAGAAGAGAAACATGACATGCAAATCAGGGAAAAAAAGGGGCAGTTCAGAATACACATGGAAAATTTACAAAGTGCAGAATGTGGGGGGGGATGGCAGGCAAACACTTACGGCTGCTGGACCCAAACATGGATGGCTGGCTGATCGCACAACAGCCTCAAAATCAGAAACAACCTGCCACAAGAAACCCAAAACACGGAGTATTGTAAGCACAACGACACAGCAATCACAAAATGAAGGAAAACAAAGCTCCAAGATATAAAGCACAGTAGCCACCGAAACATAAAACCGAAGACCAATTTTCCTTCTTCTTACACCTTTTTTTTCCTTTGATACAAACAAACTTCCAAATGGGCGCCGCAGGAAAAAACAAAACCGAGAGTGGGTGGGTTTACTCAAAATCCCACAAACCACGACTTCTCCCTTCATTCCTTCCGACAAAAACCCATCCCTTACACTTCCACCAAAGGAAACAGATCCCAAAAACCCTAAAAAAAACCAACACTAATACACAACAACTCAGCAGCATCAGCAGCTGCAGCGCTAGGGAGACAAAACATACAAACAACCTCAAAAGATCTACCGCAACAACACAAAACTTCCAGGTGTTCTTCTACGGACAATGGCCACAAAGGGGACACAGGCCTGACAGCCCAACAACAAAACTATTAGATGAAATGAGAGAGTAGGAAAAAGGGGAAACGAAAAATGGGAAGCAGAGTGCCACGAAATGGGTACCTGATGTTTAGCGGCAAGAAAACAGATGCGAGAGTAGCGTGAAGATGCAGCAGGAGGAAGAGGAGAAGCCGGAGAAGACGACGCTAGAAGACGGCAACAGCTGCTGCAGCGTGGCCATGGCGATGGAAGAAAGAACGGAAATGCGAACAGAGAGCAAATTAGGGCAAAGACGACGTCTCTCTTGTGTATTATACCTACGTGTTGTATGTTTTTTTTTTTTTGTTTTTTTTGGGAGAAGGGTTTTAATTAATTATTTTTCCTTTACTATATTACTAATAATTCTAGATAACTATTTTCTCTATTATTACTAAATTTGTTGTATGTACTTTCATTTAATTAGGAAAACAACATAAGAAGCCAGGAATATATATTTATATATATATGCCTTACTACTTTTGGCATCTTGGACACAAATTATATTAATGTTGAAATGTTGAAATTTTCCAAAAAAATCAAATAACAAAAATTTGTGAAGGGAATTATTGAACTTTTTTTAATAATGGAAATGAAAATTTCAAAATTAATTAAATTTGGACAAACTTGTGTCAAAGCTGCCAAGGTATATATATAATGCACATACACAAACATTTATATAAGATGTTTATGTTAACAAGTGCATGATGTTTAAATAAGAAAGACTTACTATCGATTTGGAAATGGTGTGGGGAGTGAAGGGTGCATGAGGCCCTCTCTCTCTCTCTCTCAATTTTGTGTCCATTTTATAGGCAAAAGGTGTCAATGGCATTACATCATGCACATGCGATCTCTATTTTGATCTCAATCGCATGCCATCAACGAAGAATTCATGTGTATGAAAAGTTTTCTTGTTTTGTCATCAACAAAGATTTTCCATGTTCTACTATAAGTTGAAATTACTTGTTTTGTTACCTACATGAATAGTAAATCTACAAATGAAGAAGGAAATGCAAAGAAACACCTTTCAAAAAAAAATTGAAAATAGGTGGATGGGAGTTTTGAGGGCATTGTTGGTCTTCTTGCACACACTGCAAAGGAAGTAGGTTTAGGGTTTGAGGATTGCAATTCTCATGTTCTTTTGTACTATCATTGATTATTTTCAACACTAATTGTTTGGGTACACAAGTTTTGATAGGTTTTGTGCACAAGGAAGTTGTGTTGCATTAAGTGGTGAATTGATTTTTTTTTTATTTCCTTTGCATTATTCTTTTCTGTGATTAAGGTTCTTTTGTGATAATGGATTTGACACTTGTGGGGGAGAACACAACAACAATGTCTTCAACTCCAACTAAACAATTGAGTCCAACACTAGTGCCATTACTACAAACTTGGCAAAAACACAACCTAACAACAATTTTTGTCGTGAACCTCTTTCATTTCGACACAATAAAATCAAAAGGCCCAACAACGCAAACCAATGTCATGATGAATGTAAAAAGGAGGGGGAGCAAAAACATTTGTTACAAGAAATGTTGCCCATTATTGCACAAGAAGACCCATTGTGTTGCATTGTACCTAGAGGAGGAGTATGAAATGTTGGAAATGGAAGCACATTTGATGTACCAATTTTTGGCAACATGCCTTCATTCCAATGCAAGTTCTACAAACTATGTTCAAAGACAATAATACATTGTCTTATCACATGATGATGAATTTGTGCCTTGAGTACACAAGGAAAGAATTGCTGAAAATGTAACCCACCATCAAAAAGTTTGAAACTAAGGAGTTTACCAAGTTAAGGGATAAGCATAGGAAGACTTTACCAAACCACCGAAAGTGTTCACATGAAAATGTAATAGAACATTCCTTAAAAAGTGCATCACCATTGAAAAACCAAAAAAACTCATGGGGATGTCCCTTGCAAGGCCCATATCTCCTAAGGAGACGAAGATTTATGAATTGAATAGTGATGAAGATTTTTCATTTATTAGAACTACAAAAACAGGTAAGCTAAATGTTTACTTCCATTTTTTGATTTTGGCAATGTAATGTGGTAGGTCAACTTTAAAAGTTTGTTGTCAATTTTATGATTTGTAGGTTTGGCCACAAACCCTATGGTTTTCAAAAGTCACCTTTGTAAAAAGGTACATTGGATAATGGAAAAGGCCCCAAGGTGAAAGCATGGTAAAATATACACAAAAGTAATGTAACCAACAAAATATTGGGGTCCTTATAAAAAAAGGACTAACAAGTAGATGATTTTATGGGGATAATAAAAAAAAATTGGGGGTACATCACTTTTTAACTCTTGTTTGCATGGACTTTAAAAGTTATTTAAAAGTTATTTGCAAGTACTTGAATTGGACCTAAAATTTATGGCAGTTTGAAAAACAAAGTTCAAATACTTGAAAGTAAGTGAAATGTTTTTGCAAATATTTGGGTTTTTTCAAACATCTCAATATTGATGTGGTGAACATTCTAATATAAGTTTTTGGGTAATCAATTTTTTTTCCATAACTAAAACCATCCCTAACCCCTAAAAAATGGGGGATACTTTTGGAGTATGTTTTCAAGTCCAAATGATATGACACAAATTGCTTTTGAAAGCTAGAAGGAAGTTAGAAATGCCCATTAAAAAAAAGTTTCATTTGTTTTGAAATGTTAAAAAAAGGTTAGAAGTTTGAAAAACTTTTTTTTTGTGTTTTCAAGTAGAAAACAAGGTAACAAGTATGTACCAAAAAACTTGTTTACACCCCCCAATAAGAAGAACAAATCAAATGCAAACATATCTTTATTTTTTACTACAATTTTACCACAAAAGGCCATACCATCTTTTAGCAAATCACAAATTGAAGCGAAGGTGAGGTCGATTGCTAAAACTTTCACTGTGGAAAGTACTTGTGAACTACCTCTTCCTCCTCTAAAAGTCAATATTACTAGGCTTTACATTTTACTATTGACAAATATTGTCATGGACAAAAAAAAATTGGAAAAACCAAAAAACACTATGGCATTTCTAAGGAAATTGGAAATAAATGGTATTTTAGTCAACATACTTGTTTTAACATTTGGTCAATGGTATTTTATCCACGAATGAGTACTTTACAATTCATATACTTTATTTAGTTTATCATTTGCTCTAGTTTTGTTTATTTCTTACTAGTTGTTGCCCATTCCACAAGTTGGTGGATGGATTAAAAGGACAACCCAAATTTCAAATGTTGTCAAACAATCTCGAATGCATGGACATTTGGAAGGGTGGAGTGACCACCATGTAAAGGCTCATTGAAATGAAATGCCTTTGAAAGTACCTACAATATTGCAACATATAAAGGAGTATGATGCAAATAAGGTGAATATCACATAATCATTCAAGAAAAAATAAATAAATAATGTTTTACAAGAATTAAACAAATTTGATTAATAGTTGAAAGTTAATGAGGAGAGGTCAAAATGGGGTTGGTCACCGTTGTACCATTTGTTGAAGCGATATCCTTTGGCCTTGGGTCCTCAATGCCCATGGGAGCACATGAAAGTAAAACTACAAAACATCATTGCCGAAGAGGAAAAGGAATCATAGTAATTAGAAGTGGAAACAAAGTGCCCACACATAGTTTGAGCATTCAAATTGTTTTGTAGATCAACATTTGGGAGATTACATCCATTTGCTCATGCAAACAAGGGATTAACTCTACACAACATCCTACATTACTGTCATGAACAAGGACATTTTGTCATGTTAACCATAATAGTTCAAGATGTTTTTGACTTTGGTTGCTTATGGTTTCCCAAATTCACATGCTAATATCATGAAAATATTGTTCAATGTCGACAAGATTTGTTGGGGCTACTTGGATTTGATCTACAGCTATTGAAAAGATCCAATGATTCATGTCCAAGATAATTCACATAACAATTTCAAATTTATTCAATCTCGGAATGGCAAAGGAGTTGTAAGACACGTGGTGCAATGTTAATTTTGGGCACAATTGTAGGCCAATTCTAGACCAAATATTTGCTTCACTACCTTTCCACCTGCATTTTTTTATGCAAACAATTCTTTTAATAAAATTTTCATTCATAAAACATTACTTTCAATATAACTATCAAATATATTTATGATATGTTTAATCCGACATGTGTTTGTCATAGTGGAAATGCTCTAACTTGAATTAATGTTCAGCCTAGTTTGGAAATGCTCCACCTTTAAATTAAACTTTTATGAACATGTGGTCAACAAGACTTTGCTTGTGAAGGAGGAGATCAATGTTGCTTGGATCTTTCCAAGAAATCCAAACCTTCAAGATGATAGTGCATTATTTGATAGGCAAAACAAATGCACAATTATTTTGGTAGATGTTATGGATTATTAGGTTTAAACATTGTATGTGAAGCTTGGCCAAATAAAGGAAGCCTTTGAGCCAACCCCAAAGGTCCCCATTACCACAATGCTAATTGCCAATGACATAACTACATGTGCATCAAGTTCCCTACATTTAAAAAAAAAATCTAAGGCAACAAAACATTATGTAATTATAATTCGAATTTAAGTAGGACCCTTAATTTTCACAATTCCTACTATGACCCTTCATACTTGTTCCATCTTATGTAGAATGTATCAAAATGTTAACAAAACTTTAGAATGCAAAAGTCATTACGTAACAACTCATACACTCTAACCAATCCTCCCATGGCCAACCCACCTATAAGAAAGAAATTACACCAGTTTATGGGTTGGATTTATTTGTCAAGGCAACCTTTGGTGATAGCCCTAAGTGGGACCATAAACCTAACGATCATGTTGACTTATAGTTATACGTCAATAATCCAAGTCATGCAACACCTATCTTATCAAGTTCCTTATCAGCAACCTGTGCTAGTTTCAAGAAGACACCATCCTTGTCTCTTGGGTTGCGGCCTTCAAGGCAATCTTCAAATAGCCTTGTCCGATCAATACCAAATTTGAATGACATATCCTCTCAATATATGCATTTATTCGACTTGATCAATTCCTATCATGCCCTAGCTCATGATAATAATCCTAATGCAGTCACTTCATTTCCCACCATTGTGACAAATTATGGGAACTTGAGCAACCTGAGATGATGGACTTCAAATTAAAAATTCATCAAGTCCTGGAAAACATATGTAAACATTATCACAATTTCAAACATGAGTAGTATTTAAGGTTGTTCATGGAAGCTTCAATTAGTAAGGTCACCACTAATTCATTAAAACTTGCATTAAGTGGCCTAAAACTATTATATTTAAGCTTATAGATTTGGTTGTCATTAGTTGTAGGTATGTTATAGAATACATGTTAAGTTCAAAATAAGATCTACCACAAACTAGTGTGTCAAAACAACAAATTGCCAAAGTTTATGATTCAAATACAGCTCCACTTATGTTTCATATTCCAAATGTGGTATATTTATGTTGTTCGTTTTTCTTATTACAATCATTATACATGGGCAGAACATGATAAAGGTTATACATTTGGAAAAAATTAGATGTTCTATTCAATAACATTGGTTGTTATTGTAGGTTAGCAGTACTAGTGGCGGATTTCATTATCAGTAGAGGTGGGACTAGCAAATATGCAGTGGAGTTTGTCATATTATGTGATTATTTGAAACTAAAAATTGATGTGTGTATCTCCTTGCTAAACAACACTATCAACTATTTGTCTACAAATGCATTGGATTTCTTTACATTATGGTCAACACACAACCATATGTCACATAAGGATTCATATATCACCCATCCTCATATGTGGGATATGGTAAAAAGATTGGGCAAAAGAAAAACGGGAGTCAGAGGATAGTGTTGTGAATTTTATGAAAAAGAAGTTCAAAATGCCTTTTAACATCCGAGAGGTCTTAGTCCTTCTACAATATGTTAACCACTAAAATGTAATTATAATGAGTGCTTCCCATTTGATGCATTACAACCCTTTCAAGACTACTAACATCTTCCAATTTGCAAGTGTGCACAATTTTTTTAACAAAAATGTGGGTTGATACACAAGGAAAATTATCAAGGACACTTCAATGGAAGCGAGCAATATCAAAAAATGATTGGGTGTGGTTTGATGGACCACAACAACTATTTAATTGGGAGTGTGGGTTTTGTGTCATGAAATTCATGACCAAATATGTTGTCTACATGTATCGAAACAATATAGTTAACATTAAAGTGCAATTACCCTTACCCAACCTGACGCGCTCCTTGGTCCTGGGGTGAACTCACTTGAGGGTTCACCAATGTGAAGTTGGAGAAAGTTGGGACCGAAAGGCACGCTCCCGACTTTCCAACTTTAAAAAGGGGTAGAGGGTTGAGTTGGAAGCCCCAGGATTAGATTAGGGAGAGGGACTAACTTCGCTTGTGTGAATTTGCATCCAAAAACCAACCACGGGAGGTTAGTTTAGCATTCGAGACACCCTTGGGTGTTGGGACTTGCCACGGGTACTTGGACACACAAGACTCACCACGGCCCGGACTCAGGAGTAAGCCACCACCTTACTCCCTATAGTATTCTCTGCGGCTCGTCGTGGAGGCTACATCCAAATGGCACAAATTCCTGAGACTCCCGAAATGGAGTCCCGAAATGGAGTCCCGAAATTGTCTCGGCGGGACTCCCGAAACTTTGAACGTCCATAACTCCCGACTGCAGATTTGGATTGCGACGAGGTCTAAACCAAAGTTGTAGCCCTAGTCGAGATCTTTCCAACGCCATGTCGCACTCCTGAATCGGACATTGGGAAGAGGTCGATTCCCGACTTTTAGTGGTCGGGAGTCAAATTGCCAGTTTGACTCCCGGCCCTTCTTTTGCCCATAACTTGGGCTACAGATGTCCAAATTGCCAATGCGAGGGCATTTTCGATATCTACATTTCAATACCTTTCCAATGACATCAAGAACACTCCAATGCAAGGTGTTTTACCCCTTGCTTTCGAGCTCTAAACATTCGGGAGTCCGGAGGACTCCAAATCCCAACTTTTCCAAGTGTTGGGCTTCACCCCCACACTTGACCAAAGTAGGGTTGCGACAATAGAGGGGCGTGCTAAAAGTCCTAGGATTAGACTAGGAAGAGGGACTAGATTTATCTCACTTGAATCTGCATCCAAAACAAACCACAAGAAGGTTAGTTCACATTCGATAACACCCTTGGGTGTTGGGACAAGCCATGGGCACTTTGACACACTTCACTCACCACGACCCAGACTTGGGGGAAGCCACCACCTTCCCCCATATAGTATTCTCTGCAGCTCTCCGTCAAGGCTACATCCAAATGGCTCTTTTTCCTAGGACTCCCAAGGAGGAGTCTCGAAACTGTCCTCGGTTGGAGTCTCGCGACTTTGGGAGCTCATATCTCCCGATTGCCAGCTCCAATTGGAGTGAGGTCTAAACCAAAGTTGTAGGTCTCCTTGAGAGCTTTCCAACGCCATGTCGCACTTTGTCAGCGGACGTTGGGAAGAGATCGATTCTCGACTTTTAGTGGTCAGGAGTCAAACTGCCAATTTGACTCCCGGCCTTTCTTTTGCCCATAACTTGGGCTGCATATGTTCAAATGGCTCATGCGAGGCCATTTTGGACATCTACACTTTAAGAACTTTCCAATGACATAAAGAACACTTCAATGCGAGGTGTTTTGACCCCTGAACTCGAGCTCTGAGTTTTTAGGAGTCTCGGAGGACTCCAAATTCCCACTTTTGGGAGTGTGGGCTTCACCCTCACACTTAGCCCAAAGTGGGGTTGCGACACAACCCACAAAAGTTTTTGTTGTAATTGAATATAACGTTATTTACATCTCGAATCTTGTAATTGTTTGTTGGTTGCAAGTGACACAAACTTGGCTTTCAAGGGATGATGTGATTATAGTGCGCTTGATTCTACTAAATGTAATATTACAAACATTGCATATGTCAAATTTTGGACACACAAGTTGGGTTGTTAACTTGGGAGATGTAACCAATGGCAAGGGATCATCATCAACATAGTATGTAAGTGTTTTAACATCTTGCAAAAGTGGTAGAACTAAAAAATTAGTATTTCATGCCAGCTAATGTTCAACAAAAACAATAGCAACAACATAATTATACCAAGTAGACTACAATGGTATAATGTTTTCTGTTTGTGTGGAAAAAACTTCCAATAATTGGATGTGCTTTTGGTTTAATGTTGAAGCTTATGAAATTTAATCAGTTTGGAAAGGTTTAGCACATGTTAATAAAGACTAAAACCATGCGTTTCTGTAGGTGGACAAAATGCAATATGTATTGTGCTACAATTTAACAAGTGTTTATATTTCTACATTTATAAAAAAATTATGTGACAACAATGTGGTTATAGTCTATGGGAAAATGGGATTATAAGGGGTTCTTCCCATCTTTATAGTTTAAGTTGATTTGGAAATGTCAGCATGTGTTCAGGTGTTAGTTCATTTTTTGCATTACTATTCATACATCTTGGCATGTTTTGTTTTTCATGTAGTTTTTCATATTGCCATAGGTTGTGTTGCAATGAAATGCAGAATGTCACATGATCATTTACTGGTCATGAATACAAAGGTTGAGAAACCAACGCGTCTACAATGGTGTCTTGGAACAATCGTTACAAGTTGTAAATACAATTGTCATGAAATAATGTTTTGTAACATGTATGTCACTAAAAGACTATGGCAATGATATGGAGTCCCATAGAATAATACATAAATAGAAAATTCAACTTAAATGAAAACTGTAGGTTAGGTACACAAAGTATTAATAACTTGCAATTACATATCCATACCCACATTTGGTATCTTGATTCCTTTGGCATCTAAATGCGCATGTGCCTAGTTGCTTTGTCTTTTAAGTGATTTTATTTTTGAGCATGGGGTTCTAGGATTTATCTATGTTTTATAAGTGTTACACTAGGAGCAAATGGAAACAAAGGGTCTATGTTTGGGTATTCAAGACCAACAATCCCTTGGGCTATCATGTTTTGTTGTTTGCCTTTCAACATCTTTAGTCTTGAGAGTAAATGTAGTTGTAGTGCAGGAATTTCAATGGCAGTGGTTTTTATGTCATGAAATACTTGGTTAATGAGTTCCACTAGGTCAACACATTTGACATGGGCAATAGTGGTTATCATTTTTAAAATACCAATGTCTTCATTTTTTGGGTCAAGGTTAGGTTGTTGATTAGGTAGGTCATCACAAACCATGTGTATAGTTATTGGAGGACCCTTGTTTACTCCATGGAATGTGCCCATGTCCCTAATAATGGCACCATAAAAAATGTTAAGTGTAGCATTTTGAATACATTCATGACATGTTTACATGCAATCCCTTGTTCTGCAAGTGAGGAATCACATTGTGGCCACTCAAATGATAGAGCATGAATGGTCCATACTTTGGTTGTGTGGTTGATGGATGCGACATATGCAATATCCTCCCCATTAGGACATAACAAGACATTGGAATTTGGAATATCTCACATTTTTAGCATTGTTGAAGCAACAATGCCTTTTTGTTTCTTGTTTCTCACATACCTAAAAAGGTTGCACTACACACTGCACCAATAGCGAATAAGAACATCTCCAACAAGGTGTAAAATTAACCAATCCAATCTACGTCCAATAAATCACTTTTTGGAATAAACAAATATTCATTTCATGTTGATGTGGAATGATTCCACAATTGCATTGGTGTCTTGCCCTGCATGTGGAATGTTGCGATCGCCAATTCAGTCCACATTACCACCTTATGTGTCCAATGGACTTCAATATATTCAATGCATTGAGATGCATTGTGGTATTTGGTTGCCATGATGTCTATTTGTAGTTGCACCCACAAAATAGGATCATGATCCAATGGACAAGCTTTTGAATACATGATTTGGCCCAAAGCATATAATACTTTTGTTCGGTCTTCCACTTTTGCAAATTGTTTTTATAACATCTTCTACCCATGTTTTGTGCACATGCCACAAACATCAAAAAAAAACTTTGACCCTTGGCCAAACACTATTGCATGGGAAAAATCATCTATAAAAATTAGTTCTTGTAGTAGTTTAATAAAGTGTCTATGAATGTGAAGCAAACATGAAATAGAACATGCTTGGATGGAAATTAATGTTATGTAGAATAAACATAGTTTGTGGCAAAATATGTTATGCAACAAAAAATGATCTACCACACTATTTTGTTTTGCAACAAAATATGCATTATGATACACAATTAATAAACATGGAATTGTGAGTAGATTTAGGGCAATCAAACCTCAACACATTAGTTTGAATATTATTTACAAAAATAACATTAAACATCTAATTCCTTGGCATATGTTTTCATAGTGCTCGAAGAACTGGGTCAAGGTCACTTTCTTGACTTTTTCCAATGACAATGTATGCAACTGATATCCCATTTTGCCATTCATCAAACACCATTAAGGTGTACAAAGGGTACCGTAAAAAACATAATGCCAACATTAGTTACAATGTTGTGGAACATATTAATTATATGGTATTTCATACAATAGCAAAAAAGGCATACCTTGCTTTGATTAATGCTGAATGTTGCATCAAAAGATATTACATTACCATGCCCAAATTTTTGCATGATTTCCAACTACATTGGAATTTGAATTCCCAATGTGAATGGAGTGTCATCCCAGGTTCATGAATTGAAGTCCATAAGGGCATGTTGAACATTAAAAAAATCAAATCATGATTTTCTAAAACCCACATTTTAACATTGATGGGGTCTTTGTGGTGTTTTTGCCATAGTTCATCAACTCATTTTTTTTGCCAAGTTTTTCACGTTGAACGAAAAAACAAAGGTGTTTCGGGTCATAGGTTCATTTTTCAATGCCATCTTTCTAATGTGTCCAAATATAGTTGTTTTGCAACGAAAGCTCTTTGACAACAATGCTTAATGGACATACCATACATTGTCTTTGAAATACAAGTCTTTTTTTGTGCTTATTGGCTGATTCTGGGAACTCCACCAACGCCTTTTCCCCTTTCTTCTTATTGGTTGTTCCATTCACTTGGTGATGTTTTTGCTTATGTTGTGCAAAGAATAATAGCTTCTACATGTCCTCTAAGAATGCATTGGTGATGTAGTCTTTGGGTCCAAAGTTATAAAAAAACTTACAACATAATGACAGAAGCAATGAACTCCAAGCCTTGAATAGGAAAATCATCCACATAGTATTTAATTATTTGAAAAATTGAAATGTGAATGGTCACAATACACTAAGACAATTAATAACTTAATTCGATTTATATGTCATAAAAGGATGTTTAGTAGCAAACTTTCACAAGATTTTAAAATCAAGGTATAACATCGAAACTTTGCAAACAACATAAAATTCAGAAAGAAAAGGAAGATTGAATGGAGTATATTACGATGTATCAACCAACATTGCTAAAATTGCAATATGGTTAACTATGCCAAAATTGAAAAACCAAAACAATACACATCATAAATTTAAGCCAAAACAAATACTAACATAAATCAAATGTTTTGTTGTTTGTTTCCTCACCTAATAACTTAATTGACATGCAATTGGCTCTTGGGTGTGTCAATGTGTTTGGGGGATTGCAAAGCTTGTGCTCCTTTGTCCTTGTAAATTAATCTACAAGGGAATTATGGATTGTACTATTCCCTTTGTATAAAAACACTTTAAAACTTTAATGAAGAAATTAAGCAAAATTAACATTCAAGTGTAAAAGACATTAAATTCCATATCCAACAAATCTTGTTGCATTTTCAATAATAAAATGAAGTGAATAAACCATAAGTCCCTCAGATTCCCAAACATAATGAAATTTGAAGAATAATAAGTTTTACTGCAGTTTCTTCCTCCTTTAGACAAGGTCAATGAGTTGAACCCTCAAAATGTGGGTTGGTATAATAGCAACAATGAAAACACAAATGCATTCAATTTTTATAAAATAAACAAAACAAAAATAAAATCCTAGGTTGGAAACTTGAATGGAGTCTATAGGCAAGGATATTGGAAAGAACATTGAGGAATCACTAAATTTTGATAAGTAAACAAGGTTAGCAAACCCTAAACATAGGAGAAGATGTTTAAAGCACATGTGAAAGGGAAGGTTGTTAATTTGATTTCTTGGGATGGAATTGGAAAATATTTCTCATTTTACAACTAAATACATGTAAATAACACAAACTATTACTGTGGTATTCCGTCACCAAATGCAATTTTGATGCATTTTTTGTAAGTGTGCAAGATATCTTGGTTTGTAAATGTAATGCAAATTGGTTTATGGAAGCATAATGTTAAAGATTAGAAATAAGTATTGCATATGGGTTTCGAAGCAAAACATGAATATCAATTATAAAAAGATGAGGTTGGGTTTCAAGGTACCTATTGGGTTTGTTTTGCTTTCAAATGCTTGGTTGTCGGTGTTTCAAAAACCTTATCCCAAATCTACTAGTGTTAGATGAATTTCAAATTTGATTTCCATCTTTCCCATTTTTTACACATAGCTCAAATTCGCCAGTCATTTCAAGATTTACTATTTAGGCAAGTAGCAAAACAATTTATACTTACAACAGATGGGGAAGAAATCTTTGTCGATTCAATTTACTTGTAACAATGTTTGAAGGTGGTTGAGGGTGCTTGAAATGTTCTACGGATGACAATGAATAGGGTCCACATGCATGACATGGAACACTCGATGGTGGGGCATTATGACTTAAAATAGGTGTTGGACAAAGTTCGATAGTATTTAGTGTCTCACTAATAAGAGGGGGTTCAAGAACTTAATGTTCCCCCAGTGGTTTGCCCTCTTTGATGGTTCTTTTGTCTTATTGGACATGGGTCTTTCCACGTTGTTAATTGTATTTGCCTTCTTTTGGGTGCTATTTAAAATAGGTTCATGTTATTAGATAAATAAATAAAATTATATACATATATATGGTATGTCTTAAACAAGTTATAACATTTTATTAGTTATACATAACTAATATAACATATATATTTTTCAATCTTGAATTATCTGCATTAGTTGAACAAATTAATAATTAATTTTTTATTTAATTGTGTGTAATGAAAATGAAACCAGACTTAATCTTTAACTAAATTAATTTTAATTTTTTTTGAAATTTATTGAAACCAAATGTTTTTAAATATCCAAAAAATTAGTTTCAAAACCAAACCAAATTCTCAATTGAAAAAAACAAGCAATTAATCATGTTATGTTTCTACCCTAGAATGTATGGATATTATTCAATTTATGTGATGATATTGTAGAACATAATTTGACCATTGAATGCAAAATGTCTTGTGATTATTCCAATATGATTCAACAACTATTTACATACATTATTCGGTGGGTGCATTCATCCATATGTGATCAATACGGGTGCTATAATTATCGTGATTTCTTTAAATTGAAATTCAATTGAATAATGATTCATACAAATTTTAAGTTCATTTGGTTGTATTGTAGATTTGTCATACATTATCATTGTATCATTTTGTGCATATGCACTTATGCTACAATATTTTTCTAAATCAATAAAAGAAGTAATATTTAATGTTTGTTGACAGAGATGTGGTTCATTGAGACATAATATATGAGATGTTTTTGGATTGTAATCAAATAAGACATCATTTTTATGCAATAAGGATCCAATGTTAAGAGAATAGATAAGAACGATGAAATGTATGTGGTGTAGGAAATAGAATCCCATCATGCAAGTGTTTGCAATCAATGCATTTTTATGACTTAGGTCAAATTGAAAAAAAATCATTTGTAAAAGTTGAAGGAGGTAATTTTATTTTTGTTTTTAACATGGGAAAGTGTTATAAATGTTAAAACATGTTTATATATTCCATTAGGATAAAAATTCAAGTGATCAAATGTTAATCCTTGTGTTTGATGTATAGTGCACGCTATGATTAGTTGAATATGAAATTGCATCTTTGTTTTAATATGAATTAAATTTAAACCAATTTGGATATCTTTTAATATGAAATTTATAGGTGTCCATGTGCATTTTTTATTTTTATCAATTGGTCATTTTAGGGTTATTAAATGAAATCCATATGACTTGTTGTGAGTTAAGCAATTTACTTGAAGTTTGGAAAATCCCATCTACACCATTTACCAAACCATCATGTGTTAAATAATTACTAACACAAAGTTTGACCAACGTGTTTTTTTTACTTGAATTTTTTAATGTAATTCAATTGTGAAATTTGGATCATTTTGCAATTGAAATGGTTTAGGACATGTATCATGATGTTTATCTTTTGTATGAAATATGTACACATTTCCATCACTTTGTAAGAAGGTTGATTCATTAGGTTTAAGCCTTGCTTCATTTGTATAAAATAAATATGGAAGTTTTGAATCTTCAAACATTTTATGAAAACATTAACTATGTATTATATCTATGTCAAATTGTGATTGTGTGGCAATTTGAAATCGGTTTAATATATTAATGAATTGTTCATCACTTGGTTCAATTCATTACATTTTATCTTTTCCATCCAAAAAATCCATGTTAGACTATAAATATTATTCATATTGGTTCTGAAAACTCTTGCATCATGAATAGGTTGAACTTGATAAAAGTCACCTATAATGATGACATCAAGATTTCCAAAAATAATTGTGTGCATATAATTGGTCATATTTTTTTTATCAAACTATCTAACCATTTGAAACTTAACGATGATAAATCTTTACAATTAAGACGAATACAAAGATTTGAATGAATCGTGGATCCATGAATGTTAATTGTTGTTTTTCTAGTGCATGCCATGAGTAATGTTTTATTTTTAGCCGGATTTGATTGAGGATGTTTGTTGTAAACACATAATAAACCTTGAATAAAAAGCATTAACTTGAAAGTTTTACTTGTATGAACCCCTCCAATAACGAATAAGTGAAATGGTTCATTTAAATTTTGTTTTTTCCTAAACATAACATCATAAAATATAAGACATTGTTCATTATTCAATTTTGGAAAAGTCAATGAAATTCTTTAAGCAAAATTTGATTTTGTGCATCAACAGTATTTGAGTCAAGAATGATGGACATACTTATATGTGGTGTAAGGACATACTTATATGTGGATGTTGTATGGTTCAACCACAATACAATTAATGATTTCTTGGGGTGAAAAATGAACATTTACATTAAAAATTTAGTCATCCACATGTTTATATCATTTGTTATTGCTAATTTTCTAGCTTGTGATTTTAGTTTTCCCAATTCAATTCATTGTTGTGTATTATCAGTGTGGAAACGATATACACTTTGTTTTGCACTAAACTAATTTATTTTTCATGCATGTTGTATGCATTATGTGAAAACGGTGGCCTTTGAAAGTATTTTCATTATAAAAAAAAGGAATAAATAATAATAATTGTTCTCTATAAAAATTCTCTAGGTTACACAATGTTCATTGTAATGGACATAACATATTATATGAGATTTGTACCTTTTTTTTTTTTACATTTAGCATATCATGATTTGCAACAAATTAAATAATAGAAACATTAGACAAAGAATTAAGCCCTTTTTATGTATTTATTAATGATTGAGGGACATTTATTAATTTATAGAGTTGGAAGGTAGTGCTTTCAATGATTTAAGATCCTTTAATGTAAATGCACATTTCTTGGACTGCTTACAAAAGATGCTACATCATAATGCTTTTCAAAATAACTAATCCCAACCTAAATGATTTTTGCTAAGCAAATAGAATTTAGACATTTGCCTAGATAAATCAAGTTGCTAAATCCAACTTCTGGGATTTAGCTAAACACCCATTTTTTGGAAAATGATTCAAAACTTGGCTTCTTATAAAAGATTTTCAAAATGGCTTGTTGAACCAAAGTAACAATTACAATACAAATGTTTGTGTGATAAGCAAATGATGATTTTACACCTCTACCTTCTGTGAGAAATGCTAGCTCAAATAAATCTTGAAATGGCTCAACTCTTACATTCAAAACCAATCAATGCAACAAAATTTGACTGCCAATGATTTTCTCACTTCCTTGCTCCAAGTCAAGATGATGCAATCCTTGGTATCAGTTCATAAATCTGCAGGATACAATCTTTGCTCATTTTCAGAGACACATTTAGAAAATCTACAAATAAGGATTCATGCAACCAACTTCTTTCCTGATCCAATTCAGTTTTGTTCTTTTCAAGTGTAAAAGAACTAATCACTTAGATCTACTTCATGTTTTCGCCGTTTCCTTTTGTGTTTGCTATATGCAACAGCATAACTAGAGTGCAAGAATGGTGAGTTTGAAAGCTCCCGAGGAATGACAGTGGATGTTGATTGAAGTAGTGCCACAAATTCTTTGAAGATAGCCTTGTCATCATCATTGATGAACACCATGGCAGATCCAGGGTTGCCAAGCCTAGATGCTCGCCCAATTTCATGGATGTATTCAGGAATGGAACTAGGCATGTCAAATACAATGACCTGGGTGACACGCACCAAGTCTAGTCCCCTGCCCATTATGCCTGTTGCCACAATCAGTGGTAGTCTGCCAGCAAGAAATGCTTTCATTGTGTCCCTTCTTTCCTGGGAAACAAATGCACATATGGTAGGTAAGGTTGTTGCACCAATATAAAAACCTCCTGGATGTGGTCTTGTATCGATGAGTATATACATTACAGGCAAGGCCTTGTAAAACAGCTAAAGATGCATAAGAACAAACAATAACAAAGCAAAATGAATGGTGTCAAAAACCAACCCATCTGAGTAGTAGGACTAAAAAAGTGCTACCTGCATGGTCTTCTTGCCATGAAGAGATGTGGCCTCCAGTCCCGTGATGGTGTGGATGGCTTCTGCAAGCAAATCAGCCCCTATCCGTGAATTTACAAATACAACAACTGGAGGTTGGAAGTGGCTTGTACTTTGTAAGATGTCAAAAAGCTTTTGCTTTTTATTTTTGGACTGAACCCAAATAACTGTCTGCTTCACAGCTCCATTAGGCTGGCTTGCTTTTCCAATGGAGATTCGCAGTGGATTTTTCAGTATTGTTGCAGAGAACTGCTCAATTGCAGGTGGAATTGTTGCAGAGAACATGAGAATCTGAGGGCTCGAGAGTGCTTGAACTAGCTGGATGACTTGGTCACGAAATCCTCGTTCAAGCATGCAGTCAACCTCATCTAGTGCAAGCATACACACATCCTGAGAAAAGCACATCAAACAGAAGGGGATTTCATTTGGGTTTTGTCACTTGTTCTTGTGGCATACATCAGTCAATTACTGGATTTAAATGAGAGGAAGCTCTGTGGAGCTCAGACAAGCACATGGTTAGTCAATCTTTCTTGCTAGTGGTGATTTACACCATTCAAACTTGAACGAAGAGAAAGTGTGCCCCTGATAAGAATCTTCAACCAAGGGACATAGAATTGAGATGTTCATTAGACAGTGGCATATAGCAACCAAGAAGATGGTGCAAAATTTCATGCCCAAAAAAAAGCAATGTACAATACAAAGCTTACATGAAGCCACTCACCAGTGTTCAAGCTACTGCTACCAAAGTCTATAGAACTAATCAGACCCAAAACTCTCTATGAAATGCCACCAAAATGTGTCCACCCTTTCCATTAAAGAATCAATGCATGCGAGAATGGACCAGCAAATACAAACCTGTAGGATGACATTGTGTTTAGAAAGAAGGTCGATGAGACGACCTGGGGTGCCAATGATTAATTCAACCCCTTGCTTGATTCGGTAAAGCTGTCGTGGCATTGCATCACCCCCGACAACCAATGCAGTTTTGAAAGGCAATCCCTTTGCTATTGCCTTAGCCTGCTCTTCTACCTGCACAGGAAGAAGATATATCATCCATTGAGATCTGATCCATAGGTGCATCCACAAAAGTTGAATGAAGTGATGGAGCTAGAAAGCTTCCCTGAATCCTCCCTCTTGTTCAAGAAGGAGCGATAAGAGTCATGTACTTAGCCTGAAAACTCTTCACATGTCAAATATCTCTCTCTGAAACTCTCCTAGAAACTAGTGTCTTACTCTCCTAACTGCATTGACTTACTTCCCGAATGCCTGCCAAAAGACAGCTTCTAAACTGTCAACCAGCAGTAAACTGAAGCTTCTCTATTCAGCAGCAAGCCATCCAGTGTTTTGAACTACTGCTCTCAAACTTTCAAGCTGACCATACACTTCCCAAAAAGTTTCTGACAGCCCTAATAAGCACAGCACCAAATCAAATCACCAAATGACAGTGGTACCCACTGTGACTTGCCAACCATTTTGAGGAGTCGCACCACTGACCTGAGCTGAAAGCTCTCGAGTGGGTGCCAAAACCATTGCTAGGGGTCTCTGCTGCTCTGACAAACCCCAGATCCGGATCATGCAGCACCTCATGATAATTGGGAAGAGGAAAGCTGCAGTCTTTCCTGAGCCTGTCTCTGCTGAAACCATTATGTCACGGCCTTCAAGAGCAGCAGGAATTGCTTGCATCTGCACAGGAGTTGGCAAATCATAGCCCTCCTTCTCCAAGTTCTCTTGAATCTTGGGAACAAACTTGCAGTCTGCAAATTCCAATATTGGTCGTGGAGGATCTTCACCTTTGATTGAGATCTGAAGTCTGTCTAACAATGCATCCACTTGAGTTTGGGGCCATTTTTCAATGAGATCATCCCGTTCCCATTCTGGTAGCTTTGCATCCTTTTCTTTCACCAGAATACACTCATCCTGATGTATGATTTCTGGCACTTGTACACACCCTGAATTCTCCTTGAGCTTTGAATTCTGTACGACTGCAGAATGCACTCCTTGAGGACATCTCTTGGCCAAAAGAATTGACTTGCATTCCAAGCTGCAAATGTCATCATCAGTTTCATTGCAAATGTATTCACCATAACGGCCACAGATTACACACTGTGGCTCCCCAGGCTCTGGAGCTCTTTGTTCTGTGCTCTTTGTCTTGACAGGTAACTCTGCAGCTCAAATTCCAAAGGAAAAAGCTCAGTACCAAAAGTAGAAGAAGAAGCATGGGTTTCCCTCAATACAAAGAGAAGTTGAACAAGCACCCAAAGAAAATCAATTGACTGTTCAAATATCCCCAAATTCCCCAAAATAAGGGACCTTATATGTAAGGTGCCTCTTCTCGCCTCTCCTCTCCTCTCCTCTCAAATGAATAGTTACAGCCGTTCACTTATGAAAGCAAAATTCTACCAGTTTAGGGTTTACATTGCTGCCATCTCAACTGATCTGGTGGAGAAGAAGCTCATCAAGGTTTGAAGCAGAAGAGCAATGTGAACATGACTGTTTTGAACACACTTGTTTCAGCCTTTTAAAAATCCCTAGACTTTCATTCAAACTGGAACAAAGCTTCTTCTGAGGAACCACAAAAAAGGTTTCGAATACGAAGGTCAAATACATATCTATATAGAAAAGTTTGGCGAACATTTGCCACACCTGCATGGATTTGTGGAAGGAGATTACCTTCAACACCAATCAACTGCATCATTTTTTTTCATGTCACAGCTCCACAATGCATCAGGTGCTGTTGTCATGTCCTAAGTTCCACATGTGGGTGGCGTTGTAGCTGCAAAAGTATTCTGAGATTGCAGTTTACTTTGTCACCGTTACCATCATCATCATCATCATCATCATCATCACCCCACATATATCTGCAATCCAACAAATCATCGTCCAATTATCAATCCTGCTCAAATGTAAAACTTGCAAGACCGATCCCTGAATGCTAGAATATAAACAATAATCAATCATCCCTAATCAAGAGTAGGAAAACAAAAAATCACACCTGCTTGTGTGCTTCACTCAACTTCCTGAAAACTCGGCAAAAAAGAAAAAGAAAAAGCAATTGACCTCTAAAACTCCTGAAGTAGAACCAGCCAACACATGCGTTTCAAGGCAAAGGAAGAATCAGTAGATTTTATTTTTCCTTACCAAGTCTGTTTTGACGAAAGACACAAAAACCGACACACGAAATTGTTGTAGTAGTCATCTTCACCACCAACAACAACAACAACAACAAGATCTAATTCATCCTCCTTCACTTCATCATCGCCAACGCGCTTCACTTCGTCTTACGCCATTTCTGAGCCCCGTGCCGTGTGGCAGCCAGAGATGATTCTCGCGTCTTCTTCAAAATCTGTTTTCCTAGTAGCAAAGGAGAGAAACTCAATGATCATTTAATACACGAGAAGACAAAGTACGCTGCTTGTCACCACCGTCTACATTAACCATTCATTCACGCATCATTTTGCCAAGCTCTCTCGCGCTCCTCTTCTCGCTCCTCTCTGAGAATTTCTGCAGCAGAGTCTCCCTTCTCTTCGCGGTCTTGTGTGTTGCAGGCAGGATTAGGGTTTGCGAATTAGGGTTTTGTGAGGAGGAGGAGAAGGATGATCGAAAGAACCACCAGAAATGAATTGTCCAGTGGATTCCGGAATCGTCCTCTCGGCCATTGCCACTTTCTTCCAATAGAAATACTGAAAAGTAGGAATCTCACCTCTCTCGTCTGAATCGTCTCAGAATTTCAGGACCTCGAATCGGGACCTGGAGTCCGAACGTACTAGAAGCAGGGGAATCTATCTCTTCTTTTCTCTTCTCGTCGCTCCCTTTTGTGCACTCGTATGGTTTTTCCGCTCCCGGCGATCTTTGCGCGCTCTTCGATTCCGTGTCCTTCTTTTGCATTATAGCGGATGATCTGACATCGCAATCATCTTCTCCTGGGCTTTAGCTAGGTTTTGGTATAATACATGGTGGATTTCGTCCCATTTCGGCTCGCTATTGTCAGATCGAAGTGGGAGTGGCTCCGTCTGGTGATGACTGCAGCGAGCTTGACTTTTCCGCTTGTTTCCGCCTCAGTCTGCGGAAAGGAAGGTACAGCTTGCTCGCTTTTATCCTTTGGTTTGCTGCTGTTTGTGAAGGATGATGTTATGCTGTGGTTGTCGCTTCAGGTCCTTGGTTGCTGCTGCATGCGTCGGTAGTTTTTTGGAAGCTTGATGTGCACTTTTTTGAGGTTCACAAATGGATTTTTTTTGCGGTCTGCTGTTTTGTTGTGTTTTCCTCTCAGATTTTTTCAAGCGTTGTTATTATGAGAAGTTTCTTTTTGCCCTCCCTCTGAGCTATGTGTCGATCATTTTATCTTTGCCGTTCTGAACAAACAGTGCTACCTACTCGGGGGTCTTGAAGCCTTCTTGTTCTTGTTCTTCGTTTCCTGTTTGCTTGCTACTCGGTCACCAGTTTCAGCTGGATGGAGAAGTCATGACTTTTCGCAAATGTCGACGTGGCTCTTGGTTCCAGCCTCAGTTTGGCGGAAGATTGGTTGGAGTAGTGTTGTCCCTTTTTCCCCTTTGTGTGTGGTCTGCATCCTGGTATCAGTTGATGTGACTTGATACAATGCGTTTTTGACATCTCAGTGTCTGCAGACATCTTTCAAGCTAGCTAGTGCAGTCCAGATTGTTGTCATTCAATAGTGCCTGCACTTTCAAAAAATTTCTTCTTTTTGTACTATATCAGGGTCTTGTTCTTTACCTCACTTGCTCTGTCATTTCTGCTTTTATATCACTGCATGTTCCATCAGTTGGTTCTAGATTTCTTGTTTGAAGCCCCTCAGAGATGATGGCTTTTACACTGACCTGTGCACTAACCATTTTCTGGATTCTCAATTGACTCATTTTGTTTGCTTCTGTAGTCTTAGTGAGTCCTCAACAAGTGCTCTGTCCCTACTCTGACCACTTTGATTCCAACCACTTTAAACTGGTTCTCTCCTCCATGTGACCTTTGACTGAAGAACTTTGTAAATTTGCATGGTCAGACCCTTAGGCTTGTTATACCTCTTTTGCTTGGGTCCATGCATTTGGAGCTTGATCGCCAACATTCTTTTTCCCTTCTTCAACTGGTGTTAGATGCCTGAAATGTTTGTTCCACATCGTCTCTCTAGCAGTGGAAATGCATGAGTATATCTACTTAGAATCATTTGCGGAGGAGGAAATCTGCAGCTGAGTTGTCTCAGATAGCTCAGCTTGGTTAGACTATGTGAACTGTAGGGAGATGGTGTCTTCTTGCCTGATCTTTGGTAGTCAGGAGTTTATTTAATTGTGTGTGAATACTCCATTGAGCTGGAAAATGAGAACACATTACTTTCTATTATGCACCACCCAACCATAGTTCTTCAGTTTCATCTTCATATTTCAGCAAAGTTCATGAGTTGGTGAACTTGAAGTGAGCTGAGTGATACCCAGCCATATTGAACTGTGATCTCACATCGTACAAGATGCAAATAGCACCTATATTCACAATAGACTGCTGACCGTCTTGAAAGTATGTGATTCCTCAGGCTAGGCTTATCTGGATTTAGTTACTTCCCAACCACTTTCAAGGTTCCATTATGATACATCATTGCACTTCTAGTCATTCTGAATGGAAATGAAGCCTAGAGTATGCTCAAGGAGATGATGTTTGTGTTGTGTCTGCAACAAAGGACTTCCTAAGTTAATAATGCAGAGTTCTATTCTTTGGTGGATCAAGCAGCTCAAAGCTGGACACTCCTTGCAGTGCTTTCTGTCAGGTTGTAGAAACTTGCCAACTTGTATGATTCTTGAATCCTCAGCACATCTATTTTTGGTGTTTTCAAGAACAATCCATCTCCCTTTTGCTTTCATGAATGTACTTGTCATGTGGAGTTCGTTGAGGAGTCTGTACTAATGGATCAAGGCCCTCTTGATCTGACAGACAGGATGCAAGGAGTCTGAGAATGTTGGAGTATTTAAAGGCACTTCACAGTCCTAGCAGCAGAGATTTGCAGCCAGGTTCAAGAAGTTCCCTGCTCAAGAAGTGGTGCAACAACAACTGCTTCTATGTTTGTTTGGTCTTGGATTCTGAAGATTTCTGTGTTCTGTGTGCACTGCATGTATGGGGTGTGTCTCCTACCGTTTTCCTTCCTTTGCATCCCATTGAACCATCCAGTATTGAGTGTCACTGTGCAGTCTTGTGAGGGAGGAAGAAAATAATGTCGATAGAAAATAGTTACCAGTGCATTGCCTTCCTAGCATTTTAGCTGGAGATGAGGGAGACTATGAGTGGGCTTTTCTGTATTGCTTTAAACTACTTGTCTAGACCATACATGGAGACTGGATTGGTATGTTTGGAGGTGTAGTGAAGGTTAATCTCTGGAGTTCAGGTGATATGGTTTTGCCCCTTTTTTGCCTACTTGAAAAGAAATTTTGTACTGTGAGCTTGCAACAGAGCAGTAACTGTCTTGGAGGTTTTTCGAAGTCCCACCACTTGGACGACTCTACAGTAAACCTGCCCAAACAAAATAAGGAATCAGGCAGGGGATCCCCGAGAAACGCATCCCCTTTTGATAGGTCCTGGTGGACCTCAAGTTCCAATGAGATGGAGAACAATGGCAACATCCCCCATCAGCAGAGAAGTACACTTTCATTAAGCACTAATCACAATGCTCAGGAGACACAAGCAACAACAAGTAACAATGTCAACAATGCTGCTTTTGTTAATCATGGTATGGTTTGGGCTCCATGTTTGCTCCAGTTGTGCCATCTTTTGGTGTTTGGCTGCAGAGAGAAGGGACCAGATGTGTTTTCATTGTGAAAGGTTGGCTGTGTGTGCAGCACTAATATTGTGGACTGAAAGAAGGCGAGAGTGGGTTGGCTCTCAGCAGCGGTCACGGCCTGAGGAACACCGAGAACCTGTCATTGGGTACAATAAGCCCTTAGTCCCTAAAGCTGGCCTTGATGAATTTGTTGCCGCTCAATCCCTTGTTCATGGCTGGGCTTTGTCAGTGCCTGTTAGTGAAACCTGTAAGATTGCTGTAAACTTGTCATGAATCACATGGTAATGACCTTTGACATCTGGAGTAACATGGGATGTCAGCTGGAGCACTACCTATGAAGACTTGCTTGGCACCAGCAGACCCTTCCCACAACCTATTCCTTTACCTGTGAGTTCTCTCCACTGACTTGCCTTTTCTTGTATGTGAACTGCTGTAATTGTTCTCTACAAAAGTTGGCTCATATCAGTTGTCTCCTACTCATGATGAAGGGGATGATCTGACACTTTTCTGATCAACTCTCATAGGTTATGACTGCAATCATCATTGTGTACTTTTGTTGTGGAGATTTGTCTGCAATAGACATTTGTTCCCTTCATGTCTCTTGAGTGTCAGGAAATGCAACAGATTTTGTATAATCATGTGCTCAAAACTGTCAGGAGCTGATGACAGCAGTGGTAGTCATGGCAGTTTGTCACTGCCATTTGTGATGAAGGTGAAGGTCTGATGCTTTGTGAGTGACTCTCACAAGGTTATGGCTGCAACTGTTGTCATTTTGCCTTCACGTTGTTGATGTCAAGATTTCTCTGGAATCTCATAGATATGCTTCCTCCATGAGCCACTTGTTTTATCATTGTTCTACTGCAAGCAACTGGACTAAACAACATTGAGCTTGATACACAATGTTGTCATGAACTTTAAAAGGTGGACCTTCTTCCTTTGGCTTCTCAGTCTGGAATCCATATCTGCTGACTTTAATGTATGTAAGATATATCTAGTCTAACAGGTACTTGTATTCCAACCTACAGGAAATGGTGGATTTTCTCGTTGATGTGTGGGAGCAAGAAGGTCTCTATGAATAGGTCCCTGAACCCACACTTGTTTGGTGAGTTCTTGATAGTATTTAATGTTGTACTTCAGCATTTCAGAAACTGGATTCATGATTGGAATGAAAGGGGCTAGTTAGATCTGCCAAAAGATGGGGGTCCTTGCCCACTTTCAACTTCCCCCTCTGGTGTCCAGTGCTCAGAGGTGGACACTTTGAGAGCTTACACTAGTGCGTGGTGAAGGGGATGGCCTATAGAACGACACTGTACCATTCTCTGTTTTCACCACTGTGGTTGATATGGTCACTACTGTCCACCACAATTAGCAGTCAGCTCCATTGGAGGTGGTAGTGAAGACGAATGAGGTTGCAACCTGCACAGTCACTACAATCACTGATCTGCCACTTGGAGAAAGCATTGCCAACAACACAATTACATATACAAGTTTGATTTCTGTCCTTGTCCCATGAAAGCGCTGGTTTGATGTTTAAGGCCCAGATTTTATGTTTTTGAGTTCTCCACTGTTTCAAGCAATTCCAGTCGTCTCTTGAATTATTCCTCGTAAGTATAGTCATGTGCATTATTATTGATTGTACCAAAACGTGGAAGATATTTATCTCATGGAGAATATACTGTTTGAACAATATTCCAACACATTGCATGGAAGTGTATACAAGTATTGATGATGTTGTCCGTATATGAGTACTTTTGCTTGTGTGAGTTTGCAAACCTTGTTGACTATGTGAAGCAACATAACTAAACTTTGCAATGTTTACAAACAACTCCAGTAAAAGTAGCTTGTCCTCAAAGCTATTGCTTGGCATTATAACCCCCTAAAGACTCCATTTGGGGGAGACAATATACCCTCAAGGTCAAATGCAACATAACTGTGCTATGGAGTGGACAAGCCCTGCCTATTATTTTGGGTAAGGCCACATGGACTCACCTGGTGCATTACTCAACATTGTGGACAGGGTGAGACCATTCTGTAATCTTAAGGTCTTGGGTGATTGATTAGGTGATGTAAAGAAAAATTCATGTTCAGCCACATTAACTGTTACAAGTGTAAGATCATCAGTTGAACATAAGCAATAAAATAGAGGAAAAACACAATGTGGTCAAGAAAAGGATATAATCTGCCACCCTAGACCTTAATGTATTATTTTTTCTTTTTGATAAATGCCCATTAACATTTGCAAAACAATCATTACAAGTAAGCACAGCTTTGTTATGCAATTTGATGTTATTTAACTATTTCATTTGACAAGGCCACACATTGACACAATATTTGGAATGTGCAACTTACAGGTTTGGATTCATGAAACCCATTCATTGCCTTGAAACACATTCCATTTACATTGTAAATGCCTAATTCCTGTGAGAACTCAATGGTTGCACTAATTCTGTAATGGCTTGTCAGAATTGATACTAATTATCTGAATTGTAGATGTTGCAATTTTCTCACACGAGAACTTTTTTCAAAGAACAAAATTCTATGAAGGAAAATAGAGAATGTATTGGAATACTCAGGAATATTCATTTTTGACATTAATTGATGACCAACTCTACATTGCCATTGGAACCAATGGCAAGGTAATGACAAGGTAGAGTTGGTTCTATCAATGACTCACCATTTGTCCTAGGTGATGTGCTTGGGCATATTGAGATGCTACACACATCCAAATCACTTAACTTTTCTTTCTCCCAGTAAAAGATTAACTCTCAAAGGCTTTGCTGTGTGTAGGGTAAAACAAAAGGTCACAGGCTTTTACCATAATAAGGGCCACTTGAAGCAAAGCAAAGCACAGTCATGACAATGGATTCACAGACATTACTCCTTTCAAAAAGCCCACTACTAACCGAGGAACAAATTTGGCATGTAACTTAACCCTCCAAAAATACTACAAAAATCAGCACAGGTCTCTCCACATGATAAAATACTCCTGCAATCTGACAATTTCTTTGCTAAATTGAAGAGTAATATGTAATTCTGCAAAAATGAGCATCCACCATGCATGAGGTCCAATCCCAAGAACAGATCCACCCACACCCAGACCCAATATGTGAGACTTTGCCAATCTCAAACAAATCCGGAAGTGTAAGTGAGGATCAATCAAATGCCACCACACGGACCAAACATTGTCACCAACAAATCAAAAGTAATCATATTTCTATTTACATAATACTCTGCTACTGGTGGACCTGTTGCTCTACAAACCAATTCCATGACAACTAAAATTCAACCACATGAGTTCTTTTCATATTTCTGTGTGTACACAAGCAATAAGGTACCATTGCAACACACAAGTGATCATGACACCACAGTGAATTCCATCAAATACATGTTTAGTTAACTATACAATACTTTCATTGGCAAACTGACACACGGAGCAAAACAACGTCTCCTTTCTATGGACAGTCCATGATTGCCATCCCAAACCTCAATTGAAGGTGTAAAGATGTTTGATGCCTACACATAAATTTCCCCGCCTCTGTTGACCATCTGTCCATCCCATATCTCCATACGAACACCAACATCATACTCCTCAAACCTTGACCTCTAATCACCAGTTCATTAAGAATTGTAGCCACAAAAAGACCAGGGGTCTATTGTGGGTAACTTTCCAAAGCTCCAAAAAGCACTGCAGGCCATCCAGCAGTGACTGGAACTTCAATCAATGAAAAGGCAACCAAAGCATGGAGGAGATCTAGCAGCTGTGAGTGGGCACACTTGAGAGAGAGAATCATGTGATCAGCACAATAAGTGTGCCAACTGAAAGCTCAAGCATATCCCTGGTTTCCTTCTCCAGTACTTGAATAAACAACTTGACAAAAACCCACAAAGAAAGAAAAGTATCTCCTGGTTTGCATAGCTAAGTGAGATACGATTCTTTTGAGATAGAAAACCCCTTGCAAAAGTAGCCAATTCCAGCCCACAAAAGGCGTTTGTTCAAATACTTGGTCTGTTGAATTCCACAAAACCTTGACTTCAGCTGAGCTTAGACTGAGACTGCTTCTTCCGGAGTTCCAAGGATTGGCTTTGCAGTCGAATTCCTTCTTGTTGGATCCGGGCTTGCTCCTGCACTAACTGCAGTCTTTGAAGTACAAGCCCCTGCTCTGCTGTATGCTGCTCATGCCATTGCTGCTGCAAAGAGTCCTCTTCAATTGAGGCTCCATCAGTGACAAATCCATTGCCATTGAGAGGAAAGGCCATATCAAACACACCTCCCCATACCCCTCCCCCAGGCATGTACTGGCCACTAATTTGTCCAGGACTCATACCTGCAACCATTCTAAGCTTTTTGCCAACAGCCTGGAGATCCTCCATGATCCGAACACTTTTTGCAAAGGCATCATCCACCATTTGAATGGTCTTTTCTCGGGCTTCCTCAACCATCAGATTACTTTGAGCCCTGGCTTCATTGATCATTGTCAAGCAGCTGCTTCTTACCACTTCTAGGAGTGCCAAACCTTCCAAGTGCATTTGCTTGCTTGACCCCTCTACCTGTCTATTTACTGCTTCCTTTGATGAGGCATACTCAAGCATTGCAGTGTCCCCATCAATAATTTTACCTTCCTGGTGCAGCTCTACCTGCAAGGATTCAGGGGCTACTGCTTCTTGCATGAGTATTACAGATGAGGGCTGGGAGTCAGTCAATAGACTACTGGATGCATTGCCCTTTGGAACAGGTGTGGTCTCTTCTTTATCGGATTTTTCCTCAGAACTTGATTCTGACGCATCCCTCTCAGCCTGTGTCCCTGGGAGGTTCACCTCTATTTCCTTTTGAGTGTCTTTCTCTTGTTTGTCCTTGCTTTCCACATTCTCCTTTGAAGCTTCAGGCTCTGATCCTAATGCAACCACCAAATTGCCCTTCAATGCAGGTTCCTGTGCCTTCTCCACCTCTTCATCTAACTTATCATCTTCATCATCCTCGTCTTCAGCATCTTCCTGTAGGATTTCAAGAAGGTAGAAGAAAATAGGAGTTAAGAATTTGGCTTAATGAACAAGAAAGAATGTTTACTTAATTGCTGGACTTAATTGCTGACTCAGGTCACATACAGCAGTAACATACCTCTCTTCCTTATGGGTGGAAGACTACAGGACAAGTAAGAGATATCTGCATAGACTCACAAAAGCTAATGCAAATTCCAGAAACTCCCAGACATGGAGCTCTGATGACCTTTAGGGCAAATGGAGTGAAGTATCATCGATGAAGTTGCAGAGAAATCTCCACAACAACAATTAAAGGTAACACGACAATGAGTGCAGTCATAACCTCATGAGAGTCGCTCACAAAGTGACAGACCATCACCTTCATCACGAACGGCAGTGACGAGCTGCCATGACTACCCACTGAGTTCATCAGCTCCCAACAGTGGGTGTAGATAAGCATATAATAATCTTCCCAAAAACTTGGGCAAACCATTATACACAATCTGTGTCCTGAGTTTCTGTTGCCTTTCCGGAAGCAATGGGAAGACTCAGACGTGATGTTGGCTAGCACTCAAGAGACATTGCTAATCAAAAAAGTCAACAGTATCCTCATTCAAGCTGCAACAAGCTTCTGAAGGAAAGAACTTTTATTTCATTTTAGCATGTCCCTGTATATGAAAGCATCTATGCCTAAAAGACATAGAGGCCTATATATAGGGTAGTGGTTGGGGCCTCCTGCACCCTGAACATATCCTTTAAGCAAATGGAGTGAAGTATGTACAATGTCTTCCAAGAAACTCCTCTTCCGAACTTTCCAGATTAGATTTCTAAACAGATTACAAATGAAGTTGATCTTATAGTGATTCAAACCTTTTCAGGTGAGGCCCAGATGCCTTGCCAAATCCTATAAAGGGACTCTTCTTTGTTGTTTTTCCACACATTTTCCTCCCCAATTTTAATCCGATTTGCTAGAACCTCATACCGTTCTCGCATGCGCCGGACTTTCTCATGCATTCTTACAATCTGTGAATCTTTGTCATATTTCTCCATGAAAGGAAGCTCCTTTATCCTTTTTTCCCAGTAATTGTCTTGCTTGCTATGTGGAACCACAATCCCTTTTTTTCTGTCCCGCAATAACAGGTTTGATAATTGTAACTCTTCCATCAGTGTCCATGGTTGTGGGGGTTTCTTTGGTTTCTGAGGTGCAGTATTGTCCTTCTTTACCTGCATCATTACAGAAGAAGTGCATCCCAAAACACTGTAAGTTCTACAGAGAGCCCAGCCAAAATCAGAACTGTAGCATTCCCAGCTAATACCAAACTGTGTAATCAGTAAAACCAATGAAACCCATAAACCAAACAGGAAAAAAAAGACTGACAGGATTAGTGGCAACTTCAGCAAGCTATGCATGGCAAGTACTTTCAGTGCTAACTGCATCACAGTGACCCCTCACCTACTGTACAATCATCACTCTCTAAACTTGTGTGTAAACATTGGGAACTTTGAGAATTCTGCCAAGGATAGACTGTATAAGAACATCAAGGCAAACAATTCCTTGGGACCCTCACCTCTGCCTTCCCTGAATCAACAGGTTTCTGATCATCACCCTTCACCAGGCTCAGGCCCTTCTTTTTTTGAGATTTCGTATTCTCCTTCTCTACCACTGATTTCTTTTCCTTCTCTATCTCTGTCTTTGACGGTACACCAGCCCTGCTCTTTGCAACACTCTCCTTTACTTTGCTGGGTGGCTGTCCCTTCTCCTCTTTGCTGCCAGATTGTAATGAGAGCTGTAATCCAACTTTCTGAATTTCAATCAGTATCAGTGCAGCTGAAGTGTGAAACACAGACTTCCTCAACCTCCCATCATCCGGATCAAAGATCCAGAGATTCTGTTTTTCATAGAACAGTTGGCAACCAAAAGTCCCACTTGCCAGTGGCCTCACTATTAACACTTCTATCCACAACTAGCTCACAAAATAGTAAAGTTTGTCAACACTGCTTGACAACAAAAACTAGTAGCTATCAGAATGCTACACGAAACTTCAGTAGGCTCAATTTGACATGTCTAGCTTAGCCACACTTCAGAATGGCACCCCACAAAGAACACAGTCAATAGTTCACTGTACTCAATGGTGGAACACAATTATGGTGGCTTCCCTATAAAACTCAACCACAGGAAGGTGCAGGATAGCTTAATTTCAAAACAGTTGGAAACAGTTGATCCATCCAGATTAATGACAAACACATCATGATCTACAGTTCTAAAAGAGCCTTACTGTATTCCATAAATCAAACAGAAGAAATCTGCCACATATAACAAAGATGTTTCTGGATCTCCATCAGAAAACCTGTTTTGGTACATGTTAGAAGCTATCAGTCACCTTTGTGCTGGAGGGCTTTGAAGCCAGTGTAACTTTCTCAACTGCAAGCTGAGGCTTCTTTTTCTTGCTGGGTGGTGCCTCCTTCTTGTTACCAATGCCAATTGTCTCACTCCCTCTTTTCATGGGGCTTCCAGATGGGGGCATTCTTGCAGGCACCAGCTGCCATAATGTTCATGGATCCATGAGCTGCCTAAGGGCTCCAAAAAAGACATTCCATAGGCACTTGACACTTGCTGGAGGAGGGGTTTAGTGAAACTTCAAACATCAGATACATACCTGAGGCTTTCCATTTGAAACAGCCCTCTTCTGCTTGCTAACATCAGCACTATCATCACTTTCAGATTCAAACTCTGACTCTTCCTTTAGATCTTCCCCTTCTGAAGTTGACTCGTCATCACTGCTCTCTTCCTCTTCCTCTTTCCTGGCCCATTGCAGTGCTGCTACTGGCAGCATCCTTCTGTCCATCACCAGGAACCTGCCAACACTGTCCTCAACAGAAACATTCCAATGACATGCAGAGCTTCAAATGGAGACCTTCAAATTGGAAGAGCAGGGGTTCACACCCACTCTCTGGACATCACATCAAGAATCTAGATCTTTTGCTCCATTTCTGCTACTCTAGGGAACACTGCCTGAACCCTGAATTAAATGAACGAAATATGCAGTCTCCACATTCACTAGAAGATGCAGCCTCATGGACAAGCCAGAAATCCAGTGTCAGTTGTTGTGTGGGCTACTTTCTCTGACGTTGAAGGAAGCAGAAATCAAGTATTTGTATCTAGATTTGCTCATGAAGAATCTCTTCTGCTGCTCCTCTTTGTTTAACTCTAGGGCTACTTCAATTATGCAGAGGCCCTGGACTTCTTGCTTTTCTGCAAGATTACTCTCTCCATCTGTTTGGCAGATTCCTACGTGTTATGCATTCACTCGTCCCTTTGCTTCTTTTCTAATTTGAAGACAATGTTCAACTTGCATGTGTTTCGTATATCACAAATGTTCATTCTCAGCCAGGATTAAACTTCTTTAGAGTATGGTTTTTTATATAGAAATAGGTACTGGAACTAACAAACTTCTAATATAAAACCTCTTATTACTATACAAATCATCATCAGAATAAAATTGACTATCCATAAACTGATTTCAACTTACTATGTAGAACTCCTGGTCTACTTAATTGAATATATTTTTACATTACAGAATTACATAATAATTACAGATTGTAAGTATGAAATGCCATGCTCTTCATTTTAGGTAGCCCCGTTTGTAATTAAAAAAGAGCACTGCGATTGAAGGAAGTGGAAATTAAGTTTTCAGGCTACAAGTTGTATCTAGACTGCTCATCAAGAATCTCTCGGCTCCACATCTTTGTTTAACTCTAGGGCTACTTTGATGATGTAGGAGCCCTGGACTTCTGCCGACCCTGCGGATCAACAAAGAAGAAAGATGGGTGCTGTTGATAAAGCAACTTCATGCACTCTAGCATGCAGACACAACAAGATGCAAGTACAACCAGTAGAAGGACGGAAGCTTTACCAAGTCCTAAGAGTGAGTGTGCGATCTTCTGTTCACCGACTCGTACCGCTGCAAGGTTCCAAGGACTGTCTGCTGCTGCTCAACCTTTGGTATCTAAGCTTCAGTCTCCAATCTTTACTGGGATCACTGGTGGCCCACAAGGTCCCAGGGACGATATCCAATCGAAAGAGACTACACACACAAAAGTAGGGAGCCGCTTCAAACGAAGAAATGTACAGAAGGCGGGAGAGGAAGGCCCTTAGAAACTCCAACAAGAGCAAAACAAGAAGAGGAAGAAGAAGAAGAAGCAAACATGCAAGTGAATCTAAAACCTTCTTTACAAACATAAAGAATATGCTCCGTCCTTTGTTTCCCCTCTTCTGCTTCCTCCACCAGGAAAACAAAAAAACACTCTTCCCGAACAGAAAACTCGTCAGGAGCAAAGAGAAGAGAACGATTAAACTAAAAACAGGAACGCAACCGGGGCTTCAAAAAGCACAGAAAACGAAGAGAGACACAGAGAGAGAGAGAGAGAGAGAGAGAGAGAGGTGAAAATTAACAGCGACAGCACCGCGCAGAAGAATCGGTAACTAAGCGACGGAAGAATCAGAAGAGACGATCCCGGAAGAAGCACCAGCAACGAGCACGCCGCCGAAGAAACCGGCTGCAACGAGAACAAGCGAACCGTCGAATCATCAACCAGGAATTGGAAACCCTAAAACTGGCCCCAAATTTTCATACTGCCCGTACTTTTTTTATCAGCTAGGCTGTTTCTACATACCTATATGGAAACAATCACGCTACTTAAAATTTCATACTGCCCTTACTTGAAGGATTTTGAAAATCTTTCTTTTACATTTTTGTATTAAGATATATTTTATTTTTAGCCCTCTTAAAATTCATTGTGTGCATATTTGAAATTTTGCAATCATAGTTTCATTGCTTTTTGTTTAACAATACAAATGAATATAATAAAGTTGTAAATAACGATATGGTGTCAAAATTCAATTCAAGTTTTTTTTTTTTAAATGAAAATATTTTTTTGAAGTTTGCACAAGGTAAATTAGATACTTAGATGCTTGAAACAATCATCAATAATGAATGAATATCATTTAAATGAAAAAAACTGAGAAAGTTATTCACTTAATTTTTAGTCTCATTTCACTTTCAAGTTTTATAATTTAACGTTTTTTTGTAATTTTTGTTGTCGCATTTTGGTTTTAGGATTTTACATGAAAGATGTTTTGTTGTGTTTGATGGGAATACATGTGAATAAAAAAAAAACATTCAATTTCTTTTCATCTTGTGGTTGATAATTATGGTTTTTTTTGTTTCCACATGGTTCATGAAAACTAAAAAATAAATATAAAAATTTAGGTCACAAGGTGTCACCATTTTGGGTGTCATTAATTAAATGAGAAATGCAACATTCATATGCTACACTTTTTAAAATGGAAATGATAATGATAATTTGAATTAGGAAATGTGTTTGATAATTTGAATGCAATATAAATCGATTTGTGAAAATATGGCCAATATGCTTATGTTACACCATATTTACATTAATTGGTAATGACATTTGCTCATACGTGGTTTAGTTGAAATTCCAACTTTAGTGGTGCTTCAATAAATTGTAATTTTAATTTGAACTTATTCATGAATATAATAGTTCTTGTTTATTTTTTTCATGGTTATTATTTTTTTGAAATGTCGACATTAAAATCTCTCATTGTAGTGATGAGACAATGTTTGGGGAATGTTGAATTATAAATTGAAGCTTATTTAAGATTGTAGAAACTGAACATAAATGAGTTTTATACACACATGCAATATGTTTTTTTTTCGTGTATTAATATTTTAAAATGTTATTATATATTTAAAACCATCATTAGTTATTTGATTGTTTTAAGCAACATATGCAATAACTAGCATGTTGTTCTTCACTTACATAAATAATCATTCCAATAATAGACTAGTTAAAAAATTGTTAACCTTACCAATTGATTTTTGGCTTTTAATTAGTTTTTGATGTGCTTACCTTACAAGGATCACAATGTATTTGTGTTATTAACAAATTATATTGTCACCAAATAATAGGTATGAATTATGAACAAATCAATTTTGGATTAAACTATTAATTGTGAAACTTAATTTGGGTTTGCTCACTCAACTAGGTAGACTATTTGAGAGATTTTAATCTACAATGATGACATATTGTTGAAATGTTCAAGAGGGATCATGCATTATCGTAGGTATGATTGATGTTTGGCACTAATTAATTTTCAAGAGGCCACGTTGAATTTTATTTATTTATTTATTTTTACATTGTCAAAATTTCAAGGATTTGAATCATAATTTTTCCCATGTAAGGAAAATCTAAACCATTGAGATATCTCAATAAAACTAACTAATTGAAGACTTAATTTAGTTATTGATCATTTTTGAAATTCTAAATAATTTAAATTGGAGCTTTCAAACCCTTGCAATAATGTTCAATAGCAACCCAAATGTTGGTAAGAAGGAAGGGGGGGCTATTATCTAATTTCTTTTTCCACAAGCAAAAAAACCTTAACATACATATTTCATTGTGTGTTAAAAGTAAAGATATGGTGGGGTTTGGAGTATGTCAATATGAGCTCTAGAACCAAAATAGCTCTAGAAACAAAGACATTGAAAAGTCATTACAAAACTCTTGAAACTGGAAAAGCTTGGCATCATCTCCCTTTGCACAACAACTAAGACCTCTACAAACCAACAAATTTTCTCTTTGTAAGGACCTTTGAGCAAAAAACTTTCACCATACCTTTTGTCCAAGTGCTTTGCATTGCCTCTCATGTAATTACTTCCATGTTATCACCAACTTACGTGATATTAGAAGATTTCAACTTGTCAATTTCTTCCTTTTTTGAATGACAACACGCAAGTAATGAGCTTGGGTATTGAGATGAAGTGTTATGGTATGATTTGCATATTTAAGTCCAATTCTTTGAATTTACCTTGAAACATTTCTTGGCATTTGTCTTCTCCGTTTGCATGACAACAAGACCCCTACAACGTTTCTTTGATTGGATTCACATGAAACATGTGTATCACTTTCTCATTTGAAGTAACATTGTTGTACAATATAGTAATTTGTTTGTTTTCACTCTAACGCCTTTTGTACGTAATAATCATGCAATCCATTTCAAAAAATGATTCGCATTAACATTAATCATAACTTTTCTTTTCTTTTTTCAAAGTTTTTTGATAATAAGATGGTGTAAACTTCATTGCAATTCTTATGTAAGCACACAATTTATTAACCATATTTTGATATTAAAAAAACATGAATCTTGCTCCCCCCAAGTTATACGAACTTTGCTTCAATTCATAAAATCTTATTTGTAATATTTACATTTTTTTGTGTGTGGCCCTTTAAGATTAGTATATTTTTCTTCAAATTTGTGAAGTAGGTGGGTCATGCACAAGAAGAAAAATTTAGGATTCTTCTTATAATTTGGTGACTTTAATTTTTTTCCCTCTCATAATGTGGCTACTTGTGCCTATTTTGGCCACCCTCTCTCCCCCCCCCCCCCAACCCAAAATCCTTTATAACCTCGGCATTTTCTCCCCTTTTTTATCCCCTTACCAAGTCGCAAAAATTCACCAAAAAAAAACATTGTTCAATATACGATGGTCTTGTTGTTGCAACATAAATGTTTATTTTGCATCTCTCCACTTCAGAGAAGTAGTCTTGGTTTCAAACACGATCATCCTAATTCCCATTTAATAACAAATCGATTTAAAATCACATGGTAGGCAAAATAAGGGGGACATGCCTAACAAGAGGAAATATATTTTTTGTTTGAGGTGCAACTTCACGAAATCTTTAACTAATTTTTTAATAAACATGACAGTGTTGATGTATTTCTAGCCTTTTTTCAAAAACTAAAAATAAAATTACCACAGTTAGACCTAGGTCACCAGTCTAGTTGGGGAACAAGGAATTTGCAATAGAATATTCATGTGTTCTTGGCAGCATAGTTTTGATTTTGAAAATTTTGGTAGGTACAAAGTAAATATAAGAAAACTATTAAAAGCTTTCAGTTATCTTCTTGGCTGAATTTTTGGGTGCCCCACACTTAGATGTAGGTTAATTAACAGTTGCTGGTGTCAACTGCGAAGCCAGCGTTCAGCCGGTGCACTCGCAAGCAATCAGCTGTTCCCCAACGTCTCGCTGCAGCACGACGGAAAGGCGCTGATTGATCTGGTAGATGGTTTATCCTCAGGGACGGTTGTGCTTGTCAGCATGACGGATGGCGATCTTACGGATCATGATGCGTGTCTTGGGAGCGGAGCTGCCGAACGTCTCTCAAGCCATGGCGATCAAACGCAGGCCATTGCAACAACACTTCTTGTCATCGTCGGAGTGCTTCTTGGCGGCAACGGCCTTGGCGGCGACCAGACTCTTTCCCGCCGCACAATCGATGAAGGTGGGCTGTAGCAAGTGTGTAATCACAGAGTCCAGGCAGGCATCCTGGCCGACGTAGAACATCGGGAGCAGGATGTTAGTGTGACGATCCTTGCAGCCGACGATAAGGTCGGTCTTTTCGAGGTGGGACTTGAGACTCGCCTCATTAGCAATGATGTTCTGCACGTACGGCATGCGGTCGTGGTGGCGAATGGTATGTAACCCGTGTTTGCAGGTCACGGTGTGGTCGCCATACGGGTCCATCATGTGCAGACGGCACTTTGGGCAGCGGACGACTAGGCATGTCTTCAAGCCCAGCCAGAACTGGACGACACGCTGGAAGTGGCGTGGTGGCAAGGTGAGTCCAAGATAGGGCAACGACAGGGCAGTGAGGTATCCTGACGCCTAACCGACGCGCAGAGACAAGAGGCGTCCCTTGTCGCGCACATTACTGTCAGTGAACAAGAGATCAAGTTCGGCTTCGTTCATCAAATGCATGATCTTGGATTGGATGTCGCCGACCTGCACCTTGGGGTTGAACTAAAGGATCTTGTCTAGGGCAGCGAAATCGCCCAGGTTGATGCATCAATGTAGGCGTTCAAACTCAACGTTCAGGTCGTCAGTCGGCTGAATTGTTTGCAAGAATTTGTATTATATTGGAGAGAGCCAAGGTTTGAATTTGATCCTAAAATTTGAATTATTCAACATAATAAGGTTTTTTTTTGCGAAAAATTCAAAATAATTAATGATATTATAAAAGCCCAAGGTTTGAGTTTGATCCTAAAATTTGAATTATTTAGCATAATAAGTTTTTTTTGGTGAAAAATTCAAAGAAATTAATGGTGATTTGATTTTTTGTGATAATATAGAGAGCCAAGGTTTGAGTTTGACCCTAAAGTTTGAAAAATTCAACAAAATTAAAGGTAATTTAATTTGTGTTATATTATAGAGAGCCAAGGTTTGAGTTTGACCCTAAAATTTGAATTATTCAGCATAATAAGGCTTTTTTTTAAAAAAATTGACAAAATAAAAAAATAATTTAATTTGTGGCCAAGCCGCACAACTCATGTGAAAACACTGGATAAGGTGAAATTAGGTGCAATGTTTTTTTGGGGGAATTTTTGTTTGTAACCAAAGTGGGAATCATCCTTTGGAAGATTTAGCCAAATATGGCTATAAACCAGATACCAAGTACGAGTTTTGAATCATCCATTTATATGTTTGGCTGCACACCATAAAACCAAATATAGAAATCTGACAATTTAAAAATATATATATTTTTTCCCCTCACTCCTAGTGATTAAAAACCTCCAAAATCTTTTCATTTTTAAATTTTGAATTATTTCATTTTTGGCCAAAAGGATTGCCAATTTTTTTTTTGAAAAACCCAATCAAAAGTTACCTTTAAATGTAGGCTATAGCCCCCACGGTAGGTAGTTTGTTTGTTTTGTTTTGTTTGTACTTATGAGATCCACTGAACCGCGATGCCTCACATTGCATTCTTGGTCTCCTTTGGAAGGCTCTGGAGTGCATCAGCTTGGTTCCATGACAATTGGACTTCCAGTGCAAAAGTTCTTGAATATTGAACGATTTCTTCACTGAAAATTAAACTAAATCGTAGCTGAAAATTTCGGAGGAATTGGAAATGTGCCTTCTACTTATAGAGTGAGAAGCCAGTTGCAATCCTGCAAGCTCTTCTACAATTTTCCTGAAACCATAGCAACATCAAAAAATAACAAGGAGAGGGAGGATGCAAAGAAAGTTGCAAAAGAAGTAAAAAAGCACATTCTCGGGCTAGTGACCCTAAACACAACTAACCTAACAATCCAGAGACAGACTACATCTAGAATCAGACTGACCCATCAATATACGGCATTCATCAAGCACATGGCAAACCTTAAAAAAGACACTTAGTTTGCAAACAGAACGGAGTGTTTTTTGACAACAGAAATGGGGTTTTCCGGCAGCGCAGCAATTTATATAAGGAAACTGTTTGCCAAAAGGAAATAGCATTACATTGCATTCTATGTGAAGTATGAAAGCCTAGGTGTCCTTGGCTTTGGGCAACAACCAGGCTTTTACTACTCCACAAAGAATGATCAATTTTTTAAGTTCAACAAATTTCACACTGGATTACAAAGAGATTGCAATCCAGAATGATAACAAATTTCTTCAGAACAGTAGCAGCTGTGGCAACCTCTGCCTTCTAAAACACACACACACACACACATTAAATGCACACACAAACAAAGCTTTCAAGGAACTTCAGACTTTGAAAAACCTTGAAAACTGAATGTGAGGGTGAAATGCCTATTACTATTAACTACACCCTTGTCCTACTACCACTGGAGGTCAGAATGCACTTTGAGAAATGTGGCTGTCATCTGCCTCTGACAATGACAAGAAGGTCAGAAGGAACAATCTGAAGCCCACTCTGGATTGCAAGCCTGACGTGACAAAGGGGGTCTATTTTTACTTAGAGCAGAGAAACTAGGTCTTGAAAGCTTGAAATGAGGACTTTCACCAGATTGTGAATATGGGAGGTGAAGATCATGAATAGGTAGCAAAATAATTTCAAAGATTTACATATGTGGGCACCTTCACGGGAAAGCTTTGAATGCAATCTGCCCATGGACTGATGCTTGGGGGCTTCACAGTTCGCAGAGCTTGCCACACAGCACTGTTGCACTTGAATCCAGAACCGAAAGCTATCTGCCACACTCTGTCACCCTGCTTCACTCTACCCTTGGCCTCTGTATAAGCAAGTTCATACCAAGGGGAGCTGCTGGAAGTGTTGCCAAATCTGTACAGTGTCATTCGTGAAGGTTCCATGTGCCATTCAGAGAGTTGCAAGTTTTTCTCAACCTCATCTAGCACGGCTCTGCCTCCTGCATGGATGCAGAAATGGTTGAATGCAAGCTTGAAATCGGGGATGTAAGGCTTGATCTTCATGTTGAAAACTTTGCGACCAATCAGAGTTGCAAAGAAGAGTATCTGCTCTGAGAGTGGAAGCACAAGAGGACCGAGAGTGGTAATGTTTGCTTTCAGTGCATCACCAGCTACCCCCATGAGATCTCTTGATAGTGAGACTCCAAGCCTGTGGTTCTCATCTTCCTCTTGGAATACGCAACTGTAGCATTTTTCATCAGCTCCCTTGTGGGTCCTGACAACATGCACAAGCTCATATTTTGCCCTCCTTCTCTCCTTCCTTTTGTTTGAAAGAAGCATGGCAGCTCCACCCATCCGGAAAATGCAGTTGGATACAAGCTTCGAGCGATCATTGCCCAGGTACCAGTTCAAGGTGATGTTTTCCATGGAAACCACGATCGCATATGAGTTTCGATACACTTGGAGTAAATCCTTGGCAAGATTGATGGCAATGACACCTGCACTGCATCCCATGCCACCAAGATTGAGGCTCACAACATTACCGCGCATCTTGTAGTGGTTGACAATCATGCTGGAGAGAGATGGTGTGGGACTAAACAAGCTGCAATTCACCACCAAGATGCCGATATCCTTTGGTTTCAGACCAGATTTGAGAAACAACTCATCCAAGGCACCGAACATCACCATTTCCGCTTCCAATCGAGCTTCCTTCATGCAAGGATTGGGAGGCTGGCTTTGGATGGCTGGAGGAAGGTAAGTTTCATCTCCTAATCCAGATCGTTCCAGAATCTTTTGCTGGAATTCCACACTTTTCTCATCAAAGACACCCGCTCGCCGAGTAGTGTCCATGAATTTCTCCATTGACATTTTCCTCTCATCCTCCGGCTTGAAGCAAGAGAAATCCACCAGGTACACAGGCTGTGGCCTGGACATGAAGTAGAGGGTTCCAACAAACACCAATGCCCCTGAACACACTAAGATGCTAACAAGATTGAACTGCAAAAGCTCCCATAGCTGAGAAACGTCCTCTTGGCCGAGTCTTCCGATCTCAGCGGCGATCGCTAGCATCAAAGGGATCATGAGAAGAAACAAACCATGCGAGATGACATAGTGATACCCCAGCTTCACATACTTCAGATTGACGGACTGCAGAAAGTCGGGCATGATTTTGATCTTCACTGTAGGGCTGCTGTTCCCATTGCTGTTGTAACCAGTGGCCCCGCCCACATTCTCGCTCTTAGGCGCCATCTCTACGAAAGTTGTAATACGGTGGTCGTTCCTCCTCCTCTTCCGACGGTGGGTGGATTTTTTGTTTGTCAACACTGCATCCGAAGCTCAGAGGAAGAGGGATGATCTTAGTCTTGCGGGCGTCACATCAATTCTTCTCCAAAAGACAGCGTTTCTCCATCACAGATCAGCGGAAAAATCTGCACTAGTTCTCTCGCAAGACTTGGAGATCATAAGAACTGTGTGTTCAACGAGGTCCTCATGGAGTTCATCAACCAGATCATGGCTCCATGCAGCCAGCCAGTGGCGAACTGAAGAAGCAGCCTTCAACCTGAACATCAGCTGTCGACAGTCTGTTAGCATCGATTCGCAAAGCATCCAATGGAGCGCGAGCGAGCGAGCGGGGGAAAAAATGAGTGAGGCAATCCAGAACCGATGACAAGCTTGATGAGCAACAGAGGGGAAAAAAACAGAACGCGGCACAAGGGCGTATGTGTGTGTGTGTGTGTGTGTGTGTGTGTGTATTATCTATTGTAAAGTCAAGAATATTCTGTAAACAAATGCATGCGCGGGATACAGGCGGAGCTAGTTGCTCAGCGGCATTCAAGAGGATGGCAGCAACATGCATGCAGGACGGATATTGCAAGCTGGTCGATCAGGCGATAACAATCGGGAGTGCGCCGCCACATGACAAAGCGACAAACAAGGTTTTCAAGAAAGCTGCATTCAACGGCATACTGGCAGAGAGAGGAATTAAAATCCGGAAGAGACTTACAATCCGCAGCGCTGAAGAAGAAGAAGGGGGCACTGCAGCTGCTCCTGCGATAATAGATCACGTACAACCAGCTGCTGATCGGATAAGGACAGCACTTTCTCACAAACATTTGCAAGCAGCTCCTCCTCCACTGGAATCACATTGATGAACCGGAAGACTACGACGACGACAATTCCCAGAGTTGCCCACAGATCAACAACCTCCTCCTCTTCCGCAGTCCACAACAACAGGCGCACCGCAAAAACATCAAATAACACAACACACAGCTTCTTATTGAGAAGCCCGAGACAGTGTCAGTCAGACTCTTGGAGTACTGAAAGCCGGAAATCCTCTCCCGACACAATACTGCAAGACAACAAAAAGAGCTCACACTTGGAGGGAACAAAAAGAGGTCACATGTGAAGGAAACAGATCCAAATCATGAAACGCACTCCGCTCGCTGACTGAGAGAGAGAGAGAAAGAAAGAAAGGAAGACGCAAAATCACACACAAACGCCTCAAGAGCAAGCAGAGCCAACTGAACCAAAAAGAGAAAAGAACCGATGTCATAGACAAAAAAAAAAACAGCAAGAACCAAGTGCACAAGAACACACGGAGCACAAGAGCTTAAATGCAAGAAGAGAAGAAGAAGAAGAAGAAGAAAAAGAGCTCTACAGAACGAGTTTCCTTGAAGGACAGGACACCAAAGATCCAGAATCCCACACAAAAAACTAGAGAGAGAAAAAGAGCGCGAGCACGTAGAGAGAAGAGGAAGGAGCTACAGTGCGCTGCGGCGCGCGTGGATGCCGACGAGCTGCGACGATGTCGGAGGAGCTTTGCTCTGTAGGCAGGCTTGCTTGGTCGAGACGAAGAAGGGCAGGAAAGGCGGGCAGGAGGGCAGGCAAGGTGGGAAAAAGGGCAGATGGGCAGGCAGTAAAAACGAGTGGAGCTTTTTTTTTTTTTGGTTTAGGGGGGGGGGGGGGGGGGGGGGTGGTTTGTTGCGGAGCAATAAGTAGACCATGTGCAAGTTTTATTTTGGGCGGTGAGTTATTGCCCTTCTTTTGAGGCTGCAAAGAAAAAGGATACGACTATTAATTTATTTGATGAAATATTTGGTAAGTTTCTCAACTTCTCAATACCTTTTTTTTAAAGAATTGCCCACCCCCCAAATAAAATAAAAATAATAATTTAAAAAAAAACCTCATAACCCTCCCCTCCCACCCTCAAATAATTCAAACAATTAAAAAAAAAAAAAAAACTAGAATTATGGTCTTTACTTACTTAGTGGCTAGCTATTTCTATATTTTTTTTTTTCTATAAATGGTGGGGGGAGGTTCCTTGTCCATTTTCTGATCCACCAAAGTGCATTTAAAAGAAAGAGGTTAAGATTTTTGTTCATAATTATTTCCTGACAAATAGACAAAACTAGTCAAGGATTCCTTCATTATTTTAAAGGGTCTCCATTTATTGCCCATCTACCTACTAACTACTTGGTACTCCAAGTGTATTTTTTCAAAAAAAATTTGGGGTACAGATGAGTCTTGTTTTTTTGTACTTCAATTGTTTAGGTATGAGACTCATTGAAGAAACCAACTTATTATAAATAAATAAATATTTATTTATTTATTTATTTATTTACTATACTTATTTACTTTAAGAGCCTCTAAACCCATTAAGCTTTTACAATCATTTTTAATTTTTAAAAAAAACCTCTAATGGATGGAGAATGGCTACCTATTCAAAGTCTTAGTAGTTTAAATATGCAGGTCTAAAGCATTCTCATCCATGAATTGGATTATAAATCCAACTCACTCATTCAATTCAATTCTCATCCAACACCAACAACAACAACAACAACCACCCAATAGGTCAAAACTCAACACTCTTTGTCTTTTCTTTCCTTTCTGCTTGTCTTGGCCACAAAAGAGAACAAAGGGGGTGTGTCACATTGTGGCCTTTGCCTATTTACATTAAAAAGTATTTACCTACTTCACCTCCACCCTCTCCTTGCTAGTGCTCCTCCTACAAGGAAGTGGGTGTGACTTCATAAAAGGGATTCATTTGTAGAGAGACCTAAATGGTTTCCTAGCTTGTTATGCGGTATGATGATCCTTTCCATTCCTTGAGCCATATTGCTTACAAAAACACTCGCACCCACAAAATATTCTATTTTCTAAAATTCCCCATGGCATTTTTTTAAAAAAAATTTCCAAAAAATCTCGTGATACCCATTGGGTATTGTAAATGCTTCCAAATGAAGGGTGTTATCGTGTTTCTCATCCATAACTAACTTTGGGCTTAATGAAAGTCATAAAATGTTTCAAAATGAAGAGTGCTGTTAGGTTTCTCATCCGTAATCAACTTGGGGCTTGATGAAAGCCGTAAAATGTTTCAAAATGAAGAGTGTTGTTAGGTTTCTCATCCGTAACTTGGGTGTTGAAAAAAGCCTTAAATGTTTCAAAGTGAAGAGTATTGTCATGTTTTCTCATCCAAATATTAGCACCCAAGGTTAAGTTGGCTACCAACCTTTCAAAGGCAACAATTACATAGTTGCCACAAGTCCCACCAAAGGAATGAAGGTCTCAATATATTCATCCAACAAAGATTAGGATGAAGATTAGTTTTATTCATGATCATGTGGACTTGGCTTCATGGCAAGCTTCATGTGTAGTTTTTGTGCATGCTTTTAAAGTAACATTTGTTTGGTCAACAATGCTTATTCTTGAAGCATTGTAATGTTTGTCATGCCACTTGTTTGTGTCAATCAACATTGAGGTCCTCTTCATGAATATGAGCTTGTAGACAAAACTTTCCACCTTCTCACCAATAGTCGCAACCTTGAATAACCAAGTGCATTAATAAACAATTGAAGCTTCACCATAATATAGATGCATATTGCTATTGTCACTTTTTTTTTTAAATTATGTTATTGACCAAATAGTGTTGTTATTATTTTGTATGAGATTTCTAGTGCTATAGGAATCCCATTGAATGTGTCACATTCAATAGGAATTTTTCTCTCTATTAACCCAAGTTTCAAAAATGCTTGTATTTTTTTTGTGTTTTCATGTTGTTGAAACATTATCGCAATTTGTTTATGACATGTTCTAGAATATCTAGATTTGTTATCTCACATTCTTAAACAATATAACTATATAACATTAATATTTAAATGATTTTGAAGATTACTAATTGAAATTTATTTTGCTTTAAATTTGTACAAATTTTTCAATGAAATTTCGTCATTAATATTGCCCACGTTATAAGCTAATACCTTTACAAATTTCCCAAACAACAATGTTTTAGTGTGATATGAAATGCCAACAACAGTTTATTTCATGCAACACACAAAGAAGACGAAGGTTCATACGTTATGAACAATAATGACTTTCTTCAATAACTATGTAAATCGGTGATTACTTCTAAGCAATAAAAATACATATCAAGATTCACAATCATCCCTATGTTTTTCAACTCTCCTTTGTGAACGACTAATTTTGTTATTAACTTGTATCAAATCTTTGATGTTATAAGGGTGCCATTAACAATGTACACCATCCCTACTAAACTTTTTGGATAATTAGTAACCCAAATTCTCAAAAAAAAATTCTTTCCATATTTCAATGTTGTAAGAATACTCACGATAATTTGTTCTTACAACACATGAAAGGGTGTGAAAACATTTGATATCTTATGACCAACATTCACCTTTTTAAAATACACATGTTGATGCAGGAAAAGAAATAATAGAAGTTTACTCAAGGAATTATTGGCTCAAGATTGCCCATAGTTATATTATATTGCATATGAATGTTCTAACCACTTTCTTATTAATGAAGGTCAATTTCATATTCAATTTGAGCATAACACAAATGTTTAAAATCTTATGTTTATTTGTAAATATGAATAGGAGTTTGACTTTAATGATTTTAAACTTATTATTCACATTACATCACAAAAGTATGAAAATGTCAATAAATTCATCCAATCATAATTGAGTAGAAAATTGTAAAAAGAGATGTATAGCTCCCCCAAAAAAAGGATTGCAAAATGAAGTTCATTATAAAGGCATTAAGTTTGTGCAAATAGATGTCAAAACCTATGTTTAAGCAAATGAAAATATTACATTTCAAGTGAAGAATAATGATATGGTGCATCACACGAAAAGGGTGAGTTATGAAGGCTCAAACTTTCAATGTGTCAAATTGTGAAAGACATAGTGGAATGTTAACAATGTCATGGATGGCATATTGGAGTTGAATAGGGATTTGTTCCTTACTAAGCAAGAAGTTAGATTCTTGTAAAGTAAAGTAAACTATGACACATGCCAACACCACAAGAATGGTGTGAGGAACATGCACATGTGAGTGCACCATTGAAAGTATGTGCCTTAATATTGATAATTGGGGGAGGAATTTTAGTTGTTTCAAAGGGCCAAAATAGGACATTCACTTTCTATATCTTAACACCTTGGCACAAGGAGGGAGGATTTCTAATGGGCACCAAAATGATGTTGTAATTGATGTGACCTTTAGGATCAATGCAAAAACACACGATGGTGTTTGATGAATGGCATAATCTCATCTTTATAATCCATGATTTCATTCATTCAAACCCATGTTGGCTATCCAATACTTTCATTGTTGGTTATGCTTGAAAGGAGATTAAAAACATCAAATAATTAAGTGATCCAAAAACATTTTGTACATCATGTTTTCCAATGTTTCAATGCCTTTCTTTATGTATTTATGTTTAAAAGTTTTGTCTCTCTTTTGCCAAAATAAAGGAGGACCTAATTGGATTTCATCATCTAAGACTTTTTTTCTTTCCTCCATCAATAAATGGCTAATCTTTGTCATATTTTATTTATTATGGTGTGTGAAAAGATGATGGAAAAAATAAACATGCATCAAAATTTGAAAACCATGGGGAATTACATATGCATGTGTTAAAAAAGATGAGATTGTTATTACATCTTCAAATTACACTTCAAATTACCTCAATTGCTTTATACATAACAATTTGCATTTTTTAGCATAAAATAAGAACACAATCAAAACAAATTTGCGTAGGAATAAAATAAATGAAATGCATAAAATAGGAATAGATATTTGACATGAATCATTTGCCTATGTTTATTCTTATTGAAACTTTAAATTCAAAATATTTAATATTCTAAACTATTTCTTTATTTCCCAAATATTTATATGAGCGTGCTTGAAAATCACTTATTTCTATTCACAAGGTGCAAACACGTTATAGATCCAAGTGAAGCATAGTCTTTGTCTAAAGGCATCGCTTAACAAAGATCTTCACACACCCAAAAAAAAGTCTTTAATGAGAAAAAGCACATGAAAATCAACCATGACAATTTAGTGACTTCAACAAAATTAAGATGTCATTTCAAACATGGATATAATGAAATAAAAGTCAAGTTTGAAATGACATGAAATGATATTTTGTCAATTAATGTAAGATGTTAAAATACCACATTGTCTAAACAACACATCCAATGGATATTAAAATAAATCATACTATTCTCATTACATGAATAGGTGTTTCTTCAAACCTTTATGCACAATTGCCATTCACTACAAGGAAGAGATCTTGAGATAGGCAAGTCCCTCAAATCTCAAAGTTCTTTCTTGTTGGATGGTATGTTGAATTCATGTGCAATGTCAAAGAGTTTTTGAGTCTAATGTGTTTATCTTATGGTGAGTTCCCCGAAATTATGCGTCAAGAAGAGTTTCAAGCTTGAAATGAATGTTGATATGCATTACTAGATCAACACCCAACATTATCACAACCAACAAAGTTGCACACATGAAAACATGCACACAAATGTAAAAATGTGAGCAATTGACACTAATTGTTTTGTTTTCATTGTGCTTGGGTTTGAATTCTTGCAAGCTTTGGTAGTTAGTTAGAGTTTGTAACCCCAAAGATGAAAAATCTAGAAACACAAAATGGAAGGACAAACCTCCCAAATTCACCAAAAAAATAATTAAAATGATGATCACGTTGAATTGGGTTCCACCAACACATCTTACACAAAAATTATTTTATGTAGTGAATATTAAACAATTATGCCATTTGAGCCTATTTTTGAAAGTTTGGGATCAAAGGACTTTTGAGAGTAATAATTAACATTAATATGGTATTACCTTTTGAGCATACCAACTAGCGCTTGGTGTTAATCTTTTACCTTGACATGAGTAACATGCAAGGATGTATTAGTATCAAGGAAAACTTGAAATTGCAATATACATACGATACTAGATAACCCATGTGGCGTTGGCTGACATATATTAAACCTCTAGCGAGGTCACCCATCCCAATACTATTTCAATTCAAGTGGACTTAACTTGAAAGTTTTTTTTAAAAAATTCAACTGTGTAATATTTAAATTAAATTTCAAAAAGAAAAAAAAAATCCTTGTAAGTTCAATAACTTTTGTTTCGTTGGTCTGAAAAGTGCAAAACAATAAACATGCACATAGCCTTGTCGAAGGCTTCCCACAATACCAATTTAGAAAAGAGCAAAGGTTTCCAAAGTTTTTGGGAGGATTACAACATGATCACATCCGAATAAACAAAATCAAGAAGCAAACACCTATCAAAAGGAAAAAATAATAATAAATAAATTTATAATATATATATATATATATAGGTATGGCCCATGGGGGTATATGAGAGAAATGTTTCCATCCTCTCTTTTTTTAAATAAAAAATCTCATCATTAGGGTTTCATCCAAACCTCATCCAAATCTATCATGAACTTCTAATCCAGAGCCACAATCTCCTGTTCCATGTGGTTGGCTTAATTATTTGATGTACCTTATTGAAATTGAAAGATTCTCTGAGGAATTAAAAGACAAAAAAAAATTTTAAAAAAATTGCCTGTATTTGCTGGCTGGGTAAGTATTCCTTACATAAGGAATGATGGTTTTTCTGGTTGGCTTTCAAAGCCATTACTTACTATGGGACAAATATACACACTGCAACAACATACACAACAGATAAACCTTTATTAAATACACACAAAAACACACACACACACACATACATACAAAGAACCCAAATAATATTTGCAGCAACAACAGAATAATAACAAAATCTGCTCAACTTCATTTTTGTCATTACCCACTACCAGTTTTGCCAACCATTTATTGATTGATTTATTTATTTATTTATTTAGGTGGCTTTCATAAATAAAGCCCATGTTCAGCTTGGGAGGGGGGGGGGATTTTGTCAGAGGAAAAAAAACACTCTGTGAAAAAATACTGCCCATTTAGAAAATTTGGGTGAACCCAATCAATCACACACACACACACCCCTCGCACCTCTCACCCAGCACAATGGCTTGGACACGGCATGTTCCATAACAGGTACATACTTTAACTACCATCTCTTGGAAGCTTGTTTACAACTTAGTTTGTGAACAAAGGAACCCCAACTGAGTTCATCTTGGCTTTCAACTTTGGGTAAAGCTATATATTCTAGAGAAGATACGGCTCTCGTAAATAGTTTACATCCGTAGGATGATAATTCATGACTTATTACGTGAGCTATATGTGTGTAAAATTTGTTAGTACATGGGATGGGTTAGTGTTGGGTATTGCTCTGGCAGTTAGAACATTACACCTTCAAATCTCAGGGTGAAGCACCCCAAGCTCCAAGGCGTAATAATGCCCCTATTGCTTGGACATTACACAACATGATGCCCCTGTTGCTAGGACATTTACATGGCATAATGAAGGAGGCAGGCCAATACGGCAGAGTGTGTGTGTTTGTGTGTGTGTGTGTGTGAGAGAGAGACGTTTCCAGAAGGCTCTCTTGTCCAATTTTCTTGCTATACAAACATCGCACGGTCACCCACTCCATCTGCTTGGGAGCAGGTGGTTTTCATGGAGTACTAGTTTGGTAACGGAAATTAAGATCGCGTACTCGATCGATGGTCATGGGGGAAATATGAGTATTTTGCTTTTACAAGTTTGTGATGTTAGCCGACTTAAAAGTTATGGTGATTACCATCTTTAAAATTAACATGCTTCTTTTCATGTCCACGAGATGTATATTAATGTAAAATTAAATTTGACATTGATATAAATAATGATGAATTATTGAAAAACTATATGAAAAACATAATTTTAAAAAAATTAGTTGATTATCACTGGTAGTGCGCAAAGCTCAAATCTCAATAATTTGGAACTAATAATATATGGGGAATTTATTTGGAATCCTTTGTACAATTGTTTGTGGACCATCGCAAAGATAATGTCAAAAATAACTATCTCATTTCCAAGTCTAATTACTTCATTTCTTTCTTAATAATTACTTCCTTTTCTTATTTAACTTTCTTAATAACTATCTCTCAACTTTTTTAATAACTACCTCCATTTTATATTTACCTCACTCTTTTTCCTTATCCCATCAAGATAGATAGATATGAAAAAATTAAAAAAATAAAATAAAAATAAAAATTAACATGCTTCTTTTCATGTCCAAATTTCTTAGTGTATTTGGAGGGCACCACCATTATATCCATGAATAATATGAATGTCCCTCAAGAAGAGTAGGGATATTATGCCTATTCCTTGAGAGTGTGAAGGATCCTACACCTACTTGTGGGCACTTGTAAGCTTGAGATCCCTCTTTCTTAAAGAGTACACATGAGATCCCTCCCTTTCACTTTAATATGTTTTTTTGTGCTTAATATGGTCACTAAGAGGCATCACTCAAAAAGGTAAAGGTACAAGTGAGGGTGAGGGTGAACTATCCACCCACACTCGTACATTCACCTTCTTGAATGAAGTCCTTTCTAGTAACCGTATTCAAACCACGAATTGTTATATTTGGACCTTGATGTACTCTTATGGTGCATTCACACTTGATGTTAAGTTAGTGTTTAAATGAAAATCTAGGTGACATCCAATGTTAAATGCACCATAGCTCAATGTTAAAGTGAATGCTAGCTTAACATATAATTTTTCGTGGCAAGTAGGTTTAAGTCCTAAATGGCTGTAGCATGGTGTTAGGGGATTCAACCCGAGAGTCCTTAACACCAAGTGTGAATGTACCTTTAGGATGGGAGATTTACCATGGTTATAATCAAGCTGAAAAAAATCTGGATTTTTTTTAACCATGGTACCAATGTGGGTGCTGGTTCACCCAAGGCTTTACTACAGTCCCCCAAAATTATGCAAAGGAAAGAGTGGCATCTAATACACAAGGTAGCCACAAACAATGCAGAGTAACATGGTTTAGCTTGCCTTGAAGGAGTTCAGATCTGAATATATTACACCTTTGGTGTTCTTGTTCCTGAGATACTGCTTTTGGGACTCTCTTTTTGATGTCTCCATTCCTACCAGCTGCATCAAAATATGTTAAGTTAGTTCAGGGAGGAAATCTGAATTCTGAGGAGAGAAACTACTCCATCTTTACACAATGTTGATGCTAGCCATACAATATGTAAATCTATGTTCTGCACTAACAATCCTGATCTGGAAACACTAGAAATTGCAGTTCAAGACTAAATAGCTCAAGTCCCATGGAATCCAAGATGCCAGTGAGTCCAATTTGAGACCACTGCATCACTTCAGTGAATGGCATACTTCAGCAAGAAATAATGAAGGCTCAGTAGCTTGGGATAGCCACCATTCAACCAACAGATCTTTATACCTCCATTTCCAAACAAAGCAAGACTGCATCTCAAACAATCAGCAGAATGTGCTTGGAATGTACGAGCTATTGCCTTTGTGTCTTCTCCTTTTCTCCCTCCCAGAATGCCTTTGCTTGCCAGTATTTCCTCTCCAATGGGTAGGGTGATGCAGATCCTCTTTGCTAAACTCAACACTGTCACTGGACTTGTCATCTCCCAGAGACAAATTACTGAACACACCATCACGAGCGTGATCTCTGTCTCCAGCTTTCTCGTGATACAAACCCCCATTTCCAGGTAAAATTGGTGCCTGTGGATTTGTTGACAGGATGGCACCCTGCTCTATGCTGGATTAAAATTCTTGCAGAAATGACTGATGAGCAGAGAGAACTGATTGTGAATTGCCAACCTGCCAGTTGAACCTGGAATTGTTGTAAAGTGATGAACATTGTGGAGAGAACAGATGAACTGGTGAGAACAGAGATGGTATTCCAGCGGAGGTTGGTGAGTAAGGAGGCACAATGTACTTTGCAAGGTTTTTGGAAGGCTCCTCCGGGTGAACTGGAGTAGTGCTGTCAGGTTCTCTTCTTTCCCTCACTTGTGAACATGGATTTCCACCATTGTTTTGAGATTCTTGTGCAAACAAATTCTGCAGCCCACCACCCTCCAGGCCTGGGAAGATTAAAAAGTCTGAAGAGACACAAATGTTTCTGCATATGGAACCTACAGGAAATTTTAGCAACAAGCAGTATGGAAGACACTTTCCTAGAGTTCATGACAACCCTGTACTAACTCAAACCCAACCATGATTAAACCTTCACACTTTGGCCTAGCTGCAGTGTTTAAAAAAAGGAGACTAGAAGCAACTTGGGGAGGAGACAAAAGTAGAGTGCAGGTAATCTTTCTATAGAATGACTACCACAGTTTGCATCCAAGGCAGGCAAGTCAGGGTAGATTAACTCACAGGTAAAGCAATAGGATGTGGGAAGGTTCTGCTGGGGACAAGCAACTCCTCATCATTTGTGCTCCAGCTAACCTAAATGCCCCCCAACTCATGAGATGTTAGGTCATGATATGACATGCCTCTAATCCATGTCCAAAGAGTCCATACCAAAAGTCCAATGATATGCAATCCGAATGATATTGTTACTGTGCCTGCTAATGTAATCTATTCTATTCGTAACTGAGATTAGTATGCATGGAACATGAGAGATTTATACAAAGGAAGAAGGCCAAATAATCTTGGCTTATCCCAGAAATGCCTTAGGGTTTTCATAGCCATGTTGAGGCTTGCTTGTAGGGAAAAGGCATGTAACAGAAAGCAACAAGTAAAATCAGTAGAATCCCCTTGAAGAGAAACATAGTTACACAGAGCATGGCAGAGATGATCTTCACCCCACAAGACTGATATTGTTGAATCCTAAAACCAGTCGTCCACAATGACCACAAGAACAGAAAGTCAATAAAGTCATTTTTAGGGGAGGAAAGGTCCAAAATTCACCTATGTACCTGATGGCAGGTTCACCAAGTTCCTCAGGCCATGAATGCCACTGAGAGCCAACATATTTCTGACCCCTCTCAGTCAACAATGTCAATGCTGCACATGGAGCCAAACCTTCAGATTTAATTGCATTCTCCCTTTTTCTGCATCTGAACAAAAGATGAACTAGGCATGGTAAACCCAAAACCTACCATGATTGACAAATGAGGAATTGTTGTCCTTTTTGCTGACTGTTATTGGTGCTTCCAAGGAGTGGTGGCTATTGCTTAATAAGAGAGCATTTCCCTTCAGTTGATAGATGTTGCCATTATTCTCCATCTTATTGCAGGTTAGGGCCCACCAGGACCCGTCAGAAGGGGTTGTGTTCATCCACAATCCCCTGCTTGACTCGTTCTGCTTGAGTAGCTTCACTGCAGAGTAGACCGAGTGGCAAGGCGATTACCGCTCTGTTGCAAATACAAGTGCACACTAGGTTGTTTCTTCAAGTTAGCAAAGAAGCAGCATAAAAAAGGCTGCAAGATTATTCATCGCCGAGTATCATACAGTACACAAAAAGACAACAGATGACAGAACAAATGTTACTCGTGTACAAAGGCTGTCGTCAAGAACATTTAAAAACCCTCATAACTTCTCTTTCTCTCTTCCAGCCAAGATTTCAGAAAAACGACACATCAGTAGGTGAATTCTCTCTCCCTTTTTTTCTTGCCCCGCTGAGAGACACCACTCTCAAACAATCCTTGACAGAAAAATGCAAGAAAAAAGACGAGGTTAGGCAACGTACCCCATATTTGCAGTGCACGTGAAGAAAATAAAACCCTAGAATAAAGCACCAAATGGGCGCGTGGGCGTAGAGGGGACTTGTTTCACCAGTTCTTGAAGAGGACCATTCACCCTGTTAGGATGGCATGCTGCCTTATAGCACATCCAACATTTTCAGGATGCAGTGCTGCTCTTATAATCTGTCATATGAAGAAGAAGGCATGCATTGAAAAAACATCCGCAGCTTGAAAGTCGCTAGCACATTCATTTTTGAAGGCAACCAGGAGATCGCAAGTTCTTGAATGACATATTGTGAGGATTCAAAAGGATCTAGTTGGTAAACAATTCTGATGTTTACAATCCTCTACATCATCTCTGCAAGGAGTGTCAATTGTGGCATTGAACTATTTAAACATCAAACAGCAGAACTCTCTACTTTCACCTTCAACTTGCTTAGTACTAAAAGCCCTCCTGTTATAGAAGTCAAGATCTTGAAGGAAACATCGACCTGACATAACAAAAGTGGGAAAACCCATCTCCAAAAAACAGTTATAATTTATTTGAGAAGAAAGACAAAAGGGAAAGAAGGAAAGAAAGTCTCCATTTCTTCTTCTTTTGTGCTTCTACCTTTTAGGGTTTTATCATTCCCACACGATGATCAAGAATCTAATGGCTTGATCCAACGGTGTGAAATGATGGACGCCCACTGGGACCGTTAGTGTCTGGTCATTTCTAGCGGTCGATTATGAGTAATCGGAATGTTGCGCTTGGACGCTCATGGAATCGTAGTCTGTGCTCATTTGTTTCGGTCGATTCTATGTCACCGGAATGTCGCGATTCGACGCTCATGGGACCGACCGCAGTCTCTGGTCACTTGTTGCGGTCGATTATAAGTAGTCGGAATGTCGCGCATCGACTCGCTCGTGTTTATGTCCATCTCTGCGCGCGAGCGCGCTCCATTCTTCTGTTTCTCTCGCGTCTCGCGTCTGGATCGACAGAGACAATTCGTTGCTTGTTTGTTGTTGGTGTGCTTTTTCTGTAGCTTGTTTGCTGGCTTCGGATCTGGCCGGAAGTCTTAGACAGGTTTCTTCTTGCATTCGTTTTTTTTGGAGGGTTTCTTGTGGAAAAGAAATCGCTTTGTTTGTCCTCTGTGTGCAGTAGCTATTTTGACCCTCGTGTCAGGTGAGGGAGAGAGCGAAGTGGAGGGGAAAGGGAGCTGTGAACGAGAGGGGAGGAGAAGGACTCTAAAAAGCTACCTCTCCTTTGGATTTGCTTAAATGCTCTAACAGGACGATTGCCATTTTTCTTGCATGATTTAGGGTTCGCAGTTTTTGGTCTTTATCTAGCCTTCCATTTATATCCTTCGGGAAGTTCGGCGGGGTGTTAGTCTTTTGGCCTTCAAAGCTGCTGTGTAGAGAAGAGACAATTTGTGGTTTGGTGTCATCACCGGTCAGTTCTGTTGTCGTCGGTGATCACTTACTCACCTTCGCAATTCGGGTTTCCGTTCTTTGCATTTACGTGGATTCAGGGAGTTTACGTTCTCGAGAACAAATAGATCTACGACATTTGAAGGAACTTTGTTAGGGATCTCGGTTTAGGGGAAGAGGCTTTTTGGGGGGCTTTTGCGGTTTTTGGTTTCAGCCTCTGAAGGAACTGAGTTTAGGGTAAAGGGGGTTTTTCTGGGGTTTTCGACTTTGTTTTAGGCCGTAAAGCATGGCGAGGACTGCAATGCAGATTGCGGCTTCAGGTCCGGCAGGAGGAAGAGCAGAATCCGTAGATACGACAGAAAGGACTGGCGAAGAATCTACTAGGGCAAAGCTCGCTCAAGAGGAAGCGTCTTTGTCGGAAGCAATAGTGAAGCTCATCCTGGATGGGCGGTGGGAGCTCTTGAACCCTAATTCTGGCAACTCTGTGGCCGTTGGGGATCATCACGTCTGTGTGGGGTATGAGGAAGACGCCGCCTCTGGGTATCGCACATGGGAATGGCATGGACATGTGCTTGTCTACGATGGAGAACATGGCTATGTACCGGAGTACATCTATGGGAACTTTTTTGAGCTTTTGGTGAAGACTCCGCTAACAAGCAGTAGGTCACATTATGAGGGTTTTCTCAATCGACCTTCTCTTGGACTTGGTGAGATTATCAATGGAATTCAGAAGAGAGCCTCCCAAAGGGACAACTTCTAGTGTTGATGATGAGCTCGTCCTGGTGATGTTGCAGGGAGTTTAAGTAGAAGATGTAGTATTCTAGCAGTGCTCTGAGAGTTATTCTCTTTGGGAAAAATGTGACTGAAAAAGCTTGTATGAATGCAGCATGTTGTTTTTTCTTCTTTGTTGTGTTTTGGGAGCAATGTGTGGAGATCACTCTACAAGCAAGGAGGATCCTATTACCAGTCTCGCCACAGTGTGGATGGCTGGCACTTAGCACCCATAGTATACAGTCATTTCTGCTGTTACTCATAGCAGCTTGACACATGACATGCCTATGCCATGAAGTGAGACTAGCCTGAAGTCACTAGTATGAGGATTGGCTACTTCCTTGGCAGAGTGGAGATGTAGATCCCAGTAGCCTATGGCAGCTATGACAGCCTGTGGTAAAGAGAATACTAAAGCTGGAAACTTGTTTTGCTGAACTTATGTTTCTGGCCTTGCAATCAAACAGTGTAGTTAAGGTGGTCCTAAATATTGCGGTGCTCTGTATGGGAATGAGATGCACCAACTTGGCAGGTCATAGGATGGTGTATTATGTTGTTTGCATTGAATTTGCTGTCAGTGTTCTTTTTCCTGTTTACTGATCATAAACTGAAAACTCTGACCTTACAATTGGGGTTATCTTTCCATTCTATGCAAGGTTCATATATATTCTAAGTAAGAAGAAGCTCTTGGTGGTTTGAAGTTGCTTTGAAGTTGCTATGTATAGTTAGGTTTAGGTTCATCATCACCTTTGCCTTGTGCATTACAATGGGTAAATCTCAAGGTTGGGGACATTCCCAAAATGCTCTTAGGGATTCGCTTGGAATCACTGGCATACAGTCAATTGTTCTTAGTGGTCTTTGGATGGTTCTTGCTAGTCTTCTTTGGATGGTTGGCAAATGTTTACACCAGCGTTGTGTGGATAGCCAGCTTCTCTTCCTTTCTTTTCATGTTCTGTTCTACCCTTCCTTGCTTCCTTCCTCTACCTCAAGATGTTGCTAGTGACATTTCCATCCTTGCACTATGGTTGCTGTACACACACACACAGTTATGTCTAAGTTCTATCCATTCTCCATCTTGTAGAGATTATGTAGACATTTTTTTTGTATTTTTAAATTCTGAAAGATCTTTCCAAAATTGGAAGGTTTATAAATATAGAAAATCATTTTTTAAGGACAATGATCATGATCCCAAAAGTTTTATAAAAGGATCTGGCTAACGCAACACACCTCGATGATAGGAAAACACACCTCTTAACCCGATCTGCCTAGGTTGTGAGGAAAACAGGGTCCCTCAGTGTAATGGGTAAACTCTTGGGTGGGTTGTGAGAACTGTCAGTGAGAGGAAAAATCACTCAGGGTATCAGTATCACTCAGTGTAATGGGTATCCTCTTGGGTGTGTCCGGGTTTAGGGTTTAGTGTTTCTGCACTAAATCGTGTGTGTCCGTCTGTCTGTCCGTCCAATATCCTATTGGCTAGAAGATTGTCCGACGTGTGATTGGACGGAAGGGTGGAAGGGAGGTGAGTTCTCTTTCTCACTCATAAACACTGAGTGATACCCATTTATGAGTGAGAGAGAGAACTCACCTCCCTTCCGCCCTTCCGTCCAATCACACGTCCGACAATCTTCTAGCCAATAGGATATTGGGCGGATGGACGGACCCGGACACACCCAAGAGGATACCCATTACACTGAGTGATACCCTAGTTGTTAAACCCATTTACACATGTAAATGAATGTGTGTGTGTGTGTGTGTGTGTGATTGAGAGAAAGAACTCACCTCCCTTCTGCCCTTCCGTCCAATCACACGTCGGACAATCTTCTAGCCAATAGGATATTGAACAGACGGACGTCCAATCACACGTCGGACAATCTTCTAGCCAATAGGATATTGAACAGACGGACAGACAGATGGATGAACACACACGATTTAGTGCAGAAACCCTAAACCCGGACACACCCAAGAGGATACCCATTACACTGAGTGATACCCTGACATTGAGTTATACCCATTACGGACACACCCAAGAGTTTACTCATTACACTGAGTGATACCCATTATTACACTGAGTGATACTGATACCCTGAGTGATTTTTCCTCTCACTGACAGTTCTCACAACCCACCCAAGAGTTTACCCATTACACTGAGGGACCCTGTTTTCCTCACAACCTAGGCAGATCGGGTTAAGAGGTGTGTTTTTCTATCATCGAGGTGTGTTGCGTTAGCCAGACCCTATACCAATTCGACAATTGAAACAAAAAGTGCACATTTTTTTTAGAGTAGCAAGAAGTTTAGGTTTTTTTTTTTGGGGGGGGGGGGGGTGCGAGGGGTTGATATTTTTGGCAAATTTTGACCTGAAAATATATGATTTTAACTGACTAAAAGGTTTTTCTTTTGTGGGAAAAAATGACCCAAATTTGATAAAATTTGAAAAATAAAAATAAAAATCCAAATCACTAGCTTTATATGACAAGTTTTTGCAAGTAGCCAAGAATAGCCTAGTAGCTTCAACCAATAATTATATATATTTTTTAAAACATTGAAATTTCAAAAACAAAAATCAAAAATATTTTTTTTGGGGGAAGGGGAAATAATTCAAGAATATTCTACTTGTTGAAATGAAAATTTTCAGAATTAAATTAATTAATCAACAAACATTTGTCACATTTGTCTATGCTGCCAACTTGCCAAGGCATTTACTACAATATAGAAAGATCTTTTTTTTTTCTTTTTTTTAATTTTAAATTTTAATTTAATTAATTATTTAAATAAATAAATTTAAAGAAGAAATTTTAATTTAATTTAATTTCAAAACTTTCATATTTGGTTTGTATCCAAATATGGGTATAAGTTATTTTTTGGATGATTGTCACTTTGGTTGCATCACAAAGTCCTTTAAAAAAAAAAATCTTTAGAGAAAGGTTTTTTTCTTTCAAGTTCTTTTTTTTCAAACGAGATAGTTGGTGGACTTGTGTGCGGAGCTTCGTGGCGATGGAGGATGGAGGGCAAGTAGTAAGCAGCTGTGAGGTCGTCTTGGCAAGTCTGTGCAAATTTGTGTCGCCAGAAGAAGAGGATGATGGAAGAGGAAGAAGAAGAAGCTTGGAGAAGAATTTCCTCGTTCTCATAGCTTTGGCACGATCCAGCGATGGTCGGCAGAAGCTGGCAGAAGCAAATGCAATTCCGCTTCTTCTTCCTCTGCTTCCTGAATTTGCAAGAAGCTTTCCTTCTTCGTTGCAGCAGAATCAATTTCACCTCTTTATTCTCTTGCTGAAACTCCTTCGCAATCTCTGTGCTGGCAATGGTACAAACCAGGATTCATTTCTGCAGTGCAAGGGTTTGGAAACCCTAGCCTGGATAGCTCAGAGCTTGTTGGAGTCTTCTCCTTCAACACGGAGGGTCTTGCCTCCTCTTCATGCAGCTGAGACTCTGGAAATGCTTCTTCAGGTAGTAGCCAATGTAGCAGGGAGAGGAGAGTTGAGCCAAGCAGTAGTTTGGGAGAACTTTTTCCCTGCAATATTTGGAGGCATGGCTGAAGTTTTGAGCCAGAAGGTTCAAGAGCCTCTGTGCATGGTTCTTTCCACCTGCTGTAAAGGGAGCAAGAAATCGTGCATAGAGATCTTGAGCTCCCAAGGCATACCTATCATAGCATCAATTCTGAATGCAGGTAAAAATGCTCACAGTATTTTGAGGCATCTTCCTTCCTTCTCCATGTCTTATGCATACTTGCGACTCATGCAGTTGGGATATATGTTCCTTGACTGCTTGCCCATGTCGTTTTCTTCATTTCCCTGAGTGTTTATTTTGGACAATTTGAGTTTTACATTGTGTTTCTCTTCTTTGCAGATATGTCGTATGGCGGTGGCTCTATGGTTGCAAGAAATGAATGGTTGGAGATGTTGATCACTCATCTGTGTCTCATAGAGGAGCAGTGTTTCCCACTTCTCTTTACTGAACTTGGCATCCCACGCACCACCACACAACATCTGCCACAACAGCCTGAAGCTCCTTTAAGCCATAAGTTGGAAACAAAATTGCCAAGCAAGGAGCAAGCATCACTTCTGGAGATCTTATGTGTTTGGATCGAAGGAGATGGAGGGAAGGCAAGGGAGGAAACAGCAGAAGGTGGAGGAGATAGTCTCACACCTCCAAGGCCACCTCTTCTACCAATGGAATGTGCTGGTTTTCTTGTTGATGTAATACGACATGCTGCACAGTGTGCTGCATCTGATGGCCTTTGTGCAACAGCTTTCCCAACCAATATGCCAGTACTTGATGTTCTGGGCCTTTCGCTTTCAATGGCAAGAATCCATTGTGCCTGGGACAAAACCCTGACCTCTGCAAAGGAGCCAAATGGCAAGACTATCACCATGGCTGCAAAGCTTGCATCCAGTGGTCTCATTGCTCTCATGCTAGATATGTTGCAGGCTCTTGGACCACCCCAGAGTGCTAGACCTGGTGTCCCTCCAGAGCACAGCACCAACAAGTGTGATCTACAGCAATCTTCAAGCTTGGAATTACGCAGGATGACAGTAAATGTTGGGAGTGATTCTGCTGAAACTGATGCTGCTTCATCAAACAAAGAGGTTAGCATTGAACACATGCAAGCAAGAAGGTCAAGTTTTGTACGTTGTCGAGAAAGCTTTCCAACTTGGGATCCCTACAAAGGATACCGCCGTGACATTGTTGCAGTGATTGCAAATGCAAGCTATAGGAATTTCCACATACAGGAAGAAGTAAGGGAGACAGATGGGCTCTACTTAGTCTTAGAGCAGTGTACAACTGATAGTAACAATCCCTTCCTGCGGGAGTGGGGCTTATGGGCGATTAGAAACTTGTTAGAAGGGAATCCCAGAAATCAGCATGAATTTGCAGACTTAGAAGCCAAGGCTTCAGTTGCAAATCCTGAACTTCAAGACATAGGTATTAGTGTGGAGCTCAACCCAGAAACTGGACGGCCCAGGCTTGTGAATGTTAGCAATGCTGAAGGAAATCATTAAGCAGAGACACCTGCCAAATAACTCTAATCTTCTAGGGAAGATAACTCTAATCATTGGCTATGCAATTACCAGGTGCTAGAGAAACATGAAGATTATCTAGGGAAGCAGCACATCCAGAAGTTAGGGAATATCATGTCCTAAGTGAAGGGCCTTAGAATCTCCATACAGCAATTCCACCTGTTCAATTTGTACTGATAGCATGCAAAACAACATCCAATTGTTTTAATATCTACATAATAGGTGGTTGGCTGGTTCCTACCTCATGGAAATTACTGTAGAAAAAGGTCCGGCAGACAAGACTCTGCCTATTGCAAATCACCTGAACCAGGAGTCAATCTAACCCAGGAACCTCAGCGGATGTCATATTAATCTTTAGAACCCAAAACCCAGTCATGGCAAATTTTGACCTCTTGAGGGAGCTCAAAGCACTCATACTATCTGCCCTTGTACTACATGCTTAGAAGACATTAGCCTATATTGAGCCCTGTCCCATCTGTAGGTCTAAAGATGAAAGAGTTCGAGACATACAAGCTGCAAGTGTCTGTAAACTTCCTACCATGACTACTGCTGGAGACAGTGAATCCTTTTTACAAACCTCACATTCAAAGATATGTACAGATGATTCCCCTTAACATATGAAGGTGAATAAAGTTCTAAGAAAATTCCTAATTGCGCTTGCTAATCAGAGGACAACATAAGACTTCCAATATAAAGAGAGAATTTTTTTACATGCCTCTTTCGAGGGTGTAGAATGTACTGGTCTGTCATTCTGGAATTGAAGCATCCCAGCTCTGAGAAAAGAGATTGTCTTCACCATCAGAACAATGATCTTGGTGGGCTTCTTGGAGAGGAGATCAGGTAATGTCCCTCTTATCCCAGTCTCAATCCCTCAATGAATAACTTTTTCCAGTGAAAACTTGAGACTGGGCGGCCTCCTCTTTCTTTTCTTCCTCTTTTTGACTCTTCCTTCTTAGATACAGGAGCCTGTAACCAATCATCCAGCGAAACATTTCATGTATGGAAAGTTAACATTATCTGAGTGCTGCAACCGCAGCCCATGAACTCCAGACACAAAACTGCATCCCTTGAACCCAGCAGTGATAAAATCACCAAGATTCGGTTTTAGAAAGGTACTGCATGCAATGTGCAACAATTCCAAGTTGAACAAACTTGCACAGGCTCTCACTTTAGCATGCACAAGGTTAGTTGGGAAAGGATGAGCAAAAACAAATTATTGACTCTCAAAACTAACATTAAGCAGAAAGAAAATCAAACAGCACTAAAAAATATTAACATATCAAAGGATAGAATTGAACCAGGAGTATCACAACCTGACCTGACATAGAGCAGAAGTACGACTGGAACCCAGAAGTAGTTCCCAAGCTCAGAAGAGTAAACATGAACAGAGAATAGAAGGCACAGCATTCCCATCCTTTCTTCGGGAAAATTGGGATGCCATAAACTTAGGATATGGGACCACCAACTGAAACAGGAATTTGAGCAATTCCTGTTTAGTAAAAGAGACTGAGATTTACTGATACACGTTTGCTCTTAGCACTTTTTGGTCACTTTTGCAGAACCCACCTTGGGTATTGAACTGGCCCCATTCTCACTGCCAGAGCCAAAAACAAGCTTGCCTGCAGGCCTTTGTGAGTTATGGGTGGCACTGGTGTGCTTGCAGAGCCTCTTGGTGCTGTATTACTGTTGGCTGTATTACTGTTTGCTGTTTGTGAGGGTGCTTGGAAGGCTTCCCATCTAACCACTTCCAAGTCCCAGTGAAAGAACTGAACTTTGGCTCTTCAACCTGAGGAGCAGCAGCTTGAATTCATCAACCAAGCAGGTCGTGAGCACGGAATTATCCCTATATTCATCCATGTAAGGTGCAATGATGAGTAAAGACTTGCAATGATGAGTAACAACTTCTTGCTGTTGCCCCCTCCCCTTTGACAACTTGGACTCTGTCTTTGACAACCGTTGGGTTGTCCCGTACAACCCCTACCTGACCATGCGGTATCAGTGCCACATCAATGTTGAGGTTTGCAGCTCCATCACGACTGTGAAATACCTTTACAAGTATGTTTACAAAGGTCATGACTGTGCTTTGGCAGTGGTGCAGCCGGAAGCTGGGGCTCTGCCGGCTACAGCGTCTCAGGCGGCTATAGGTGGGGCCAATGGGAACATTGTGCCTGCCGCCCGGGATGAAGTCCAAAATTACCTCGATGGGCGGTATGTCAGTGCCAACGAAGCTTGCCATCGACTTTTTGCCTTTAACTTGCACAACATGCACCCCAATGTTTACCGCTTGGCTGTTCATCTGCCTAATGAGCACACCACTTACTTTCCTGAGGGGACCATGGTTGGGAAAGCCATGATGCGCAACAATTCCACCATTTTGACTAGGTGGTGTGACTTCAACCGAAAGGCCAAATCTGAACATGCGGCTGCAGCCACTTTGGCTCGCAACAGCAATGACCATGCACTGCCATTGCCTACTGCATTGACCACACTGTACCCTGATTATCCCGAAATCGATGTGTGGAGCAAATCCAAAAAGGCGTGGCACCTCCGGAAAAGGGTAGTGGGGCGGCGGGGTGCAGGTCGAAACAATCATGTCACATTGGGAACTATGGGGCGCATGTACTTTGTGCAACCCTCAGAGGGCGAACATTATTATCTGCGAGTTTTGCTTACCCACGTTGAAGGGGCCACATGCTTTGAGAACCTTAGAACTACCCACCGGCCCCACACGCCTACCATAGTTGTGCACCCCACTTTTAAAGTTGCCCGCCTTGCACGTGGCTTGTTGCAAGATGATGCTGAATGGGACCAGTGCCTTTCAGAAGCTATTGGCGTGCAACTGCCCAAAATCTTGCAACAGCTTTTTGCCAGCCTGCTGATTTACAACGTCACCAATCTTAGGCAGCTACGGGACAAGCATAAGGGAGCCCTTACGGAGGATTTCCTGCACCAAGCACGCAAGGTGAGTGGCCAAAAGGCCTCCACAAAATAATTATATATTGCAAGCTTCCCTTTCGTTGGGTTGTGATGGTATAAGCATGAATAAATGTGCCCTTCTCGATTATAACCCCGCCCCGCCCCGCCCCCGATTGCGTCACGCAGGTAACGCCCAACCAATAGCTAGACCAAGCCATCCTTGACCAGGGCTTGCGAAAAGTGGAGCAGCTGCTACATGCCCAAAGGGGGAAAACCCTAAAGGATTTTGAGCTGCCTATCCCTGCATAGTTGGTTGCCCTGGGGGACGCCACTGTATTCAAGGAGTAAGTCAAGTACAATGTGATGCGGCAAGCTCAGTAACTTGCTTAGGATGTGCCTTTGCTAAATCAGCACCAACGCTCCATTTACGACAATGTCATTGACGCGATCCATGACCCCAGGCCAGTGGACAAAACATTTTTTGTTGATGGGCTGGGAGGGGCTAACAAGACTTTCCTCTACGGGTGCCTACTCAGCAGGGTGCGCTCTACTGGTGACATAACGTTGTCGATGGCATCTTCTGGCATTGCAACCCTACTTTTGGAAGGCGGCTGCACAACTCACTCACGTTTCAAAATTCCCGTAGCAAGCCTTTGTGGCTCCTCTGCTTGCTATGTTCCCCTGAATAGTCCACAAGCGACCTTGATTCGAGCTACACACCTCATTGTGTGGGATGAGGCACCCATGGCCCACAAACATGTGTTTGAGGCTGTGAACCGCACGCTCCAACATGTTATGGGTGCTATTGACCCTGCCTTAAAGGACATGTTTTTTGGGGGCAAGGTTGTTGTCATGGGAGGTGATTTTAGGCAGATATTACCTGTGGTTCCCTGGGGCACGAAAGGCCAGATTGTGGATGCCAGTCTCAAGAGGTCCGCAGTCCTTTTGCACCGTGTTAAAGTGCGTCAGCTGCATGAAAACATGCGTGTTCAAAGGCTTTTGGCACAGGCCGGATGCAATGGCACGGCCGATGCCCAACAACAACAAGCTTGGGCAAACTACTTGCAGCGCATTGGGGAGGGCACAGATCAAGTCTTTCCTGAGGTTGGGGAGGAGGTTGTTTTGATCCCATAAGACATGTGCCGCCAAGGTGACACCATTGATAACCTGGTGGATGAAGTTTATGGCGACCTTGGCTGCTTCACAGACTCGCAATCACGCAATGAGCACATCATTTAAAGGGCCATTTTAACTCCTCTGAACGAGGACGTTGATAGCATCAACACCACCATCATGAATCGGTTTGATCTCACCACACCTAACGGCACACCAGCATAGCACCGCACGTACCACAATGCTGATTCTGTTGTGCAAGGCGAATTGAAAGGGGTTTACCCCACCAAGTTTCTAAACTCCCTCAGCATGTCACGGGTGCCACCCCACACTTTGACCATGCAGGAAGGTTGTCCGGTGATTTTGCTGCAGAATATGCCGAGCGGCCTTACAAATGGCACTCAGCTTATTATGGTCAAGTTAATGTAGCACATAATTAATGATGAAATTGCCACAGGACCGGACAAAGGCAAGCATGTTTTCATTCCCCGCCTTAGCATCACTCCCTCTGACACGAAAAGGATGCCTTTTACTCTCCGCCGGCGACAGTTCCCATTGCGGCCCGCATTTGCCATGACTATCAACAAGGCCCAGGGGCAGACACTACAGACAGTGGGGGTGTACCTACCCAAGCCTTTTTTTGCCACGGGTAGCTTTATGTGGCTTTCTTTTGGTGCGGCTCACAGCGGGGCGTCCGGGTGCTGGTCCGGGGTGGCAACAGGGCGGCTCTAAATGGGGCCCCTGCTGGTGTTTACACTAGTAATGTGGTCTACCGCGAGGTGCTGTAGTGATTCTTCTTATGGGTATGGGGTTCTTTGGGGTCTCCTTTGGACTCTTAGTTTTCTTTCAGGGCTTGGGCTTTGGTTTTGTCCAAGGGGATGGGTTGGATTAGATTGCATTAGACTAAAATGGGGCTTTTATATATATCAAACATTCCCTCCATAGGATTTCTAGGCATGTAATGGATTTTAGATAAAGTGACCATGCAGGCTCATCCCAATGACTCATGCCTGTACCTGCAACCTCAAATGCAAACGTACCAGGAATGAATGTGATCATCAAGTGAAACATCACCAACTGTCATCACTACATCAGTGCCGTGTAGTGCCTTGCAAGAATGAAAAAATGGTTTTGGAAATAAAAACAAATAATGGCAAGATGAAAGTATAACTTCGAAGTGGATGTTAATGGGGCTCTACTACATTAGGGTACAAAATGAAGGAATTCTTTTTCTGACATTGATCTTGACAAAACAAGCATGATGATCTAAGTATAAAATCTTTTTTTGGACTAAAGTATTGCCTATTTAATAAGGTGGTCTATATGTCCATGCATGCCTTTACAGTATGGTTATGGTGGGAAATCACCTTTCCAAATATTATTTTGAGTTGAGTATGTTCAACATTAATTCAAATGGCTTTTGGCCCACTTGGAATGGACTTAACATGGGCATATAATTATTTTTGCACAAACAATCATACACCTTTGACATGGGTTATGCCTCCCACATATAGTGTCCATTTTAGACCAACATGCATGCATTGCAACAATGGATCATATTAGAGAACATTTTCAAAACTAGCACATTCAAACATTCCATGTCACAGCTATGAATGGGTTCATTATGCCCTAGCATCTTAAACCACAACAAGACCATGTTTCCCACCCAAAAATCTCAACTAGCATTTAATGGCCTTGAAACAGGTAACCTCGCAACACTAGTAAGTACATCTCATGTATCATATCAACCCCAACAAAGTTCAACCATCTTTTGTTCCAATGGACCACAATAAGACCACCTTCTCAAAGAAACAGAATGCATAGGAGTAGCCACACAAAGGTGCTGAACTTTTCAATACAAAATATAACAGGGGCAGCAATCCACCACCTGCCATCTTTTCCCCTACAACTGATTGAAATAGGATAAAGTGTTCAGAAGCTCCATATGTTTGGTGAGACCCTGTTTGATAAGAAACAACTACAATGCTCATTGACATCCCAGCAGAGATAACAGTGTGTCACCCTCCTATTCATATTCATTATTATCATATACATTTTGAAGTCAATTGATCTACCATGTTGAGCTGAGACAAATGATTGCATATTCAGATACAATCTCAGCAACTACTATATAGGGAACTGAAGATGCCATTTGTCTAGAAAAAACTACAAATGGACTCCTTTAGAAAGGGAACAGAGAAATTGCCAGTGTATATAATATGTTCCCTAACTGCCAAGCAAAAAGGCTTGGAGGTGATATAATGCTTCTTTCAACCCTTGACAAAAATCACCTCTCAAATTTGGCTAATCTGCATCATACAATATTAGAGTTATTAATTGGTTGAAACAATTAACGGGTACCCACTAGTTATATTATAAGTTACTTGTGGTCACTATTGCCAGGTGAATGGTACAAATTCAACAAGGTATGATGATGATGGTTGATTAGTTGGACAAGATTAAAATATTTCATTGGTTTGATTTTCAAATTACTTTTGGAGGGAAAAGATTTAGGATGTAGTTCCAAAATTTGATGAAGGTTGAAAGCTTGTTTGTTTTACACACACATAAACTTAAAGAGTTGTTGTAGATAAAATAGAGATACAATATGTAGTTTAGAGTTTTATTGGGTTGTAAACCACGTATTTTCTTATTTCTCATTTTGAATTTCTACACTTTATACTATAGATGTTTGATATGTTCAATTCTAAGTAAATATAGTAGTAGAATATCGATGAAGAAACAATGATTCTACTTTAAAATTGTTGTTTTTTCTAAATGAATCATGAAACCCTAATCATAGATTTTGATTATTAAGGACAATATGTGGGAAATTAAAATAAAATAATTGTAATAAAAAATGGTGTAAATATTGTCTATAGAGGATTTAGAATTAGTAGAACCACAAATTGTACGTGTTGTAAGTACTATTGAGTGTACAATATGTATTGTTTTTGTTAGTAGACAAAGAGTAATTCTGAATAGAATCTACACCTACCATATAGTGACCATCTTGAAAACAATTTTTTTTCCTAAAGAAAAAACGAAAAAAATATCATGAGAAGTTTGGAATTATTGAAAATGTTGTTTTCTATAGATGTTGAAATTTGAAAAAGGATATATTGATTTTCAAAAAATTGATTTCTAATTCTTTTTAAAACAAAAGACAAAGGTGTAAGTGGTGAAGGTTGTAAGGACTAATGTTGGATTAGTATGTAGGTTGTACTAAACATCAACCCAAATATCAATATGATATGAAAATACTTGACCAATTGAATATGGTTTGTTCATCGAATTGCGGTTGATTCCATAATGCCATGGTATGTGAAAATTGGATATTTCGATTCATGTCATATTTGACTAATAACAACAATTTAGGTACTTTAATATATATTCATACACAATTATTTATGAGCATCGATGCCATGGTATGAGTATCAACTTTTTTAGGATGAAAGGTGTGAGATGTAAATTGTAAATTATATTATTTTTCAACATGGTGGGAAACTATTACATTATAGTTAAAGGTGGTTCTTCGATGTTGGCAACATTTGCCATTGATCAATGATGCATTAGTGATGAATATAAGATCTATTGTCAAGGATTTTTTCCTTTCAACTTATGTAAAAAGTTACATTTTTTTGTGGCATCACACAATAAATCAACATATTCATATTGATATTATGTACCCTTTTGGTATCACACATTTCAATACCATGATAATCATACCATTGTGTGAAAATTGTAAACTTTGTACATATTGATACCACCTGGAATGAGTTTTCATATTTTTGCTTCAATACCCATACTACCATGGTATACAAATTTCAAAAAAAATCAAATACATGTACTAAATGGGTATGTTAAAAATCCCATACCAGTCCAACACTAATAAGGATTCAAGTAAAAAAATACAATAGTTGAAGGAAATTGAATAAACAGAACAATATAAATTATATGATAATTTGAAGTTTGTGAAAACATATGGATTAAGAAGCCAAGTGCCAAAATAGGAATTCAGATCTTGAAAAAAATTGGGATACAAGGGTGAAGCGAAGTGGGCGCACATTTTCAAAATTTGGGCTTGGCATTCTAAGTGAAGAAAAAAAGGGAGCATTGGGGTGAGGTGGCTTGGAATTAGTAATTTGTTCTAAAACATTCAAATTGACAATTAAAGTTGGGGTTGCATCCAAATGAACCTCCCTACTGGATTTCGCCTATTGATTAAATCTAACATCTTCAATTTATTTTCTCCTTCCAAAAACAAACCTTTTTTTTTTCCCCCCATTTGCATTTGAATGTTTGAAGATGATTGTAACATTTCTTCAAATCCCGATTCATTTTTCTCACGTAATGAGAAACCTTGAGGTTGATATATTCATCATAAGGCAATTAAGATACAACCAATAGTCGACAAGGTGCGAGGAATTATAGTCCTTGAAAAACTCCATATGATACATGGTGATGTCTGCTTTTGAATTGCATTAAATCCCAAAGAGGGGAGGGGGGAGTTGGTCAATGGCTCCCATCAAAAAAAGACGTGATAGAAATACTTGGAAATTAAATAAATTAGTTTTTAAATGTTGTTCATGTTCTACTCTGTTGAGAATGCAAGTTCAATTAGTTAGGTTTTCATTAGTTAGTGGAGTAAGAAAATAACTAAGGTACTTTCACAAGGTTGAATTACTTTATTTACTTAGATTAGTTTGGTTATTTGTGGTTTCATTTCTTAGTTAAATACCTTGGTGTTGATGGTTTGGCTCTCTTTTCTTCATTGTACAAGTTTGATGTGACAAAAACCTTGAAGAGTTCTTGATGTTATGTTCCATGTTGTGAACATCACATTTTAGTTTCCTTTCAATAAAAATTTATGTTTACACTTGACTAGATTTCATGTTTGTTAACATGGTATGTAATTTGGACATGCGTAAAAAAGACCATTCCATCATTTTGGACAAGTCGATTTCGACATGTCCATTGTGATTGGGGTGTTCTTTGTGATTAGTTATTTTGATTGGCAAACAATGATAGTTGACTAGTCGAATTTTTGCCCATATTAAAAAAAATTTATTAAAAATTTTTAAAACATATTTTTATGATAGGTAGGTAGGTAGGTTACAAGTGGTAGCCTAACCTAGCCTATCTTAACCTAGTATTACCTACTTGTTTTATTTAACCTAACCTACATACCTTAGTTTTTAAAACATGTACATAGGTTATAAATATTAGGAAATGAACCTTTGATCTTCCCAATGATAAACCAAGTCTTTAACCAATGGACCACACCATCAAAGGGTATTCAACTTTTGTCCAAAGGCGATGAACACAAATACCAACATGAAAACAAGGATGGGTGTAGTTTGAGAACACAATGACCAACACAAAAAGTAAGAGGGTTATAGTTTGAGAACAAGAAGACTAATGCAAAGAGTAGGGGTGTAGCTTGAGAACATGAATATCAACATGAAAAAGAAAGGGTTGTAGCTTGAAAACATGAATACAAATGCAAAGAGGAACACAATCATACACTACTAAAATTCTTGGTTTTTCAAATAATTCAAATAGACTAATTGATATTTTTTTACTAATGGACATGTTCATTTTGACTAGAAGCCCAAAGCATGTAGTTTTTACCAATCAACTTAATTCAAATGACCTATTTGACTAATACATCTAGTCAAATTGGACAACCTGAATCAAAATGGCTAATGGGTTTTAGTCAAATGGGACATCTAATCAAATTAAACATAAAAATTTAACATCATTAATCAAGAAGACCAATGTTCTTTAATTAAATGGGACATCTTATGTTTATTACATATTTACCTCCTACCTCCCACCTACAATCTTACAACCTACCTACCAACCCACCCACCTACCTAAATGTAATACTTACCTACCCACCCACCTATTTACATATTTACATATTACCTACCTTCCTACCCATAGCAGCACTTTTGTAAAAATGTTACATCTCACCTAAGGCAATTACTATTTAATGTTAATTAATTGTAGGGATCCTAGCTTGTACCTACTTGAGGAATTTCAGAAAAAACCCCTAAATCATACATTCATCCAAAATATCAAGGTAAAATGCTTGCAATTAAAATGAAAGATGGGGGAAGGGTAAGGGGCTAGGAGTATGACCAATAACAAGATGACTATGAAGAGGAAGATTACAATAGCACCAACAACAAGATGACCACAAAGAGGAGGATGTGTAGCGACAAGACCAACAATAAGATAATCACGAGTAGGAGGATAGATAGTAACAAGACCAAAACCAAGATGACTGTGAAAAGGAGGATGGTTGTAGCTTGAAAACATGAAAACCAATGCAAAGAGGAGGTGGGTTGTTGCTTTCCAAATGTTATATGATACTTAATGACATTGGGAAGAATAAATCCAAAGGATGAATTTAAAATGGTGGATGTTGGAAATTCTTCAAGTCCAGAATCTATGAAAAGTTGGAAGAATGATTAAAATAGGAGCACAAAATTACCATTTGTGTACTAGTCAGCATCACCAAAGTATCATGAACCAATAAAGCATTGGGAGGTGGAAGATAATTACAATCCAGAGTGGGCAAATTACCCATGAATGTAAACTCTTTCCAAAATATGATTTCTATAGAGTTAGAAGACATGTGATCACAAAATGTCCATAGATTGATAATGAACGAAGGATGGATTTGTTAGACATGCGGGATAATAGATGTCAAACATAGACTTTATAAAACAACCACAATTGAAAGAACAAATTCAAAATAATTTAAAAGAAAAAATGCATGAAATTGTTTTGGGTGAAAAACATTTTATACAAAACAAATTAAGGATCTATAATTTTCCCAATGTGAGTAGATCAAAACCATTTTTTGTAATATCAAATTATATATACCATAGAGAGTACATATGAATATAGTATATTTAGAGGCTAGGTCATCTAAAGAGTTAACACCATCAAATAATGCTTAAAATGATGAGTGAGTTACCTCATATACCAATTATTGTTTCATAAGAACAACATATTTTGTGATGCCATATATAACTACAATAGCTTATAAGCTTAAACAAGAATCTAAACCATTAAAAAGAAGGAAACAATCTAATAATGGTCAAGGTACATACCAAGTACTAACAAGTACTCGACTTGGACAAAAAGTAGACCAAACTCATGGAGTTTCAATTAGGGTAACATTGTTTATTTCAACACCTCAGATGGTTACACAACATTAATTATGACAACATAAGCAAACAAAAATATGTTGGATGGTCACCACTAATTTTGGTTTGTTTAACTTGATTAGATGTCCCACATCACAAACTTGCCCCCTTCCTATATTTGTGATATTATAACATTTGAACAATGTGTTCAAAGCTAAATGTTGATATAATCATTGATACAATATTGTGATGGCATTGTGACACAATGTTTGGATCAATGATTGTATCAACATTTCACTTTGAATACATTGTTAAAGTGTTGGAAAAACACAAATATATGGAAGGAGAAAGTTTCATTCCATATATTTGCACATCATGACCCAACAATGTAATTATTAAACATGTAATAAATACCTACCTACTTAAGGCCCACCAATTATTTATGTATATTTGTGTACATCTATACATACATAAATATGTATGTAATTATATACATACAACATATAATAGACGTTGGTGATGAGAATTGAACCTTGGTTTCCATTTTGGCACGTGTTTTTTATTTCATGTTCTATTCAAATGAAGCAAAATGCAATTCATTGTTGAATATTTCTTCAAGGAAAATTTTCTTTCATAATTGATTTATACCTACATACTTGATATCATTATTGATGTGGAATGCACATGGTGAGGGGTGTTGAGGAGATGACTCAATTATTCATGGCCAAGTTTTCTTTTGAAGTTGGTATTAAAAAACAAATGAATTGGCATGCGACTTGGTTCATTTATTCAGTAGTCTTTTGACAATTGCATATATGATTATGATAATTTTCATATCAACATATGTTTAATTGTTCTTTTTAGTTGTTTAGTTATGTTTTTGTTGAACTAACATTAAAAGATATGAATCAACATTGATGGGCTTCAATTAACTACACATCATGCAATGTGTTAGTTTTTTCAAAGTTGCATATATGATTACATTGCCAAATCAACATTCATTTATATGTTTTTGTTGTCATTCATTACTTTATTACCTAAACTAACAAGCTATCTACTTAGCTACCTAACACAAATATCTTATCTAACCTATTTAGCTAGCTACCTTACTTACTTCAATTTTCTTAACATAATTTACCTAGCTTAACCTACTTACCGAGCCTAGTTAACTATCTTTAAATGCCTACCTAGCCTAGCTCTCCATGCATGTAAGTAGGTGGCAAGTATAAAATGTCACAAATGAAAGTTAAACCCCCATCTTCACATTAAAATTTAAAGTCTTTAACCAAATCATCACACATTCGAGTAGTCATAATAATTATCAACATATTATTGTGAACATGTTTATTTCAAGTCTTCGTACACTACTTATGCAAGTAGGTAGCTAAAAGGTAGGTAGGTTACTAGGTAGATGTTCAATATTTCAACACATCTACCTTTTTACAATCTCGCTACCCATTGCATTCTTACCAAACAACCAACTTACATATTACCAAATCCCAACCCAAGATACCTTATGTATGTATTACTTATTCCCAACCTACCTATCACCTACCCACCTTTAACCTACCTACCTATATATTATGTACTTACTTGTTACCAAAGTCAAACCCTCCTATCACCTACCTACTTACTAGATTGACCTGGTGCTTGCATAAATGGTAAGACATTTTTAATTATAAGAATCATAAGTTGTAATGACCAAGAAGTAGGACCATATTGCTTTGGTTACCATGAGGTGGTCAAGCATGTGATTGAAAAAGTCTTTAAGATGTTTACATGGATGAAAAAAAGGTGGAGAATTATACACAACATGGTAGAACACATACGCCATTATAGTTATATACATGATTGTAAATGATAAAAAGAAACAAGGTGGCAAAATTTGTAATTGCACGAAGGATTCAAGTCGCAAATAACAATCACTTAAACATAAGTACAAGTTGATTGGTTGTAAAACACAACTTTTCCTCATTCCTAATAATTTAACTAGGATAATCCAACTTAAGATAGTTCAATGAAAGTAGTCTATGGTTGTCACTTTGTCTCAATGTGCTTTACCTATTTGATATGAATAAAAGTAACCAATGGATTCTTGGTTTTCATCTTGCAAATTTATTTTTGGAATTTTGATTGAATTTAGTTTCATCACATCATGCAATTGTAGACTTGAGTAAGGTAGTTTCAACAATTGCAATGATGTTCCTCACTTTTTCCTTGTCCTTATAAATAAATAAATAAATATATATATATATATATATATATATATATATATATATAGGGAAAAATTACTGTTTTGCTAAGAAAACAATGTCCCAAGCAACGTGGTTAAAGGAAAAAAAATGAAAATTAGAAAATAAAATAAAAAATGCCACATTTTGAGGAAAAAACTTATGAAATTGTCATGATTTTTGGAGGATTTGGTCAAATTTCTAGTTTTCTTCTTTTGAAATTGCCATATTTACCTAATAGGTTCTAGTGGTTTGCCAACATGTAATAGGATCCCTAGATTTTCTATTTGTTTTATAGCCATATTTGCTCAAATTCTTTTGTGGCTGACCACCACTTTTGGAACAACATGAGATTTAAAAAAAAAAAAAAAAAAAACATTGGTGCTTACACCTTCCAAATTGCAATTTATGTGAAGCATATAACAAGTTATTTTGAATAATAAATTAGGCTACGATAAGTTTGGAATAGATCAACTTTCCACTAGGAGGTGAACAATTGGAAATAAAACCACTACTAAAATACATATATTTCTCACAAGCCAATATAATACCACACAAACACATATTTACCTGTGAAGAAGAGAGAAACAAATAAAAAGGTGTTCATGACTTTTTTTTAAACTTTTGATTTCAGCTCTAAAATTCAAGTGTAGCTCACCCAAAAAGCAGTGGAATCTATTGCCTTATAATTGTCCAAAAAACCCTTGGAATGGTCATAGTAAGGATTTTAAAGTTTTTATATTTTACGACAAAGTTCCGAATTTGGAATCCCATGCAAAAGATGTACAATGGAGTTTTTCCAATGCCATGCATTCAATCAATACGGGACAATGCTATGATGAATTTTCCTATAAAATCTCAATGTGGATATGATAATAATAGTAATAATAATAATAATAATAATAATAATAATAATCTATCCCCTCATAACAATCCAGACCAACCCTAACCCTAACCATTCAATAAAAAAAAAAATCTTTCATGTGAACATGGCACAAATATAACCTAAACCACATCAATGTAAACACATTGCCATTTGTACACCACCTAGCACTGATGCTGGAATATGTCACCCAATGGGCAGATCCAAGAAGGTAAACAATATTCCCTCAGATTTTGGGCAGCCAACAAAAAAAAAAGAGGGTTCAATGATCTCTATTTGCAACACAATTTCTTTGACAGATGACATACAATAGAGTTATCCGTAAAGTTACCCTCTGTTTGCACCCCCCCCAATCTCCTCTGCTTTCGCCCTCTATCCCCTCTTTCAAAATTTTATTAAATCTGGGTATGAAATGCTGAAACTCAGCATTTAATGCACAAGGTTCGAGAGTAATTATAGTAGTTGTACTGGTAGGAGCAGTGAAAAATATATGTAGCAGCAGTGCAGGTGCTCAGGACAAAAGGAAACACAGTTTACTTACCACCAAAATTGGTGGAAAAACTCGTTTGGGTCCCAGTTATTTTTCAAGCCTAGGATTATGACAAGGGATATACCAAATTTGTTCTACAATAGTAATGGATTAAAACTAAGGAATAAATAAATAAATATATAATTTATATAGTGGCCTTTTGCCCCTACATGGTTCCCTCTTTAGAGTCCATATAAAGTGTATTTTGTCCTATTGGTTTAAAACTGAAAGTGGAATTAAATTTTTTTAAAAAAAATCCTAAAAGAAGAATATAGTGGCCTTTTAACCCCCCATATGGTTCCAATTTTTTAGAGTCCAGAAAAAGGGGCGTATATGTTAGGGGCAGTTTGCTTGACCGTGCCCGGACGGGCAGATTTCCACACTGCACAAAAAGGGAGGAAAAAAAAAACTAAAAAATACGAAATTTTGGAATTTTTGAATCGGTCAGTTTCAGGTAGTAACTGGGGAGGGAACATCCACGATTGGCTGATTGGTCGTTGTAGGAGTAGTAGGCCTTTTCACTAGACTAGGCTTCCAAGAAGAGTAAGGAATCTCCACTGCTTGACTATCTTTTTTACTTTTTTCACTTACTTGTTTCCCCCCCCCCCCCCCAAACACCTAATAATAACCATGTTGTAAGTTTTTTTAGTAAAAATCAGGAACTTTCCCAGAAATTTCCAAAGCCCCTGTCTAGTACCCGCCCCCACCGGTTCTTTACCGGTTGTTTCATGGAAAAACCACAGCTCGACGAGGTTTTTTCAAAATAAATAAAAACCGGCTGGTCTTTGATTCTGATTATTTGTTTATTTATTTATTTACCTAAATATTTTAAAACTGACTTTGAATTTTTTTTTGGTATAAAAAAATTATGGGGTTTTTTTTTCTCATTCTCAAATATATGAATATTTTGCAATGGAAAATTTTAAATTCACACCTTTTTTTGGTTAAATTCACACCCTTTGCGCGTCCGATTTTATGGAGATTAAACTTTAAGAGTATGTTCCTTTATCAGTTCAATTACTTCTGTGGGATGCAAGTTCTCGAGTTGTGCCCTGATTGACCACAGACCCCCACACTTCGCGTCCTTTGCATGTTTAGGGTGAAAGAAAGGGTGTGAATTTAACCAAAAAAGGTGTGAATTTAAAAATAGCCTTTTACAAAAACCAATTCTGTTCTTTATAGATTCAAATAATCTTGGAAACTAAAGTAACCTTTTTTCTCATTTAAAAAATAATAATCTCAGACAACAAGGATAATTATTTGAAAGTCAAGGAATCCAGGATGGGCAAAAAAAAAAGACTCCACATATCTTTCTTTTTTTTATAAAAAAATAATTAAAAAAATAATTGCAGTGACCCATGACTCATCTGAACTAGGTCAAGGGGAGCAGCTTTAGGTTCCATTAGCTAGACAATTTCTATAAAAAAAATTATAAAAGAAAAAAAAGAAAGGAAAAAAAGGTTTCTATATGTAAATATACCTAGAGAGTTGTATATAACTGGTCAGTTATGGCCTTGCCATTTACATTAAAAAAGTAACTTTTAAAGGCCAAAAGAAGAATTATGGAAACTCAAATATTTCAACATGCAAAAATATAATCTTCCCAAAAAAAAAAAAAAAAAACCTCTGAAAGAAAACAAAATCCTTTTAAGATATTATAATTCTATAACTAATCTCAAGTGTCAACACAAGCCAAAATATCATCTTTCCATAATCCTCATATAAAAATAGGCCTATTAGTTAACTAGGGAACAAAATCCCTTAAGCTACTATACTCTATAATGAATCTCAACACAATATCCTTGCCTTGGTAGGCAAGGTCAGAAAAAGGCCCTTTAAAAGCACCCCCAATAAGACAACCGAACAGGTTACATTTCTACAAAATGAAGGCACCTCAAAACATAGAAGGGCCTCTTGGGCTACCCTTCTCCTATACATAATAGAACACAACAACCCATAATTTTTTTGAGAAAGGTTCCAAATAAGATGAAATGAGTGAGCCAAATGCAAAGTGAACCCTTTCATTAGCCAACTATTTAACAATTCCTTATGACACATCCAAGGATCACACCTATTTAACATTATATTCAAAGATGCATATGATAATCCCATCATTATTTTTATCTTCAAGTTCAATTCACTTGGGAAAATGTTCAATCGTGGCTCTTGCATATTGATTATGGTGGATTACCGTAGTACCTTTAAGGCTTAGCATCTTGTTGTCGAATAAATTGTTTTATTTCAAAAAAATTGATTTTTGACACAAAAAATATATTTTTGAATTTTTGGCAAAAAAAATGAATTAAAAATATTTGGCAATGATCTGAAATCACTTAAAGTACATACAATAATATACATATTAAGACCCTAAAACTACCCTCTAACAACTTCTTGAATCCCATGAAATTTCAGCATTGATCTTAATTTTTTTTTTAATTGACATTTAAAAAAATATATATATATATAATTTTTTGCGGAACCTGAAATGGTACGACAGTATTTGGATCAATTGGCCAACAAACTCTTTTGAGAGCTTTTCAATGATATAAATATGTTAGCTCAAAATTTGTTTAGCACATTCTCAAGTAAAGAGGGATGGAAAGATGTTGTTTCATATCATTGTTCTTAATTTTCATAATTTTTTACAAAATTATATATATTTTGGAACAGATTTTCAATATCTTCTCCACCAAAATTGCATTTTATTATTATTTTTAAAAATTAAATTAAATTAGATCTGAATGCAATTCAATTACTATATTTGAATTCAATTCAAGGGGCATGCAATACGATTCAAATATTCCCAATTGAATTGGACTTAGTTTTCACAAAATTAATTCATATAAGGTGCCCTCCAAATACACTGTGGCATGTTGTTCTGGGTGCTAGAAAAAAGAAAGGAATTACGAAGTTTTTTTCCATAAAAAAACGAAAAAGAAAAAGAAATTGGATCTGTTTAACTCTTGACGGTTACAAACTGACAGTTACTTAGAAAGAAAAACTGTCGTAGTGCCTCCCCCCTCCCCCCCCTTAAAGAAAAGTGGGAAAAGGGTAGGTAGTTACAGAGGGAGGTAAAATAGGTACCTACCTATGAAGACGTTACCCGGGGACGGTAGGTAGAAGAATACACACGATTTTTATTTTATTTCTTGGTTTCGTATCTGCCCGTTGCCCGTTGTCTCTTCCGTTGCGCACTGTACCACCCCCCCCGGGGTCTCCTTCATCTCCTCTGCGTCTTCGTTCCCCCCTCCCCCCCCCCCCACACGCCCGTCCATGCCCATCTCTAGAAAGGAAATCGCGGATTGCAAGGATTTGGAGCTCTGCCGTTTTACTCGCTTCTGATTACATGGCCTCATTTGTTGGCCGACCGAATCGGAGTTTCTTTTTCTGATTTTTTACGCTTTTTTTTTCCCCTGGTTTTTTTGGGTGAAGTTGTTTTTTTTTCTGGGAGTATTTCTGGAGGAGCTCTGGTGCTCTGCTTCCTGCTGCTGTGGGAGCGGGGGACGTCGGCAAGCAATCGGCGCTACAAAGAGCATTATTCTTTGTAGCTTCTTCGTTCTGGCGATCGTTTGTTTCCTCTTCAGAAGACAGTGCTCGTAACATCTTTCACCGAAAGATCTTTTTCGTCAGAGTTGCAGTGGTTTCACAGATCTGAGGTTTGTACCGACGCCGCATTTTCTTTGCTCTGCGAGTTTGCGCTCTCTCTCTTTCTCTCGCATCAGAGCTTTGCGCGATTATTGCACCGTGTTTTGTTTTGTTTTGTTTTTTCCCTGGTTGCATTCTGGCGATTTTCTGTCTTGGATCATTCTCGCGCTCTCCCTTTTTGTTCCAACTACGCAGCTGCTGCATTTTGGTTTTTTTTTGGGGCACGAGGTGCTCCGGCTTCCTCATCTTGTGACACCGATGATGGAGGATTCAATCCCTTGCTACTCTTCTGCGTCTTATTGCAGAACTATTTGGCCTGTTTAATTTTTTCTCCTTCTTCGTTGGACGTTTCTTCTTTTAGTTTCGTCTTGCTCGAGCGAGTCTCTATGGCAGCAGAAAGCGGTCTTCAATCTAGTGTGGCAGAAAGAAGGTTTCGACGACGCGCCGTTGTGTGAAGAGTATCAAGCGTCTTGTTTGGTTCTGTTTTCGTTTCCCGTTACGTAATAAGACTGACGTTGCATTGAAGCTTTGCAAGAGGAAGGCAATGTCTGAGGTTATTTTGTTGTTTCTCTTACATTTCTGCAGCAGCAGGAGGGTCTTCATTTGTCGTCTTTCCAATGGGAGTAAATCTGGCTGGCGATTCGGAGACGTTGCTGCTGCTGCATCTGTAGAATCTCCTCCCACGTCTCTTTTCCCTCTCGACGCATCATCATCAGCAGCATGACCGAATCACAACAACAGTCAAGGCTGGACTCGTGTCCTCCCAGACGGATTTGATACCCATTTCCCCTCCTTCTCAGGACATTCCTTTTGTGAAGCTCGACGGGGGGAGGCAGAGAGGACAATGCGGCCCTTCATCGTGGATAGCCAACTCTAGGATCCCTCCTCGCAATTTGGTTTCTGATTCAAGTCCATGAGCTTGTGAACCCTCCTCACCAATCCCCCTGTTCTGCAAGCATCTCTTCACCTGCTGGGTAGAACTGGTTGATGTGTAGCCCATTTGACATCGCTAATCCCACTGCCAATAGGGTATTGGGTAAAGGTTTTCTCTTCCAAGGTTTGTGGACTAGAGCAACAAATGGCAGTGGCAGTTCAGTGACCCTCAGTTACTCTGTTGTGGAAGCAAGCTACTACAGGCTGGACTAAGAAGCACTGACACCATTGCTCTGAAAAAACCCTGTAGCCATGAAGACCATCAACAAGAGCTTAATACAGATCTCAAGAGGATCATCATCATCATCTCCAGGGCAGATAGGGGGAAATGCAGAGAAGTCTTGGTGCCTTCAGTTCAAGAGAAGAATTCTTGTTGCGGTGGCAGTGGCTCTTCTGGTGATGTCAAGTGTACTGGTGCCATTGGAGGCAGCATATGCCCCATCAAAGTACAGTCCATCAAAGATGAATGCATATGCCACCATGTTGTATATGGGGACACCACGTGACTATGAGTTCTATGTCGCAGCCCGAGTGATGCTGCAGACTCTCATTCACTTCAAAGTTGATGCAGACCTTGTGGTGATAGCTTCTACGGATGTCCCTGAGAAATGGAGGAGAACTCTGTAAGCTACCCAACAGTTAACTCTTTGTTTCTTTGCCTTTAAGGTTATGTGTTCTGAGTTCAGGGTGATGATCATAGACTCATGGAACTCAAAATGCATTACTGAACACTCTGCAATCTACATCCTGAAATATGTTGTGTCTTTCCTTGAGGAAGCAGGCACACTCTGGTCCATTTCTAGGTTTCAGTCTGGGCCTAGTGTCTGACATGTGTGTTCACATGTGTCTCTATGCAGAAAGAATGAAGGTGTGAAGGTGGTGGTTGTGGATGACATACCCAATCCTTATAGTGATCAGGGAGGCTTTGACATGCGTTTTATGTTCACATTAAACAAGATTTATGCTTGGAGATTGACAGAATACAAGCGTGTCATTATGCTTGATGTGGACAACTTGTTCCTCCAGAAGACTGATGAACTCTTCCAGTGCGGCCAATTTTGTGCTGCTTTTATCAATCCTTGCATTTTCCACACTGGCCTCTTTGTACTGGAGGCATGCAAGCTTACCTTCCTCAATGACCTGCTGCATTGTTGTTGGCTTGAGAACAAGAAGGACGCCCTGTCGTTTTTGTGTTTCCAGGGTATCAATGGGCAGTCAGAATTTGGGGGTCCATGACAGTTGTCTTCTGAAATGACTCTTGGACAAATGGAACTAATAGTTCCTTTGATGCGTGCTGGTGCTGTCCTTGTCCTGCAGCCATCAAATGAGACATTCAGTACCATGATGCATGACATTCAAGTGAAGAAGGAAAACAAAGATGGAGCTGACCAAGGTTTCTTGACAAATCACTTCAGTGACCTTCTTGATCGACCTATGTTTCATCCCCCTGCAGACAGCTCAAGACTGAATGGCCTTTTCCGCCTGCCTCTGGGTTACCAAATGGATGCATCCTATTTCTGTAAGCACTCTCACCTGATGCTTACTTCAGTGGGGGCAGGCTAAAATGAAGTGAAGGTTATTGCACTTGTTCATGTCGTCATTATTTGATTTGACTGGAGCAAAGTTCCCAAAGAATCATCCCGAAAGCAAACTTGGAAGTAGAATCTGTGTGGTGTGTGCAATCCTTGCATTCTGATGCAATTATTCTCCTTCAATATGTTGCTATTCATATTTTTACAAAATGTTGCTGTTTCTGTGCAGATTTGAAGCTGAAATGGAATGTCCCATGTGGTCCTAATAGTGTCATCACATTCCCCAGTGTCCCAATGTTGAAGCCATGGTACTGGTGGTCATGGCCAACACTGCCTCTAGGACTCTCATGGCACCAAAAACGAGTAGCTACCATAGGGTGAGCTTATCTGAATTTTGCTGCATGTCAGGTTGGAAATGGAAGCAGATCTTAGTATTGTATTCTTGACCTGACCTTCTCCGCCCTTGGGTAAATGTATATGCATGAAAAGGGGATCAAGGGTAGATTTTGCAATGATCAGAGTTCCTCTTTTAACAGTTTTTCCCTTGTCTTGGTAGGTATGGTTCTGAGAGCCCTATTTTGGCTGCTGAAGCAGTTTTCTTCCTGATAACCATGTTCACAGCAATTGTTGTCCGGCAGCGTTTAGCAACAGCAGAGAAGATGCCCATGATGAAGTCATGCTTGGAAAAAGGACCTTGTGGGGAGGGCCGGATCTGCCATCCTTCATCACTGAAGTTGCTGGTTCTCATTTCCATGGCTGGGAGTTTCATTCTTCCCTTTCTCATTATCCCAACAACTGTGCACCCTTTTATGGGTTGGGGGGTTTTGCTTTTAGGTTCTGGATCTCTCCTGACAGTGATTATAAATGTTTTCCAATTTCCTATTCTCCCCATCATGACTCCCTGGCTCTTAAGTGTTGGAGCTCTCTTAGTGCTCGGATCACCACTCTACAGCAATGGCATTGTGCGAGCTCTGAGCATAGCTGGATATATAGCCTTTGCATCTCCATTTGCATGGTGTGCTGTGAAAGCAGTCATTGCTAGGGTTGACCAGAGTGCAGAGCGGGAGCCTCTGATGGCTTGGACTGCTGTGAGGACAGATCCTCCTTCAGAAACCTTGATGAAACTGTGCTAGGGTTCAGCATCTAATCACCTGGAACAAAGTAGCCCTGATAGAAGTGTTCACTGTACCCTGGGCGACTCTTAGAAGAGTTTGTCATGATCATTAATTGACATCTATTTGATCTCTTAGAGAGCATCATAGCAAGATTCTTTGTGGCTTGTTTGGCCATTGGAGGCCAGGAAATGAAATGTGGTGATTTTGGAGGAACTGGATCCTGTACCACAATGCAAATATGGTTTTGGTTTTAAGATGATAGCTTTGGAGGAGAAGGGAGGTGCTTAAGTGCTGGACATGAGTCAACAGAATCAAGATTTGCCTGATTAGTAGCAGTACCTTCTTTTACACAAGGACCTCAAAGGAAGGTTAGAACTTTTCAGCATGTCTCCTCTTTTTGCAAGCTGTAGTTGGCTTATTAGTTGCTAAATTTCATTACACATTTCCATGAGCAAAGTCTTGCTCCGTGGGTTTTGTTCTTGCCACTGTACATTAGCAATAGCAAGAACAGGTTAGTCTTTGCAATCAGGTAGTATTTAGACAGAAAATTTCATATTGGTGACATGTGCCAGTAATTAACTCACATTCTTTACAAGCTCTTGATTGTGGATGTTAGTCATTGATGCAACAAATCTTTCAATTTGTGAGTGTGAGCTTCTTTTTGTTTGGGTGGTATCTTCATATCTTCCTTGTGCACTTCTCATCTGGATAGGTAAACAACAGATGATTAGTTTATACATCTGATTCATGTACAGGGATGGTAGAATATTGGATTCAGGTAACATTTGTGTCTGTTACTCTTTTCAGTGTTGTTTTGGGAAGAGTAGCACTCAGGAGCCTGTAGATAGGGGGTGGAGTCACTGGGGATTGCTTGTATGCAGTGGTTTTTCTTCTTTCAAATTTGTCACATAGGTGGGTTGATGATGAGGTGGGTTGGTCATCATCCACAAGAGGACTTCGCCAAATTTCACTTCAGGTTAGTGAGGAAAGTAGAAAAGTTTAGGAATTGTGTTCATATGATCAGCTGGAGTTTTGCTTTCCTTCATGAGGTCCTGAAGCTAGAGGGGGGTTTCAGAAGGTGACATTGTTGGACCCCATCATTGATCATTGCTAAGTTAGCAGTTTCTGTATATCCTGCAAGTTTGGATAATGAAATGGGTTGGTTATTGCAGATGTGAAATATATGATTTGCTCTTGGACATCAGCTGCAGATATTTATTGGTGACATGTACTTTGCTGTATGTTGATCGGAGTTTTTCATTCGCATAGTGTCAGGTGCTATAGATTGAGGTGCAGAGCTTTGGGGGCTGGTATCATGAGCTGCTGAAGCTCTAAAATCTCACTTCATTGTCTGGAGGCAGTTTGTGTGCTTGATGTCGATATTTGTGGGAGGTTTTGCTGCTGCTGCTGGTACAAAACTCTTCACTCATTGAGACAGGGGACATTCCAAAGGAAGCTCCCTCCCTTTATTTGTGGAGGAGCTCATTGTGCATGACCATCCATAATTGTGACCAGATTTGGTGGCTATGAAGAAACTTCAAACAACTTTGGGGGATGAACAAACACAGTCTTTTCTTCTGTTCACAAACTCAATCAAATTTGAAGATGAGGATCTTGAATGTTGTTGGAAGTATTTGATGTCTGAGCCAGGGGATGGATGCAATTGGAAATACAACTGGGAATACAGTTCCTCTCTCCCCACCCTCTGATTTGAAAAACCTCTGATTTCTCTTTGAAGTTTGTCACGGGAAAACAAAAATTATCTTGAGCTTTATAGAATGCTTGTAGGAGTTGATCTTTTTTCCATTTTTGAAAAGCATCATGGGAAGGAAAAAAAATGTGAGGTCAATCGTTAAAGCACAACGGGCAAGAGTGCCGTGAGTGAGAGGAAAATGATGTGATGACATAGGGACATCCTTCATATAAGTAGATTACTTGAGTTTAAAGAAAATCTTTATATGCACTCCATCCAAAATGATGAGAATTTGTGTTTGATGATGGGTTAGTGGGTGCATCATGAACATCTTATTAGAGTGGAGGTCCACCTTCTTTGTGACTTTCCCTTGTTTAAATGAGAGTTATTTAATGTGGATCAAACTAATGTTGGGCAAAAACTTGATCTTCTCAATTGTTCGCCCCACCAAACATTTAAGTTATAAAATCATGTATTGTTTGGATACATATCATAGTAACAACTAGTTGACTTGTGAGAGCACACATTTTATTGTAACTAGTGGAGGTGCATTCTCATTGAGACTATGCACAATAACCAACACATTCAAGCTAGTTACCAGACATAACCTACAGTGCAAAGGATTGAGAGTGATTCATGATCATCTTGTTCATGGATGAAAAGTCCCATAATCAGTTTGTAGATTGATGAAAATTCATAACCTATGCTTGTATGGATGAGGTATGCCAAAAGAAAAAGAAGAGAGGTTATGCATCATGAGCAACTAGAGGAGAGTGAATCAAAAGCTTGATAACTTATGCATTGTAAGTTATGGACTAGGTTGATATTGGGTAAATATCAATAGTCATACTTGGTAATATAAAGGAGGACCAACATATTGGCATTTACTTGAGGTTCTGATTCTCTTGTAATAATATTTGCACAATTTCCCATGTGTTTGCCTTCACTAAGTGATATATTTTACAAGTTGAAAGATATAGAAGTTGCAACTATCACTTCTAATACAATTGTTTAGAATGTTGTTCATATTTCCATACATTGATTCTAGTATTTTCTCCTTAATGTGTTGCACACCCATGTTCATCACAAATCTTTTGAGAGTTCAAATGTAACTAAAAACATAAAAGAACAATCCAATAAATAATTGGATGTGGAAACATGAATTTAATAGTGAGAACTTTTAATGTTTTGGGCAAGGTCTAGTGGTTCAAAATGTTCTAAGAATGACTCCACCTATTTTCAATATGTGGTCTTGGAACATTGTTTCTCACATCCACAATCAGATTTTTACTTTTTGCCAACCTCACCCATAAGGTAAAACTAGGATTAGAAAAGGTGGGAGATAGTTATTAGCAACTCACATGGATCAATTTCCTCTTAATTAGGTCTAACATGACATAAGGAAACTTGTGCATATTATGTCATGACTTTTTAGTAGGGGATTGTGAAACCTTACAAGATGAACATTTTTTTTTGCACTCAAGTTATGGCATGAAGCTTCCCCTCGCAACCATCCACCCATATCTATTCTCCATTTGACAAATGCCTCTAGTGAAGCTTCACACTAGGTTGTGTAGGTGAATATTCAAACACAACATGGGCCCTTGCCCCTTTTTTTTTCAACCCCACCTTCTTTTGAAACCACTTAAGCTCTCAAAGCATTTCGACTTGAATCAAATCATGTTCTTTCTTTTTTTCATTGAAAAATATGAACCAAACTAGGACTTTGACCTTTCTTTTGACTATTTCAAATTTAATTTTAGTCATAAGTATTGCCTTTTAATTATCGGTGGTCTTTCTTGCATGGTATTTGAACATTTGCATGATTATTTTTTTCCAAAAGATTATGCAAGTGGTTTCCCTTATCTATTCCAACTTTGTTCAAATATTGCATGTGGGCACATCCATCAACACATGGCTCATGTCCTTGGAGTATTCCATCTCCTAGCCATGACCAAGCCTTATGGTGAGGTTCATCCAATTGATGTTGCAATCATTTTATATTGTCTCATTAATCACATGCCATGCCTTCAATTTCATGATTAATTTTTAACACGTTTTTTTCATTCACCAATTTGGTGATTAAAGGAATGATGTAAAATAATAGTTCATTGCATCCAATGTAGCTTTGATCTCATTTTAATCGGGTGGTATTACAAATTAACATGGTGAATGCATTCAACTTTGTGTCGTGAACCATAATGTTCTAAGAATTACATGTTGAAGGTGACATTATTCAACTTTTACCTTACATTAATAATTTTCATATTTTTGAACCTCTTTTTTTCTATAGCCAACATAATCCAAAGGGTGTAGTCATGTCATTGTCATCCCTTCAACCATGGTGCTTACCAAGGTGACCTCCTTAATGAACCTTTGTTTGCTTTAGCCCATCTTTAGGCTCTTTGTTTTGTTGTGACCCAATCCCTTTCATGTTATTTTCCATCATTACCCATGACACTCACATTATAAGCCTTCCCTTTTTAATTCATGCGACATTTGAATTTCTATCAATATTTTTTTTTAAAATTAACCTTTTAATCCAACTTCACAAATGTGGAACTTGGTCCCCTTCCAACCTACTTAGTTACTTATCCTTGCCACCTTATTTACCATTGCCATTGAAGGCATCAAAATTTTGGGTATTTCAATGGGTTCTATTTCATTGAGAATTTTTTATCAAAAAACCTCAAGAATGTAGACTTTACTTTTGAAGATGGTGGCATTCAAGTAGGTTTTGGGATTTTCACTTGTTTTTTATAATGCCCATCATACCTTCTTTGTTACATCCCTCTTAGTTTAAAGTTCTTTAACCATTTTTCACCTTTCAACCTATCATTATTTTGAATCCTTAAACCTATTATAAGTCCAAGATCCTTTGATGGTCCTAAAGGAAGTTTAGTTCATGGCTAAACATCTCTTCCATTTCCTAGGAAGGCATTAGGTCTCATTTTGATTATTGCCATTGCCTAATTACTTTCTTGGGGAATTGGGCATTAGTTTTTTCATCCATGACCTTTCCATTCTATTGGATCATTATCCTTTTTTGTTGGAGGCTCTAATTCACATTGATTCTAGCTCTTTCCCTTTCCAACAACAATTGAAGGGAACTTGTGACCTTGTGCCTTTAATGGTTTGTGCATGTCTTCCGTGCTTTGAACACCTCATCAACAAACAAAATGAATGGTTTCAAGACTCCATTTTAGAACATCTACACCAACACACCTTTTCTAACATTCTTTATAATAGGGTATTTAATGTCCATCAAACTTGCATACTTTCATGTTTAAGCCCATGCTCCAATGCTTAGCTCATTGTTTAATTTGTCCTATTGATGTTCATTTATCATCGACAAATTTTCCCATTGTTTTATGTATCCAACTTGGACAATCATAGGCCTCCCTTGTCGTGTTTGCATTCATCCCATCGATTTTTTGAGTATCCACCTATTGTGATGTTCACTCAATAATGAACACATTAGGACACATGATGCCAGTTGTGATGTCTTTGCATCCATTGCAAAGGAAGTTGGGGTTTATGTAGATCAAGAACAATTACACGTTATTCCATCTTCCATGTTTTAAACATCCAAGACATTGCATTGACATTGTCCTTTCTAAGAATGGGGTTTGAACCTTTGCAAACATTGTCATTGCTAATCATGTACAAATATTCTAGTCCACGCACCTTCTACATGTGGTTTTTGTAGGATCAAAAGCAACCCAAACAAAGGAACAAAGTTATCAACATAGCCACTCGAGAAATCTTTTCATCTTCTTATCAATAGAAAGCTTTGGTTGTTTACAAAACCAAGTTGATGGTTTTTTACAACTTTATGCCAACAATGTGTGGGGAATGAAAGGCCCTAATAATCCTTTGCTTTCGTCCTAACCACTTACTTTAGACAAAGAGTTTCAATTGCATTCCAAAAGTTGCAAGCCTCCACAATTGAAATGTAGCCATGGGGTTGGTTACCTTTTGACTTCTACCACTTGTGGACTTTTCACCCATTATCACTTCAATTATTTTATTTGTGGTCAATAGGTAAAGGACGACTTCTACTTTGTTTCATGAACATGATAATTCATCATTTATTTATGCTAGACAATGAATCATGATCATCTTGCTAAAGGTTGATTGGTCCAAACCATGACATTATTTTGTTTCTTCTTATCTTCATTCCTTTTGTTTTCCCCCTTTTTCTTGATTTAAAATTTTGCAAATTCACAACTATCCAACCATCTAGTTGACCAACAATAAGTATTAGGCTTTGATTTGCCTTATGCCAACCTCCGCACCATGAACAAAACTAGTGGGCCAAAATCATTTTGTTGAGCCAAACCGACATGTTTTGACTTATCTTCATTTAAAATTTGTTGCACATGCACTAGTGCAATTGCTTTAAGTTGGTACTTTATAACATCAAAATATTACATTCTAATTATTTTTTAATTTTTTCTACATGTTAATTCGAATTGCATTAATTAACATGTAAATATTTTAAAAATATATAAGACCAATTTGAATCTTTTGATTTTTTTGGGGTAATGTTGTGGTGATTTTGAACATTAACTGTTCAAAGCAATTTTGTGTTCCACCAAACCATATCCATTTTACATATATGAAAGTAGATGATACCTATGTTACCATTGAGATAATGTTATGCAATGAGTTTGACCAAAATTTATGTAACTTTCCTCATCATCACTTATGAATAAGGCTCCTCCACTTTGTTTATAAATCTTTGTTCTTATTTATTATGTTTTCACAATTCTCCAAACACACAAGGTTCAAAGGATACAAATTCACTATCTTGAACTATCCCAAACATTTATATTCTATTATTGAAAGTAGCTTTGTGAACAATAAGATGACTATCGTGTTTTAGTTTGTACAAATATCAATAAATTGCAAATGCCCAAAGTTTTCAAATGCATTAGCTTTCAACTGTGAGGTTAATATACACCCAATTGAATCAAATGCACCATATTATTATATTCAAGTCATTGCAATGTCATTAGAGTGAAATGCAAATCCTTCCAAAATAAAATGGTAATTATTAAACTAAATAAAATCCAAGCATACTTCAACTATATGAGACTAATTTTCATAATCAAGCACACAACGGATGCATTTTCCCTCATCGAGGAGGTTGAAGGCTTCGTTGATCTTTGAGAATGGCATCTTATGGGTGATGTAATGGTCAAGATTTATGTCCTGCATTTTATACCACCACACAAAATGATAATATTAAATCAATACTTCTTACATTCAAACTTGTTCCCTTGAATACATCCTTGGTTATATTTGTGAAATAAATTGTACACAATTATGAAGAAATTGAGATGACTTATATAACTATAGCCAAAATACAAATAAGGTATGATTTCCCGATGGGAAAAACAATATGAGATTTTCAACTTGCTTTTAATCTTAACCAAACATGATGATGCATATGCAAAAAAATATGATTAGAGTTGTAATTAAGAGGCAAATGAACACAAAAGGTTGGTGGATGGTCATGGGTGGATGGATAGGTTATATGGAAATTTGTAAGCATAGATGAAAAGATTACTAACCCCTTTCATGCACCTCTCAACAAGTTTGGGGAGCTCTGACCGTGCCTTGTAGCCTCCAAATAGACCCGAGGTCCAAGAACGACCCCACAAAAGAGCACCAGGATGAAATGACACTCTTTGTGTTGCTTCTACAAGACCCAGGATCACAGACATTCCCCCAGCCTGCATCATCATCCTCACCTCCTCTTCCCATTTAGTAGAGGCAAGTCTATCACAACAAACATTCATTCGATATATGTACCACCTTTCATATTTCAATGTGTTTAGAAATCGCATGTTTTTTTTTAGCATTCCATGGGGTTTTAATAGCTTTAAATTACATTATGAAAAATGGTTGAAATGTGTTTTAGAAAATTGAAATTCAAGTTTGTAAGTTGATTTTGTTTTGTTTTGTTTTGGGAACCATAATGGGTTTAACTAAAACTTGATAAGTTCAATTAATAGAGAGAGAAAAATATTAATATGTTTGTGTTGGTGTTGGTGTGTATGAATGGATATACATATATGTGTACCATGTTACAACATTCCAAAGCCGAGTAGATGATGCTAGGGTCACCTGTACAATCAAAGCTGTAATCCACACCTCCATCTACCATCTCACATATGACCTAAAACAAATGGTCAATCCCAAACTACCTTGCGGTATTAGATGAGCCTTTCGAAGAATTCAAACTACAACACATAAGTTTGCCTCATTTTTGTTTATGTTCTTCTTCTTCAAAGGTGGACCACAACTTAATTTGTGATAGTTTTTGAAGGCATGCAGTTTTGCAACCAAAATTGATGATGCAATTGTGATTTCTTGCAATGTTGCAAGGGGATTATGAGAACCTAGCCACTAAACCTAAACCTATAGGTCAGAAAGTTAACAGTTATTCTTTTTCACAATCATGTGACAATTTTCTTACACCTAGAAAAATCATTTGGTTCACACACAAATTGGGAAATTTTTGGATTTAAAATTTTTAAAATTTAATTATTTTATTCTGGTTGCTCCAGTGTAAAAATTTTGCTAAAAGTTTTGAAAAGAAAATTTCCCAAATTTTTTCATATTGAAACTTTCAAAAAATAAAATGATTGTGATAATGCACAATCTCTATGTAGAAGGAAGAGGGGGGAGAGGGGATGTCTTAAGAAATTTTTGGTACTTGTTCAATGGGTTTAGCAAACTTCTGGATATTGAGACAATCTGTGAGTCCAAATTCAACAGCTGCCCCATCCCATTTTTAACATCCACAACCAAACATGTTCACCATTAGAATGGACAAAACATTAGTACATAATATACTTTCTTCATCATCATCATCATCATCCTAACAACTTATTGGTCATGGAATACCTTAAGTATAGGTATTCCATAAGGTCATAGTTGTTGCATGCTTATTAGGTTTAGGGTTTCCAGTTATTGATGTTTTCATAACAAGTTGTAAAGCAAACATCCCACATTCGTAGTAAAGTTAGATTTGGCCTTTTTCTCTCTACTAAGTAAACAACCATGGGACTGACCATACAAGTTTTCGATGCATAACTTAATTAATTTAAGGTTCATTCACACTTGGTATTAGGGACTCTAGTGTTGAGTTCGAATAACAACATACTAATCATTTAAGACTTAAACTTACTTATTGTGAAGATTTTACATTAAACTAACATTCACTTTAATATTAAGTTATGGCCCCCATTTAACATTGGGTTGGTAACCTAGGATGCCACCTAGACTTTTCATTTAACATTGATTTAAGATCAAGTGTGAATGCACCATAATTAGTCTAGTAAGTTTTTTATGTTAGGGTTAACTATTGAAACCTCTTTTCAGTTTGACATCATCTCGTGCAACCCCAATGATACGAGACGCCCCCGAGACCTTGGCTGCTTCAACCACCTTCATGAAATTCCTATTAACAACTCTATTCAAGACCATAGCAAAAATGTTTTGATTTTACATAAAGGATCAATGTAGTTAGTAGCTCTACCTAGAAAGATGATCAAAATCTTTGAAATCTCTCATTGGCTTAGAAATAGGTACAAATGTGAATGGGTGAATAGTTGATAGAATCACGTACTGCAAGTCCAATAGTTCCCAAACCAAAGACAGCAACTGTGGATGATTTGTGGACTTTGGCAATATTCCAGGCAGATCCAACTCCTTTTTTCCAACAACATGTTAGGGTTTTGATTAGTTCAATCCAATGATGCCGCACTTGCAACTTTAGTTGCAACAATTTTTTAGAACAACCTGGTTTACATGTTTGTTTGCCTTGCCTTGCCTTGCCTACCAAGAAGGGAAGGATATTTTTGTGTTTAGATTCATTCTAGAGTACATATATAGTAGCTTCAAAGGATCAAGAAGGGAAGGATATTTTTGTGTTTAGATTCATTCTAGAGTACATATATAGTAGCTTCAAAGGATTTTGGCTCCTAGTTAATTTAGACCTAATTTTTATGTGAGGATTTTGGAAAGATGAATATTTTTGGCTTGTGTTGAAACTTGAGATTAGTTATTATAGAGTTACAATATCTTGAAACATTTTGGTTTTTTTTTTTTTTTTTTCCCTTTTAGAGGATTTTTTGAAGACTTTTAGAGGATCATATTTTCTTTAAATTAAGGGGAAAAGAAGAAGAAGAAGATATGAATATGCAAAAAAACATGACTTATTTGGTCCTTTCAACTAAGGTTATGGTATCATGATCATGATCATGATGATGGATGATGATAATGATGTTGTTAGAGAGGTCAACGACAGACCTGTGGGAATGCCGCAGCCCAAAAGACAAATTTTGGTCAGGTCAGCTCGGTTGTTGATTTTGGCACAACAAGCTTCATCGACCACCGTGTATTGGCTAAACACGGAAATGCCAAAGAAATGATAAATGGGCTTGCCGTCCAAGGCACGGGTGAAGCGAGTTGTCTTCTTATCGGAGGCCATGACACCACTACCCCAGTTGAACATGAAGACTTCACATATATTAGTCTTGCTCGATTTACACATGTTACACTTTTGGCATTCGGCTTGCCATACGGGTATGCATTTGTCACCCGGTTTCAGGCCTATCACATTTGCACCGAAGCTCTCCACAATCCTGTATGAATCAATCCCATGCATCATGATTTTTTCATCGTGTAAGCCCCGACCGACAACAAAAGGTGACATTAAATTTTGCTCAACTCTCTTTTATTATTGATTTTATACATTATTTTGGCACCCAAGTTATGAGTTTTTTTTGGGTTCTTGTCATCCATATTCAAATCAACATTAGTAGGGCCTAATTAGAAGGCCTATGGAATGAATAAAAAATAAATAAATAATAATAATAGTATTTGTATGTAGATAATAATAATAATAATAATAATAATAAGAATCTGATCAAAAGGTTTCAAGTTCCAAATTCAAAATTCATGGATATGAATGAATGATGAAACATGTAGATGAAAGCATGTTTCATGAAGCACAAGAAATTTGTCATAAGTTTTTGCCTAATTATCATTAGGTGGTGGTTTTTCGGGTACTCTATATACTATAGTTAAAAATTCAATTGGTTAATTCATTCATTGAGCACTAGACATCCCTTTTAATTGCACCCGGGGAATAGAGTTCACAATCAATATCTCACCCAGCACCTTCATGGCCGAGGATGCGAGGGAATAATTTTTCGGTATCCTACACATTCACAAATCGTTAAGTTTCATTAATATGTATAGCCTAAGTTTAGTAATCAAATATAACTTAGGTTTAGCCATTATGTTTAACCATATATATATATGTTTAGGTTAGGGGAACTTGTGGGTTGCGGGAGAGGCGGAGGTTTATCTTTCCTTAGGTTTAGCCATTATGTTTAACCATATACATGTTAAGGTTAGGGGAACTTATGGGTTGTGAGGGAGGCGGAGGTTTACCTTTCCCTTCCAAAAGTATAGATCACTCTGACAAACACAAGCATTCATCATCTTAATACGGACTTCATTAGCTTCGGGAGGTGCAACCAGGATGTCCTCGAATATCAAAGGTACCTTGGGTTTGTATGCCACAGCAGCTTCACCAACAAAAAACAAACACGGGGTGTGTCACACTACTGTGGTGGTGGCCTTGCCATTTATTTACATTGAAAGGTATATATCTTAAAGGCAAAAAGAAGACTTGTGAATGAAAAAACTCAAAAATTTCACCATGCAACAATATAGTCTGCAAAAAATCCTCTAAAAAGAAACCAAAATCCTTCAAGATATCTTAAACTTTATAATTGATCTCAAGTTTCAACACAAAGCCTGAAATATCATTGTTCAAAAAAAAATCCTCATATAAAAATAAACCTATTATTATTATTATTATTATTATTACCTAGGGGCCAAAATCCCTTAAGCTACTATACTTTATAATGAATCTAAACACAATATCCTTCCCTTGGTAGGCAAGGCCAAAAACACACACACACACACAAACACACCCGAGTCATCAAGTACCAAACATTAGTGAAAAATGTCCACCTTACAAATGTGATGGAATTTAGTACCATGTCCCTAAACCGCTTGTCGTCTAGGCTTCAATTCCCCAATCAATCAGAACACGACAAATAAAATTTGTTGTCAAAATTGACATCAAAATTGTTCAAACTTTCGCAATGTGTCATGCACAATTTTTAGGGTTTACTATTGGGGTTGCCCAAACATACAAAGTAAACTGCATATTTGATTATTCAATTTCAGATTGTCATCATTAATCACATAATAATAATAATAATAATAATAATAGTAATAGTAATCACAAAAGGATATCATTGCTGCTGGTTACTCTTTGATTAGTCCAGTGATAATGGACCAAGTGCAAATTTGATGTCTGAGTAAATTAGCAACTTTTATGACTTTGTTATACTACATCTCAAAACTTTTTTTTTTGGTTCTACCAACAGATTTTATCATTTGGAAGCCTCCCTGTTACTTCGGGAACACTCCAATCCACACCACTCCGAGGGCATTCCCCAATGGATTTCATCCCAAAACAATGCACACTTGTGTAATTGGGATTCCCAATTTTCACAAGCTGAGTTGATGAGGATGCAATTTCAGTTGATCATGCTCCGTGATGTTCATGCAATTTTTATTAAAGCTCACACCAATTGAAATCAACAATAGAAATTTCACTTAAACACATGCCCCCAAGACATCATCGCATTATAAAATAATGTTTGTCAAAATATGGGGATTTTGAAGAACTTGAATGTCAATGAGAGTCAAAGAGAGAGAGAGTAGGGGGGAGAGGATTAGGATTGGAAGGTTTGAATGGAGAAACACACCTTTGCATTTGATGACTTTACCTGCCGTAGCAGCTAAGCTCAAAGCAATGTGGCTCTCAAGGGGAGGAGTCCCTTGGCAAATACACTCAAGGGGAGGATCCCCTTGGCAGCAAACATAAGACAAAGCCATGAGAACTTTGGAACAAATCCTTCCTTCCAAAAATCAAAAGCTTCTTGAACTCGTATCCATACTACCCAAAGTCATGCAAGTCATAAGTTTGTCCTCACTTGTACTTATTTGCACCCAAGGCATGACCTCCTCACCTTCTACTACAACAACCATCGAGGGTGGTTGTGTCATGTGACATATTTTCTTCTTGGTTCCACCAAGATTGGGCAAAGATTCAATTTCATTTTGTAATTGTCTCTTTGTTGAACTTGGCAACAAGGTTATGTATTACATAGCATGTACTAAGTTGTTGTGCAAAGCAGAGATGTCTGTTGGCATGTGGCAATGTGAAAAGTTGATCTCTTGATTGGTCCAATGGGTGCTACACAAAAGCTGTGAAAGGGTGTGTAAGGGAAACGAGAGAAATGTCGTTTACCCCTTGTGACCTCCTTCACATGCTCCTCTTTAATCCCCTCATGTCCTTCCATGCCCATGTGTACAATGCAACACAATGCAATATTTGCTTAAATAAGTTTAATGTGCAAGTCAACAAAATTGCTTAGATAAATGTAATATGCAAATCTGAAACACAATTGTTCAGACAAATGTAATATACATCAACCCAACTTATCAAGTGTCTCTTGAAAGACTTTAGTTTTATGTAGTGGTTTATTTTATCCTAGGGTCAGTTTTGTTATCAACTTATCTTTAAAATAATGAAACAAATTTTCATGAAAATATGAAGCTAAGATGTTGAAAGCCATCATAAATTTTTCATAGGTTACAATCTGCATAATTTCACTTCTCACATCGAGATATCCTTGTAGCAATGTTTCCATTACATACACAGAAGTAAGTATCTCTCACATGGATCAACTTTGGTTCCCAAATCAAGAGTTTGATCAGCATCTTAACTACCTAAACTATGGTGCTACAACCCATGTACAGATCTGAAAAGTTTTGGGGTCTGAAAAGTGCACTTGATGTTGATTCTCTTTGATGTCAAATGTCTTTCTTGCATCACAGAATTCAACATGAAGTGCACCACTAGCCAAATTGTATTAAACCCAGGTCTGAGGGACACAATATCCAACTAGGAGAATTCCCTCACTCATAGGAGCTGCTGCAAAGAAAGTTGGTCACAATTCACCAACAGGAAGAATTTGCATCATCTACTACGTAGTCCAACAAGACCCATTGCAAAATTAGGTCACAGGATTGGGGATTTCAATGAAGAAAGTGCCACAACAGAAAAACTCTATCTAGCATTTTCCCTATCAGCACTCAACTACTAGTTCGTTAGGAATTGTAGGAAGTGTGTACCTCATAGATGTGGTGACTGAAATTTGTTAGGTGATCAGGGAGATGCTGTCCGAAAAATCCATCTGTGGACCCATACAAGTACTTTTTCGATAAACTGAGAATTATAGACAACAAGACTCTTTTGGTGAAACAGGTAAGGACAGACTGCTTTACATGAATCAACATGACCATCTCTTAAGTCATGGATAAAAAATACTGATCATTCTACATTCCCCTCTGACTGCACACTGGGAAATTTGAGACTAGAGTGGATCTTTGAAGAAAGGGGTAACTGGACTAAATTGGATGCAAAGATATAATCTCTCAAGGACACTTTGCTTGCAGGTCAAGATAAGCAATTGCTGTATAAATTGCTCACTGCACCCTTGCTCCCATGAGCCCATCATCTCAAAGTCAAATGATGTAACTCACACAAGACAGAACTCCTTAGGCAAGAATTTCATGGTGGCCTAAATATTCAAATAGACACTCGGGTTAAGAGCAGAGCTACCTCTAAGTGACCAATGTAACTAAAGCTTCAAAAAGGATGGAGTATAGGGCTGCTTGTCATCCTTATGCTTTTCAGGCTGAGCACCCCTCTCTTGGGCTCTATTAATATCTGCAAACACCTGATCACAGAAAAAAGATTCGCTGAGAACCCCACCCACATCAACAGCTCTTCCTTTCAAATTCATGCAGAGTGTTTCATAAATATTGCCAATCACATGATTCCAGATGAAACTCAATTTGTGTGCTGTAGAATGTGTCAGCAAACAAAGGTAGGATTACAATGTTGATATTTCCAAAATCCACACTCTGTGCAACACATTGAAACCTTGGATGTATCTCAATACTAACCTTGGCAGATTTCCCAAATGAGGAAGTGGCCCGCTGACCCTTGGTGTGGATGTGCCGCACATTCAGTTCCTTGAGTGGGTCTTTGACCATAGTATTGCTAATGCGAGCTTTCTTTCTTTCTTCATTTGCTTTCTTAGCCCCTACAGAAGGCAAAATTGTGGACGAATCAACAAGCATGGTGATGAAATCAGAACATGAGAAAAAATAAATTCTGAGAAATTTGTCAAGAGTGTCAGAATAACTGCTTGGAAGTACAATCCTACATTTTTAAGAGTACAGAGCCACCAACATGTAAGAATTTCTCATAGTCAGACCACAAACATCGAAGAAGCATATAGCAAAAGAAACAAGGTGAAAGAAGACAATCTTTCTCTGGCCCAAAACATGTGAGCAAACAAAGGACAAGACAGATGAAGATGGACATATAAGAATAATTTAAAATGGTGGACAATATAATAATTTAAATGCAAAAAGAAGAACAGGAGTAAGAAAAAACAAATAACCTTTTCTGCTGCGCTTTTTTTGAGCTCTTCGACGCTTTCGGTCATCAGGAGTCAGCTCAGACTCCCCTACTAGTTTGCTACTGCCTTTGTAAACCTCTTCAGGTGCCAACATTGATGCAACTGATACTGCCATTGGAGCAACCTAGTAATATAATCAACCCCACCATGAACCCAGTGGTTGAATCAATCTCACAAACCTCATGAAGGAAACACACTGATGATATCAACCTTCACACCTGATTTTTGCTGGACTTATGTGGAGAGTATAACAGAATAGAGTGCTTTCTGGAATTCTCCACAGAACCACCGTAACTGGCAAAGACAAAAAAATTGCATGTTGCGATTAGGACTGACCAAGTTTTGTTAGAGATTCTCTAGCTTTCTAGTGTGTTCATATCTTTTTAACTTTTGCAACATCCAATAGCTCTACCACATGTTAAGAACACATCCAGAGACTGAAATGAATTCTGCTCACATGTAGCACACATTGATTTTGCGCATGTCATAGCTAAGTGCTAATCCGCAAGATTTAGTGTTGTGCAAAGGTACCCAAGGGTTTATATTTAGGGGTTTAGGTGCCAGCTGAATCTGAAGTTCCCACAAGGTTCAACAAAGGGAACACTGCTACTGTAGAATGCACATGAGGTAGATTGAGATGGGATTTACAATGTACAGCAACCATGCTAGGATACCTCTTTTGATACCCAATTTGGTGAGAAGTGAATGGACCAAAAAGGACCAGTACAGAATTGCACAAGAAGCAACAGATGCAAAGGCCAGAAAACTTACCTCTTCCATAGCCAGAGCAGGAACATCTGACCGAATCTCCATCTCCTCCACCACCTTCAAAAGAAAAGACAAAGGCACTCATAAAAAAATGCTTGAACAGATTGGTGGAAACTGCAGAGACCATAGCTTTTAGCTACCACCAAGATCAAGCAGAGGAGCATTTAGGGCACCATATTATATATAAAAAAACCAGCATAATACTGAGATAATACTCACAGAGATGTGATACAAAACAGCAGCTCAACATTTTGCCTGCACTAGCAAAGTGTTCAACCACTGTGCAACAACGGGTTTCAGAATTGCTCTTGAAGCTGGGAGTGTAGAGCCCCTTGCTTTAACAAAGACATTCCATAAACTTTTGAGCTCTGGCTGCTGTATGCCATGATGAAAGAAGAGCCATCTTCTGAGCTAACACAATGTTTGTACTTGGCTGATCACAGGGTAGCACACTACAAGACCTGCTGGAAAGTGGTGCAACAAGAAACAAACAGCTCAAGTAGTTGTAGAGATGGAATCCTCACTGGTTTTGGAGCGAAGTGAAAATGGGACAAGGCATCAAGCTTGAGACAGAGGAGCTTGAAAAGTGATGTCACCTGCATATATTTCACAGAGTCAATGAGATTTTTTCAGCACAAGTATTGACAGAAACAAAAAGTCAAGCAAGAGCTACATCTGTGAGGAAGATGCACAAACTCTTGGGAGTGAGAACTGTAATGGGATATAGATAGATAGATACCTCAGCTTTGATTGAGTCTGTGACAGGTGTGGCAGCCACAGCAAGTCCTGCACTCTGCATGTACTCTTCCTGCAAATGCAATAGGGCCCAAATACTCCTCAGGATAAAAAGGTTCAAATTTCTATGACCGAACCTTTCCACATCTTGAGCCAAAAGGGTTGCAAAAGGATTTTTGTCCTTCTGTTCATTAATGGCCCTTGTGAAGAAAAAATTGGTTAACTTCCGACACTCATGTTTCAATACCTATGGGGGTGGCAAAAGGGTCTTCATTCAGCACCATTGTAGCTGAACCTTCTTGCAGCAATAGAAGAGGAAGAAGAATGAGAAAATTATTATATCTCAAGAACACATAGGAACAATATTTGCTGCAGAACTTTTGAACAGAGACCATCTTCAAAAAATGTAGAAATAAATGGACCCACCTCATAAATCTCCCCGAGACCTTTTTTGCTCTTGTTCTCATCCTGCACATAACAAAGCTCTTCAATTACACCCCAATTACCCCTTTTGTACTGATTGTGAATTACAATCACCCAATAAGCATCAGGAATAAAAAAAAGTTCATGTTTTAGTATCACTGCTTCAAGGGATTCCAACAAGCAATACAACATCCTGAAAATCCCTGTACAATCCTGCAAGTAAAACAATTTTTCTTTGATGCAATAGACCAGCTGCTGTATCACAAGCTATAAACAATGTGTGACTATTTTGCCACCAAAACATACATACCTATTGGAACATCTGAACAGGACATCAGTGACATTCCAAAGGATTTTTTAGTATGTTTTACAAGTTACACAACAGCAGTATGGTAATCTGTCTTCTGTGACCACAATTAGTAGAGAGCTTTGCAAAATCTTTGTTGTACTTTCCTTACCAATTCAACCCGGGCTTTAGGTGCAATGTCGCCAACAATTGCCTTGCATTGAACGTCATCAAATCGCTCCTAATAAATTGCAACGAAAACAGTGCAAATAAGAGGAAATAACTGCAGAAAAGGAAGTTGACAACCACCTTCATACTTACTTCTAATAAATAACCTTTGTGACTCAAGAATTTTGGCCCTTATATTTGGTCACTGTCCCATAGTTTGCAAGACACACCTTCATTGAAAGTTCACAAACTGTCAGATGGTAATCAACATTTAATTACTTGATTAAGCAATTAAAAATAGGAGCAGATTCTACTTGCTACAAAGTACATTACCAGTTCAGAATGGTGTGTACAAAATTATTAGATAACCAACCTCAATGATACGGCTTCGAATAATGTCTTCCAAACTTGCTGTCACTTCTTCAGTGATAACTGGAGCTGGCCGGGCAGCATGCTCAAAATCAAGCTCAACTTCCAGGGCACTGTTTTTGGGTCTCTTTGCTGCTGTGATCTGGACAGGTGCATAAGCTAGTTAATTCTTCGATGCCCAACTTCGACAGGGAAGGCATATATCACATGATACCACACACTTGGGACTGCATCCCATGCGTCTGGAGTTGCAAATCCAACCATACATAAGGCTTAGAGTCTGAGTCCAGATTGATCTGGTACTAGATCATGTAGTATAGTGACCCTGCACAAATCTTTCTACTAAAACACAAAGGAAAATGTTTAGGGTTTAAGGTTTAAACTATAAACCCTAAACCAATCAACCTCTGACATCCTATGAAGCCTGAAATGCAAAAGAGCTCTTTGCAACATGTTGCTGAGAATGGAGGGTACCTCGCCTTGCAAAGTCCAATGTTTTGGATCTAGATTAGATTTCTCCAGCTGCTCGATCCGCTTCTTGATTTTCTCTTGTTGCCTCTCATGTGTCGACAATCTTGTCTCCTGGTACACACCCAGTGATTCTGTCAACTGTACTTCCTTCTTTATCATTGAACTTCAAGAGAACATGTTTTCATAACATTTTCAACTGAAGTCATGCACTAAGCACTTGCAGGTATATATATAAACACAAATCCTCATGATGCCCTGAGTGTCAGAGGCTCTAAAAGGTATAGATATTAAGGATGCACAAAGAAGCTTAAGGAACCTGTAATGGATCTGAAGCCACATCTAATCCTTGTTCATCATCATCATCAAGTTCTTCATCATCTGCATCATCACTTTCTTCTTCAACATCCACCTTAGCCAACTCTTCATTGTCATCACTGACCCTTTTCACCACATCTCTTTGCTTCTGTTTCTTTCCTTCAGCTTTCCCCACAAACTCTGAATAACTGCAAAAAGATACATACCCACACAGACCACTCCTTTAAGAAGGATGGGATGATTTTCAATTCACAATTCTACCAATTTTATACAGCAGAAGCTAGCAGATCATATAGACAAGCTTGAGACTAAGTACAAAAAACATGACAACTTATTCACAATTTGTGCACAGATCCATTGCAAATCACTTATAAACTGACAAGTAAAACATAGAATCCATACCCATCCATCAAATGTACTCAGAAATATAAGGCAAGATCTTGTCTATGTGTGGAACAAACAATCTATTTCCAGGTTCACACAAATAAGCTGACAACAATTGGAAAAAAGGGGGCCAACCTGGGACCCCAAGTATCATCCTCTTCATCCTCATCTGCCATCTGAGCTGAAAACTTGAAGGCTTCGTCCACCTACAGAGAGATTCATAAATCATCAGGCAATTCCAAGAAGAAACCTCGTAACTTCTCTTTCATGGAAAGAGGAAAAGAAAAGGACTAAGGTACCTCCAGGTCATCATCATCATCATCATCCTCTTCATCTTCTTCTCTATCATCATTGTCACTAGTAGCAGGTGAAATGCCAGCATCCTCTGCATCAGCCTGATCCAGAAACTTCTCCATCTCATTCAACTTCAAAAACTTGTCTTCAACCACCTTCTTTGATTCTGCCACACGCAGGAAAATTTCAAGCATCTTGTCATCTCACATTAACTGGAATACAACCTTCTAACTTGGAAAACTGGAATAATAACCTTTAGTCTGCTTTGCATACAAAGTCAAGTTTTTTGTTACCTTCATCATAGTCAGAAAACTCTCGATCTTCTGCGTCAGGGCCATCATCCTTTTCAGCTGCCTCATCATTCTCAGCATCTGAGCCATCAATGTCTGATTCTGACTTCTCTGAAGCATCAAAATCACCATCCTCCAGATTGTCAATTGCATCTGAACAATCTGATGTCTTCCTCCCTGCAAAAAGTTCACATGAGTAAGCAGCACATCATCAAATCTTGTCTCCATTCCGAACCTTTAATGTACTCCTACCACTGCAACTCCGTCTGTAATATGCAACTGCCAAGATCCCACACCTTCAAAGGAACTTCAATTTGTACCCTGACCCAAATTTTCCAAGTAACACTTCCTTCTTCCATATGCTGAAGAACACAGAGAAACTGTCTGTCATAAAAATCACAAGCTCTCACAAAAGCCAAACTGTTTTCCACATACCACTATGATTGGAAATGACAAAGGCTCAATACTCCTAATATTCCTGGAAAAAAGAATCCCCATCTGGTTATCCACAGGAACACCACCTTGTGTACATCTAAAGCTAAAACTCCAAACATCTTGAAGTCAACAAAAAAACCAGAACATAAACATCTGGTCTGGGGTGGCGGATAATGTCACTTTCTTGACCTCATCACATGACATAACCTCCATCTTCTTCTTCTGATAATGATGATCATACACACATAACCAAAATGTGTCTGTTGAACATCATTTTATTTTAATTTCTAAATCTGCCACCCCAGACCTTTAATGTCACAGAATGACCTTGCCCATTATGTTGGGTACATATAATCAGCAGGTCGCCTAGCAAGCTTGCTGGACCTTACCCAACATAATGGGCAAGTGATTTTTGCAATTCCATAGTACTCAGCATAACCCTAAAACCCCAGATTGAATTGCAGTCATGAACTCCAGCAGATTAGCTGATGATGAACACAATGCAGATTGATCAGCTTACTGTAGAACATTGAAACAAAGCATCCATGTACATAAAGAAAAACATCCCAAAAGATGCTGACAGACAGATTAATAGGCTAGCTTTGTAGATCATGGAAAACAAAAGATGCCAACAGACAGATTGATAGGTTAATAGTGTCAATCATGGGAAAATTCCTCAAAAACCCTGAACCCTAAACCCTGAATCCTCAAATTTAGAGAAAATCAAGCAAAGACTAACCCCCCAAAAGATGCCGAGAAATTAAAGAAAACCTCGAGTCTTTTTAGCTGAGGAGTCTCTTTGAGCCTCCTCCTTTGAGAAAGAAGAAGAGACGAAGAAGAAGTCCTTCTTCACTTTGGTGTTTTCGACCTGCCGGAGGCGTTTCTTAATGGAAGAGAGAGTAGGATGAGCCTGGAGGTCGATCTGTTGCCACACTTGTTCTGTGTCGAAGCCTTGAGTCAGAAGCTTATCAAGCGGTAAATTCTTCTCCGTGCATGTGGCGGCGATGAGAGTGAACAAATACTCGGAAGCTTGCATTGCACTTTGGAGTAGGGATGGCGGTGCTGCCAGCCACGTGCTGGGCTCTGCTTCCTGGACTCTCTTGAGAGCCTGTGAGCCGCAATCATCCGGCACTTCTTCAACAGCATCATCGTCAGTTTGTTGTTTCTCTTCATCGACTGGTACTTCTGCAGTTTTGTTTGTTCGCGAGACTGCTTCTTCTTCTTGTTCTTCTTCCGCTCCTCCTGGTGCTGCTTCAGACCTTCTTCTTCTTCCCTCCTGCTGCTCTGAATCGCTTCCTGCTTTCATGACTCAGAATCTCAGCACCCACTCTAATCGACAGTTCTCCTCCAACAAGCCTCTAAGACCACTGTTCTTATCACTTGCAAGCTCACAAACACATCCCCGCCTCTTCTGCCCTCCTCCTCTTCCTGCTGCTCCTAGACCAACTCTTGAGATTTCCTGTTCTTTCAACCAAATTTTTTTTACCCTTAAATGTTCATTGGAAATAATCGCTTGCTTGCTGCTTCCTTTCTTCCTTTCTTTCTTTCTTTCTTCCACATCCAAGTGCGCCCTTCTCGTTTCCTTCCTTGTCCGCGAAAGGGTACAACAGAAAGAGCTGCAACCACCAACAAGAGCTTCGCAACGTGCCGGTGAAGGAACCTATATTAGCAGCTGCTAAGAAGCGCCAAACCCTAACCCTAGCCCTAAAATGCCTCGGATGGAATAAACGTACGGATGATAAGTAGTGCAATTACGAGAAAAGGCGCCAAGGCCCCAAGGCAGTTCCACAATTTAATTGTCGATGGTGTCGTCATAATCTGACAGGCCTTTTCTGCAGTAGGTGAAGGGCCTACTTTAAGCAGGCTTCCCTATGTAGGAGAAGGGTCTACATTTAGACCCTTAATCCGGCCTACACATGAGTAGCGACAAGAAAATATTGTAGTACCTTGGCAGCTTAGGCATAAATTAAATTATTTTTTAATCTGCTGAATTTTTTTTATTTACTCATTTTTTAATTTGTCAAACTTTTAAAAAAGTTGCTTAAGATGTTGAAATTTAGAGGTCCACTTTATCACTAAAATAGTTCAAATTATTTTGAAACAAAAGATATTTTTAATAATAAATTTATTCTTTATTGTCAAAATTTTCAAAATTAAAAAAAAAACCCAAGCACCAAACCAAGAAATTGAAATTAAATTAATTATTCGACATTTGTGTGCTGAATCCACCAAAGTATTATTTGGATAAGTAGGATTCACACCAAAGGGATATTAGGGTTATTATTAATTTCATTAAATTTTCTCTGTGCTTGGGAGGCTAATATGACACTCCACTTCTCAGGTAATTACAGCATTTGAGGCAGAAGTTGACCACATGGTGTTGTCTTTTGGTGATTATTGTCCTGAAAGAATGGTGTGCTAATGGAAGGGTATTTAGCAAATCCAAAGCAGTGGCACAAGTCATTGACAAAGCTGTGATCATGCAGTCTTATTAGTCCAATCTATTTGAGCAGCCATGGTTATCAGCCACAAGGCAGCAGAAGTTGAGCATTGAAGCAGCAATAGTTGCAGCAATGTCTTTGCATACAATCCCAATTCCAACTCTCGCAGCACAGGCTCTCAAGATGCTGAAGTGGATACAGGCAGAACGTACAAATGCAGTTCACTTGTGCAGCCTTCCCAAGATATAACTCTCACTTGTAGAGTTGCCATGACATTGGCAACAAAGCCCCAGACATCTGCCTAGAGAGTCTTTGCTGTCAATTTCTTTGCCTTCAAAAACTCAGCCCATCTCACACATCGTCTGTCTGCACCAGGGTATGCTACTTCCTCAGGAAGACTTTTCCCATGGGTCAAAAATGTGGCCCCCTCCTTCAGCAACTTGGCCACAGCAGTAGCTTGAGACCCCTCTGATGAATTCAATCCAACACTAGGCTTAGGAAGGTCGCTGAGAAGCCTCTTCATGTACCTGTAAGAAACCACAATCCAGCAGAAATAAGAACTTTGATGAAATAAAACAATCCTACTTCCTTGCTGAGCACTCATCAGGTTATTGAGTGACAATCCACAGACAGATCTCTACCATACATTCATCATTCAATGAGCAGGCCCACAGCCACTTTGCAAAGTCAATCATTGGTTGCAGTTTCAGTACACATCACAACCACCGCAGAATAGTAGTTAACTTACCATGTGTTGGTGTAGGATTCAGTAACAACAATGTCACCTCCCATTCTCTTCAAAATCTCAATTTGCTCAACGGCACCAGGCTTGTTAGCCAAGATGTTGATGGTTGTGATACCTCTCTCTTTTGCTGTCCGAATAACAGCCCTTCCCAAGTCACTGTCTGCCTCATTCTGCACCATTACATCTCCTGCACACCAAAGGCAAAGTCATTCAAATGGACCTGAGAGTCAATCACCACTATATATCCAAATCTACATTGTTCATCATGCTACAACTTGTAACCAAAACAATTGAGATAGTAGATGCTAAGCAAAACCTCTCAGAAAAAACCCTAATCCATTATCACTTTGACGTGTGATGGAAAGTTTTCATACAGAGCCAATCTTCAAAGAGTATGCTTGGAAAGAACATAAAAGGACAATCAACCCCTTGGCAACAACCAACGGGAAGATTGCCCCAAACATATCAGTTCTCAAGCTAGTGGAGCTTCCTCACTCACACATCAGGGGCATCACACTGCATCTCCATCGGACTGCAGAGGAAATCCATTACAACACATTGAAGGTAACACTACACCAGGTGTGGTCATAACCTTATGAGCCTTGCTTACAAAAGTATCATACCATCGGTTTCATCATGAATAGCAACTATTGAGCTGCCATGCTCACCAGCAACTTCATGAGCTCCCAATGGTGGGTGGAAATAAGTATATAACAATCTGCCCAAAATTGGGGAAAAACCTTCTTCAAACATCTGTATCCTGAGTTTCTGTCAAATTTCTGGAATTTTTGGAAGCAACAGGAAGACTCGATCATGATGTTGGCCGGTTCTCAAGAGATATAGCTGATAAAAAAAAGTCAGTAGTAGCCTCACATGTCAGGGCAACATAGATGGCACTGTAACAAGCTCAAGGACCTTTGTAAGCAGTCCACACAGGGATGGGAAAATAAAAGTCTGCTACAATTTCAATCTGCATGCTTCTTGCACAATAAAGCAGAATCTTGGAGACTAAACAAGACAGATGCCTCCACCATGAAAAGGTCCATGGTGTTTAGAACTATAACACAAACAGCATCATCATCCTGCTGCATTGTTGAAATCTGTATCCTCAATTTCTGTCAACATTTCTGGAATCAACAGCAAAGACTCAGTCATGATTGTTGGCTGGCACTCAAGAGACATAACTGATGAAGACTCAGTTAGTAGCAGTCTCACATGTCAGGGTAGTACAATAGATGGTACTGCAACAAAGATCAAGGAAATTTGTAAAAGGTCTGCACAGTGATGGATAAAACCTAAATGTGCTACTACAACTCCAATATGAATACTTCTGGCACAAAAATGAAGCAGAAAATCTTGGAGACCAAAAAAGAGAGAAGTTGCTGCAATGAAAAGATCCATGGTGTTTAGACCTAAATATAAGCATCATTATCTTCAACAGTCTGTACAGTGACGGAAATAACCTAAACCTGCTACAACTCCAATATGAATACTTCTTGCACAACAATGAAGCAGAAAACCTTGGAGACCAAAAAGGACAAATGGCACTGCCATGAAAAAGGTCAATGGTGTTCAGACCTCAATATAAACAGCATCATCATCATCCTGCCGTATTTCTATCCTGAAATCCTCAGAGTGACATTTTACCCTAATCACTCACATAATCACTTTCGACAGCCAGCCTTCCCTTTGACCATAACGATTTGCCCCCAGATTTCTACCGCTCGAAGTATGGAAAAGAAGTTCTTCCCTTCAACCAAAAAACCCTAAAAAACAGAAGAAGAAGAAGAAGAAGAAGAAGAAGAAAAAAAAACTTACAATGCATCACCATCATTATCACTGCATCTATTTGTGTTTCCTAAAGAAGTCAAGGTGAAAGACGAAACTGACTGTATTGCGATGCTGCAAGATGATTCTCAGAAACTGTACGAAACGACGACGAAGAGTTCAGAAAAAGAAAAGGAAAAAAAAAAAAAAAAGGCAGTAAACCAACCGGGACGAAGATGGACTGCAGCGAGAAGCTTCTCAGCAACCGATGATGAATCCGTGGAAATAGACGAAACGAAAATGGGAGGGTTATTGCTGCGGCGGCCGAGAGGCAGAAGACAAAGAATCGATCGCGACGACAACACTACCGACTTCATCGTGCTCATCGCCATGGACGATGATGATCGATCCCCACCTCCCTTCTTGCGGATTCAGATCGTCTTCTTCTATTTCTTCTTGTTCTTCTTCTTCTTCTTCGCCTCCCGACGACAACCACTGCACGATATCGATCTCGCGACCTGCGCTTTCCTTTATGTTTGAAATGGTGGGACAAGAGGATTGAGGGAGGCATAAAAACAATATTATTATTATAATTGAGCATCAATTTCTTACTTTAATTAACTCCCCAAATTATTATTTCAATCTAGAAAACTGATTTTCAATTGTGTAAATTAATATATAAATTTGGTTACTTTTTACTATAAATTTTTAATTTAATAATGAAAATAAATATTTAGATTTTTTAAATTATTATTTCAATCCACATTTTGTTATTTGCGTTCTGAAAACTAATATTTGAATTTAAAAATTGACATTTCAATTCTAGAAATTGAAATTTCAATTATGAACTTTTTAATTTCAATTCAAATATTGTTAATTGAATCTGAAAATTTGTAGTTGAATTCTGGAATTTTTATTATTTAATTCTAGAAATTCCTATTTGAATTCTGAGAATTCTTACTGACATCTGAAAATTACACCTCATTATTTTATTTTAAATCAAATAAAAAAAATTCAAAATGGAAATATCAAGTTTCAAATTCAAATAATTTTTTTTTAACTCAAATAAAATATTTTAGAATTTAAATACAAATTTTCGAACTCCAATAACAATTTTTGAATTCAACTGAAAATTCTTTGAATTGATTTATCAATTTTAAGATTCAAATAATGATTTTCAAAAATAAGGCATCAAATTTTAATTATTAAATATTTTCAATTTTCAAATATCAATTTTTAGATTTAAATAATAATTTTCAATATTCAATTACAATTTTTAGAATCAAGTAATAACTTTCAGAATTTAAACATGAATTTTCAGAATAAAATTTTAAAAGTTGGAATTGAAATATAACTTTGCAGTCACAACTAATAATTTTCAGAATTAAAGTATCAAACTTCATATTCAAATACCAAATTTTGGGATTTAAACATCAAAATTCAGATTCAAATAAACATTTTGAGAAATCAAAATAATTTTTTTTTAAATCCAAATATCATTTTTCAGAATTGAAATATTAATTTTGAGATTGAAATTCAAATTTTGAATACCAATAAAAAAAAAATTTCAAATATGAATTTTTGAATTCAAATAATAATTTTTAGATTTGAAATATCAATTTTTAGATTCAAATAATAATTTTCAAAAGTGAAATATCAATTTTCATAATCAAAAAATATATTTGGATTGAAATATCACTTTTTAGTGCAAATAATAATTTTCAGAATTCAAATAGCAAATTTCATATTCAAATAACAATTTTCAGGCTTGAAATATTAATTTCCAGATTCAAATAATAATTTAAGAATATCGAATTTCGAATTTCATATTCAAACAATTTTTTCTAAGATTTTAAATAATACTTTGATATATATTAAAATAATAATTGATACTTCATATAATTGTTATGTGAAATGGTTATGTGAGGTGGGTGGATTAATTTACAACATGAAAAAAAGAAAACAATATATGGGAAAAAATAATAATTATGAAATTAATATGCCACTAAATTGCAACAAAAGATTTATCCATCTCAATCTTGTAAACTATATAAAAAGATTCATTTGGAATATTGAAACAAACATTCAGGATGAACCTATCAAAAAGGCTTAACCCTAAATGTTATACTTAAAATAAAATAAAATTATCGATCTAACTACCTACTTACCTTTTTCCCTACCTATTTAAATATTTAGTTTAATATAGTTTGATAAAATTTTAATTAATATGCCGTGTGACAAATTGTTATTATGCCACATATCACAATCTATAACCATCCAAAATGGATGATGTGGATTTGATTTACTTTAACAAAAACAAAAAAAATCAAAATTCAATTATCATGCCATGTGACAAAAGTCAATTGGGCCACATCGATCAATTTAAGACCATATTATATGGATGATTGAAATTATAAATTTCATAAAAAAATGATCAATTTATCATTTAATTTCAATTTTTCAAAATGCATTATTTGTGCCATGTGGTGATAAGGGGTTAATGACTACTTTAGTTGCAATTTTTTTGCAAAAAGTCATAAGTTGCATACCTATAGTCAATGGATGAAAACATATTTATTGACCATATGTTTCATCCATGGATTATGATGACATAAATAATGATGTCATCATTTGTGACTATATGTTGAATGGGACTTCATTTATGCAACTAATGTTTTTTGAGTTGTATATGTGGGGTATGACTAGTTTATAGTCGCAAAGTTTAGTTGAAAATTTATATTTTTCTTCTAACAATGGCCAAATTGAAGCCAACAAAATCTACATGTGCCATTTGTCAATCATGTTATCAATTTGTTCTAATCCATCCAAAAAGATAGCCACATCATGTGTTGTGAACATTCGTGAATTGTGAGTTCCTTTTACCCAATCCAACATCCTCATTCCATCCTAGGTCAAAGTGATGCATCAAGCAAGCTCAATTGTACCAAAAACAAGAATGATTAAAAATTTGTTAAATAACAAGGAAGACAAAGTTACACGAACCTTATTCAATCCAATGAAGAGAACATGCCAATTTGCTTCAAGATAAATGACTAATCCTTGCCACTCTTATCTTTGGTAGAAAGCTCATCATAAAGTTTTCAATGTATTATTTTGATTTGACTTGTCACAACCCTAGCCTTGGGTTCATGACCAAAGCAAGGGCTTGTGAAGGTGCGGGCCCAGAATGAAGCGCGAGAGTCACATTTCATGCTCCCAGGAGTGTGAGAGTGTGAGAGTGAATGAACCTCCACACTCCCAAATGAGCTCCCAATTTGGGTGTTGGAGTCCAAATGGACTCTTGAATCTTCAAAAAAAAATTACATGGGCCAAAACCCATTAGATTGAAGAGTTCTTTATATCATTGGAAATATTTTCGAACTTAGATGTTCAAAATGGGTTTGCATGAACCATTTGGGTAATTAAAACACAAATTATGGCCAAGAGAAAGGCCAGGAGTCAAATTTCCAATTTGCTTCCCGACCATTAAAAGTTGGGAATCGCCATGATTTTCTTGCGTGTAGGTGGCGTGCCACATACCCTTAGAAATTTCTTGACGAGGGCTACAACTTTGCTTCATACCTCACCTCAATCAAAGGTTTACACATAAAATTATGGGCTTCCAAAGTCATAGGAATCCCAAATTTGGGAATTTCGAAACTCTCACTTGAGAGTCCGGAAACAAAATGACATTTGGGTGCTGGTCCCGTGGCCAGGTACAGATTATAATATAAAGGGGAAGGTGGTGGTTTCCCCAAGTCCAAGCCATGATGAATCTTATGAGTTTGTGTTTGCACGTGGCTCGTATGTGCACCAAAAATGTTCCAACTATGCATTAACCAACTTGTTTTGTTTGTGCTAGTCCGTGTGAGCAATTGAGTTGCTTGTCAATCTTCCTAGTCCCTATCCCAAAGCTCTAACATGCCTCTCTACCCCCAAAATGTTATGAACCAGGGAGTGCACCTAACTATTTCTCCTTCCACTATTTTCAACTTTGGACTCACAGTTGAGTCCATCAAGGAGTTTGGGGGTGTGTCATGACTAACCATGGCATTTCCATTCATCAAACATGGTTGGGTCTCCTATTACATTGGTGATAATGTGGACACCTTGTACAGTGGGTTTAATGTGTTATTTTGAGTATCAATGTTTTTTTGCACAAATTATTTTTTCAATTCATGTTTTGACATGTTTAACGAACTAAACATGGCATCAACAAAAAAAAGGTAATGTTTTTTTTCCATTTTTCATCTCTTTTTTTTTCATCCACCTTTACAATTTTATTTTTTGTTATTGAACATAGATGTCGCAACCCTAACTTTGGGCTCGCGACCAAGGCAAGGAGTTGCAAGGTTGCGGCAGTCAAAAGGAAAGAAACCCGGGAGTCAAAAGGAAGGAAGCCCGGGAGCAAAAGCAAAGGCATTAGAAGGGTGCGGGCCAAGAGGAAGCCCGGGAGTCATCACGTATTCCTGGGAGTCTACGGAAGTGCGAGGGAGGGTGAGGGAGTGAGCACTCACACTCCCAAGGCAACTCCCATTTTGGGAGAGGGAGTCCCGGTGGACTCCCGAAATTTCAGAGTGCGAGTTGAAGGGTCGAATCTCAATGGATTGTTACGCTCTTGGTACCGTTGGAAAGCTCTTGAAACGCAAATGTCTAAAATGGGCTCGCATTGCTCATTTGGACATCTGAAATGCAAGTTATCGGCAAAAGCAAGGCCGGGAGTCAAACTGGCAGTTTGACTCCCGACCACTGAAAGACAAGAATCGAGGTCTTCCTGAGATCCGATTTGAGAGTGCGACACGGCGTTGGAAAGCTCTCGACGAGGGCTAAAACTTTGCTTCAGACCGCGTCGCGATCGGACTCTGCAGTCGGGAGATATCGGCGTCCAAAGTCCCGGGACTCCAACCCGAGACAATTTCGAGAGCCTCACGCGGGAGTCCCGGGAAAAATAGCCATTTGGATGCCACCTCCGTGGAGAGCTGCAGAGTATACTATAAGGGGGAAGGTGGTGGCTTCCCCCAAGTCCGGGCCGTGGTGAGTCTTGTGTGTCCGTGTTGCCCGTGGTTCGTCCTAGCACCAAAGGTGTTCTAACTATGCACTAACCACTTTGTGTGGGTTGTGTGCAGGCCCGTGTGAGTGAATAAGCTTGTCAATTCTTCTTAGTCTCATCTCGGAGCTCCAACACGCCCCTCTACCCCTCCAAGTGTTGTGAGCTAGGGAGCGGCTCCAAGTTCCAACTCCTTCCGCATTGCCACATACTTGGACCCTCAAGTGGGTCCACAAGGAACTTGGGAGCGCGTCAATAGAGCATAAAAATAAAAATAAAAAGCAAAATATAATAATAATTAGGGTTTTTGTAAACTTATAGTTGGGTATTTCATTTAAAAAGTAGAGTGGGGATAATGTGATCAATTAGATGAAACCATCCACGCACCATATGTTTCAAACAACACTCAATAGCTACCATTATTCCCTACTACCATTATTCCTTATAAATTTCATCACCTCTGTCGCAACCCTAGCCTTTGGCTTGCGACCAAGACAAAGGGGTTGCAAGGTTGCGGGCCTATAAGTAGACCCGGGAGTCATATCACATGCTCCCGGGAGTGCAAAGAGTGTGAGGGAGTGAACCCTCACACTCCCAAGTGAACTCCCATGTTGGGAGTTGGTGAGAGTCGGAGTCCCAAAAGGACTCCCAAAACTTCAGAGAGCGTTTTGAGGGGTCAAAACTCCATGGCTGGTTGCTCTCTTTGTATCAATGCAAAGCACTTGAAGTGTAGATGTGTAAAATGGGCTCGCATTGCTCATTTGGACATCTAAAACACAAGTTATGGCCAAAAGAAGGCCCGGGAGTCAAACTCCCGGGAGTCCGCCAGTTTTGACTCTCGATCACTAAAAGTCGGGAATCGACCCGAAATACTTGGGTGCAGAGAACGTGCAACATACCGTTCGAAAGGTCTCGACGAGACTTACAACTTCGCTTCAGACGGCAACTCGATCGGAGGTCTACTCCGAAAGTTATAAGGCTTCAAAGTCGCGAGAGTCCAAAGTTGCGCGATTTCGGGACTCCCACGCGGGAGTCCCGGGAGAGAAAAGCCATTTGGATGCAGGCTTGGTCGCGAGCTGCAGAGTATACTATAGAGAATAAGGTGGTGGCTTACTCCCAAGCCCGGGGTGTGGTGTGTCAAGGTGAGTCCGAGTTCACCCGTGGCTGTCCCAACACCAAAAGGACCCAAAATGAATTCTAACCACTTTGTGTGATTTCATGAAGGCCCGTGTGAGTGAATAAGCTTGTCAATTCTTCCTAGTCCCATCCCGGAGCTCCAACACGCCCCTCTACCCTTCTAAGTGTTGTGAGCTAGGGAACGGCTCCAAGTTCCAACCGCTTCCGCATTGCCGCATACTTGGACCCTCAAGTGGGTCTACAAGGAACTTGGGAGCGCGTCAACCTCCTTATGATGGGCAAATATATATTTTATATGTTAAAAATTCCAAGCAAATAATCTAACAAAAAATTGCATCTATGGTTTAAATCACATGTCTATTAACAATGGGAAGCTTCAATCTATTACATCTTTTGTACATGAAAAAAATATTATCATAATGTGCAAATAGATAAATTAGAAATCCACACATACATTGAATAGAATTGGCAACTCCAAAGTGCTAAATTCATCATAATTTGAACCCTTCATTTCTTCAAATTTGTAATAATTTTGAATAAATACAACTTCACATCCCATTATTTTTGCTATCTTGTGAGCAAAATTGGTTTATACTAACCCGCTTAATCATCCTACAAAAGGTGAAAATCTACAATTCAAAGAACTAACCTTTTGTAGTTGTTGTTTATTGTCTATAACATCAATCTACCCTTTACAATCTTTAAATCCAATGATTACTTTCATGTTATTGCTCTCTAGTAGCAACTGCCTTCCTATAGTAACTTTACCTTCATATTGCAATATCAAATACAAATAATGATTTTATTGCAAAAAAAAAAGATAAATTAAATTTAAAAATTAATATTTCACATCAATAAAGAAGGAATTATTTTCCCTACCTTCTTAAAAGTCAATACAAACAAAAAGAAATAATGCACTTGACTCCACACAACCTTCAACCATTTTCCATTACACAACATTGAGGACAACATGGTTACCCTACCAATTTTCCCAACCTCTCCATATCTCATCCTACCATGCAACCTTGATAATGATAATGGGAATGATCCACCTTTTTCCTCCTCAAAGGATAAATAAGGAATTAAAAAAGTTTGCCCACTGCACATGTGGGTTTATTTATTTTCATATATTTATATTAATTTCTTCCATACATCCCACACCACACAAGGTCTGCATCCCTTCCATTAAATTATGCCTTCTTTATCCTTATCCTTCATAAAAAAATTCACATGATTACTGGATCACCACCAACCATTCATCTAATTAATCCCATTAACTTCATTATTTAATGTAAGATGGTAAGTTATTAACATTAGTAACCCTTTAATTACTAAGATGCCCATGGCACCAATTAGCATAGGAATTTTTAGCTTTCACACAATGCAAGGCCCAATCTAATCTACTTAAATAGGGACAACTTAAAAGGGACAACTTAAAGTGTCTTTGAGAAGCAATGGGAGAAGTTAGAAGAGAACAAAATTTTATTTGATATCCATTCAAATTGATCATGGACAACCTTAAATCTTTGAAAGCTTAAATCCCTTTCTCCTCCTCCTCCTCGCCAATGTAAGGAAGATGAATGTGCAATAGTTAAAGACATTTTGGAGAGAAAATAAAAAACAATCCGTATTTTCATATGTAATTTAGTCAAAGATGTGTATTTTCATATCTACAAAAATTAAGGCACACAAATATACGTGGCTTAAAATCATAGATTTTAGATAAATCCAAAGAACACCCTACCAATAAGGATGCCAATTAAAAATATATGTTACATAATTTTGTATATGTGAATTGGACATGAAAATGTAATTTAACATTGAGTTAACTCAAAGTGTGACTAGTTTTAAGAGACGTGAGCAATTGAAGTTTTCTTGAGTAATGGTAACAAGTGTTTTGAAGTTGGAAACTCGTGGCTTAAAAAAAATATTACCCATTTAAAGAAATCTGCTAAAATATCTACATGATGTGCTTTTCAATTATACATGTACCATTTATTATTCATTGTTACTTAAATCACAAATATTATATATATATAATTTCAAATATATTTTTAAATTTATCTTGTTGGTCCTTTGTTTTAAATTTAAACTTCAGTGATTTAATGTGAGATATATGTTCCAAAATGTTTATCATGTTTTTAACATGTAGATTTTGTTAATTTTAATACTAATTGTTTTAGGTAGTTATTTTGGGACCCATTTGAAAGATTATTTTGTGTTTAAGGTGTTTAAATTTGGGATCAATGTGAAATCTAAGGTTCATTTTAACCAAGTTGTGAAAATATATATTATATGGTAATCATATAAATGTTTTTATGTATCCATATTTATAATGAATTATGAAATATTTAATGATGGAAATTGCTAGATGGGGGGGGGGGAGATCAAATAAAATTGATCTAAAACACTAAATCCTAAAAGTGTAGGGTTTTATGAATCCATAAAGAAATTGTTTTTTAAAACATTTCCAAAAACAAATAGTTCCACAAATAATGAAAAAAAATGTTACATGTATTAAATGTTCATTTAACATCATAAAATTGGGCACAAACTCACCTTTGGATTTGCACATGTATAATATGTTATTGGATTATAAAGTGTGATAAGATACATTTTGAATCCCTTTGGTGTACATGTTTTGGTATTAAATTAACTTATTATTTCATTTCATCATGTGTTCATGATTTTAAAAATGTGTTTATGTCCTTGGGGTTTCATTTCACAATTGTACCACCTTTTTATGACTTGTCAATGATATCACTTCTTTTCACTAAATGACAATATTCAATTCATTAAAATGAGATTTTAATTGATTTTTCATAAATTATTTGGCTAACTACAAACAAGTTGTCCCAACCAATTATTGACCAATAGGTAATCAAACATCACATGCTTACTAATTTTCCCTTATTAACGACACCTTATTAAAGTTTTATGTTATCAAATGTTGCCTTACCAGATCATGTCTTATTAATGTATTAATTGAACTTGCTAACACCAAGTTAGTTTACCATCAATTGAGTTAGTTATAATTGTTAAACCAATTAGAGTTGAATATAAAAAAGATATATCTAACGAAAAAAAGGTGTGAAATTAAATAAAGGAACTTAAGAACAAGCCTTTAAACATGTGTGATTACAAAAACTTCTCATGCAAATGAATTCATCACATTAATACAAAATAATGTAAATGAGGATGTAAAGTATGAATAGTTGTTGTGTGTAATGGTACAATAGAATTGATTAGTGAAATTTTACATCAACTAAACATGGTTGAGTTTTATTCCTTTTGAATTCAATAATTAAAAAAAAAAGGTCATTGTAGTACGTTTACCATTTCGGCATAAATTAAAAAAAAAAAATTCTCAAAATATTGTAAAATTATTTATTATTTGTGTCAAAAGTTTAATAAAATCAAAAGTTTAATTATCACGTTTTGATTGCAAACCTTCCATGACAATGACTTAAAATTGGGGCAATCTGAACACATTAGATTGTTCCATAACTTTGACAAGTTCATGTTTATTATTATATATAATCATTACTTGCTGAAAATTTAAAATTTTAAAAATCAAGTGTTGAAATTATATATAGTTATTTTGAAATTATATATGAAATTTAATTAATTATTCAAGAATTTGTTGTCAAAATGATAAAGGTATTATAGTTTGTTTTGAACTAATTAATTTCCTACCTTTGATGCTCATCTTTCATATGAAGATGATTTTCAAGTGTGATTTCATTTTGCTCCTTTTATCCATTCATGTATGAATAATTGCTTCATTTCCTTCAACACATGTCTTATATATATAGTTATAACAAGTCTCCTACATTTTGTTTGAAGTGATGCTTGTTCTTTGGGGTGGGAGGGTGTTTTTTAGACTCTTTTAATTGGTTTTGCTTAATTTGTTTGGAAACAAATTCATGTCATAGTGCTTGACATGAACTTACTTTAAACATTCCCTTCGCTTCATTGAAAAAAAAAACTAGCTTGTTCCATTTTCTCAATATTTCAATTTAAGATACAAACTATCTTGATTATGTTTCATGTTTCTCAATATTTTAGGTTTGTTTGCGATGCAAAATTAATGTGTTATCTTTGTTATAAGCTATGTTAACTTCACCCAATTTGTCTAGACAAAATCAAATGGATCATTTTGCTTACATGTCAAGTTTCTAGAGTTGATCTTTTCATTCCAAACTAATCTAGTTTGTTTGCTTGTCTAGCTTCGGTAGTCCCCATGTAAAAACATTTCAAAAAAAATTCCTTGGCTAATGTCGAGGGCACCTTATATCCATCCATCCATCCATGAAAATCTCTCCGCAATAATAGAATGGATCTTACACTTACTCCTTAAGAGAGTGCATGAGATCTTAGGCATAAGATCCATCCCATCCCACTTTTAAAGGAGTAGCCTTAAGATCCCCTCTTCCTCCTACACCTAATGATCTAGGTTTTTTGTTTAGGTCTTTTTATTTGTTTTGTTTTTGGGTAATGTTCACTCGTGCTTTATGATGATGGGTAAAGCACATCCCCCAAAATGCAGGGCGGGACTTAGCTTGTCTAGCCTTGGTGTAGGTAAGCCCTTCAATTTGGGAATGCACCCAACCCTATGTATGTATGGCTTTCACCTAATGACAAGAAGCAGTTGAACAACTATAATAGATCCTAGGGTTAGTTTTCACATGGACAAACTGAATTATTAATTGATTATTAGCCTAGGGTTATTAATTTAAAGATTAATAATTGATTAATCTAACCCTAGGCTAATAGGTGGGTAGTAGTAATTTCATTTCTCATATGAGGAATGTAATATGATAGTAAAACATGAAAACAAATGAAATTTAGCACCCAAAAAAAAGAGGTAATTAATTATTCAATGTGTCCATGTGGAAACTAACCCTAGGCTATAGGTGGGTATTAGTAGTAATTTCAATTGCTTATTTGAGGAAAATGGAATATCATAGTAAATCATGAAAAAATAGTAAAATTTCAAATTTTACAAAAGAAAAAAGAAAAAAAGAAAGAAAATTTGCAAAATATTTAAAAAAGAAGAAGAAAAAAGAGGTAATTATTTATTCTTTTTGTCCATGTGGGGAAAATTATTAAATAAATAGTAATTATGACCCTAGGGCTATATAGGTGGATAGTAGAACCTGTTGAACTACTGAAATGAGTTTGTTACTAGTAAGTTTACTAAGGAAGTGGAGAAGCGTGAGGGCGAGAACAGGTCATTACGAGATGAGGATTCTACGAAACGGTCATCTTCTCGCCGCGACCTAGCCACGGTCTCTCGAGCCTTTTGTGCTTTTTACAGGCGGAATAGCCCTCGCGGCAAGCTCTCGCACGACGCCAAAGGATCGGAGCGCTGGAATCGGGGCGTGGAGACGCGGCTGAGGAATTGAAGTGCATCGCCGTGATCGGATTTTCCTGCTGATTCAGGTGATGTATGATTTGTCCCCAATGTGTTTTGTGGCTCCTCAGGCCATTGGAAAAAACTCCATCATCAACTTTTTGCAGCCATGGCCTGCTTGGTAGGGTAAAGAAGTTTTTCCTTATTGTCTCTCTTCCTCCTACTCCCCCCTCCTCCTTGTGTCCTTCCAGAATGCCTTGTTCTCTTTCGGAAATTTTCCTTCGGTTTTGGAGTGAAGCCATTGCAGTTGCAGCAGCAGCAGCAGGCGTTTGTTTCCCACCTGCACGCAGGCATGGACAGTTTGATATTCCAACAAATAGTTTGTTTTGGTTTCCTTTGTTTGAACTGCTTTTTCTCGACAGCATCGTATCAGAAGAACATAATACCTCTTCAGCAGCCATGGCCTACTTGGTAAACAAGAAAAAACCGTGCTTCTTCTTCTTGGCATTTGTTTCCTTCTTCATCTTTCTCGTCTCTTTAGAGGTAGTGCACTTTAGCGAGGCGGCCATCATCATCATCGACTTGAAACACGATACCAAGAGGAGAGGAGGCCGTGGTGCATGGCCTTTTCCCTGGTTCTGTTTTCTGGTCATGTTGCCACATGGGGAGCAATGCTTTCTCTATGCTTTTGCCGCATGGCATACAATGCTTCTTCTATGCTTTGCCGCATCGCGGACAATGCTTCTTCAATGCTTCTTCTATGGCTTTTGTTGCATGGTGAGCAAGTCGACCATTCTTTTCTTTTTCCTTTGAGAAGAGTGTGGAAATGAAATCCAAGAAGAAGATGGGATATGGCGAAGGCAGTAATCGTCTCCTCTCATGCCGTTTACTATGCTTTGGAACAATACTGGTTCAGCACCATGCTTGCCATCACTTCCTGTATTCTTCAGGTTCTCTGAACACACATAAAGACAGAATGTCAGTAGTAGCTTCTTTTTATCATTTTTTTTGGCCAGAAAAAGGGAGACATTTTTTTTTGGCCAATGAGACTAGTATTTATCTTGCTCAATGTACTCTCTTGAGTTCTTATCTTCTGTTCCAAACTACTGATCTCATCCTTAGTGTTTCAAGAAGAAGAAGAAGAAGAAGTGCAACAAAATGTGAGTGTTATCATCTGTGTCCTTCTTTACATTCTCTCAGCTCACCTTCTGATTTACTTCTTTTCTGTGCAGGTTTTGTGAAATCTTTTGGGAGGGCATTCCACAAAAGCCCTTTAAATGGCGGACCCTGTTGAAAAATTGTCCTTACATGCTGCTGGAACACCCACAGCACTTGATATGAGTTCGGGTCTCACTCCAGAGTCACTGCCAGCAGTGGTGGTTCCTCAAACGGAGTCACTACATGAGGACTTCTCTCTGTCTCCTGCTCCATGTGATCTGGTAGTGCCACATGCTCAATTACCTGGCTTGGCAACTCATGGTATTGATGGTGTGAATGACGATGAACCGGAGAACAATGGTGTTGGAACAATACCAGGGGTTGATATTGATGGCCGTATCCTTGACAATAATGGTGACGATGATGATGACGACATCCCTTCTGATGAGGATGAATCAGAAGGCAATGACATGGTGTCTGAAAGCAAGGCTGAGCCTGTTGACCAAGGCTCTGGTCGAATCAGTGAGGAAGATTCTCAGCTTTTTCACAGGAGCAAATCAAGTACAAAGCACACAGAGGCCTGGGCTAGAGCCAGATTTGATGCATGGCGGACTCTGCAAAAGAGACCCACCAACCTGTCCATTGAAGAGCTAGGTGACTTAGATATGAAGGAATTAGGAGAAACAGTGTGGATGTTCCTTACCCAAGTTCGAAAGCAGAATGGCAAGGAGTATCCTGCAGAAACGTGTGTATAAACAAACTTAAACCATGTCTCTTTATTCCTAACTGTTAGTTTTCAAATATTTGCTGTTGATTTAGGCTTCATCGATCCGTGAACATGTTGTGAGTTTCATTGCATCATCCTCCTAAACTATGCAGCCCTTCATAGTTAATCTGTGGGCATGTACTGATGTACACAATCTGTGTGGACTTTGGTCAACAGCATTGGAAGTCTGCTCAGGGCCATTGGACGAATTTTGCGCGCTCACCAAGATGCTCGTATTTTACAAACACAGGTGCCTGAGGTTCCTTTCAATGTAATGTCCGATTTCCGGTTCAAAAAGGCTCAGGTCACTGTCAGTGAAACCATATCTCTTGCTAGCAGGCTTGGCACTGGAAGGAGACGTAAACGTGTTGGGGTATTGACTCTTGGTGATGAAGCTGCAATGCTTGCAAAATCCACTTATGTAAATGACACTGCTAAGGGATGCTCCATGCGGTTTGCATACTTCTGCACACGAAACTTCTTCATCCGCGGTTCCACTGCACTTCATGAACTCACAGATCTGGATTTCACCCTAGGCAGTGATGAACATGGTGAATTTCTGCGGTATGTCAAAGTTGCTACTGTAGTATTCCTGAATGATGGTTTCTGGACCATTACCACAATTCTTGCTACTGCAATATATTATGTCACTGAAGTTCTTTTGACTGCAGCATCTATTTTGAGTTTCTGAAAGGACTTTGTTGTGCAGCAGGAACATTGGCTGTCAGTTGATGTGTTGTTTGTCAGTCACAAGGACAGGAAGAGTAGCTTACGAGTCTGCCCTTGTTTCTTCCATCACATCTGTTAGCATTCAATTTTGTAATGTCATTACAGTTGTGGCTTTGCTTACAGCTTTGACAGACGACACAAGAATTTGAAGCCTGACCAGCCAGGCCAGCGAGAAAAGGGTTTCCGTCCAGTCACATGCTACATTGAGGATGTAGTGTCAACTTACAGAGCCATGATAGAACACAGGCCAAAGTGGTCAGACGATGAACCACCACCACATCCTCTGTTTCTAACAGACATCAGGAATCCAACCTCAAGGACTGTGGTATGTCAGGGCTTCTCTTTTGCTGGTGTTTTAGAACATGATGAATTGAACATCTAATGTCTTTTGCATCTGAATATTCAAACAACTATGCTGTTGTGCTGTCATTTCCCATTTTTGTAAAGGCAGCATATAATAAGTTAGTTTTCAGTCATCAGCTTGTGCTGCCCTGGTGTGCAGTGGTATACTCGGATGCCAGTTGGAGTTCGAGCGCTGTCCAGCTGGTTGAAGACAATGTCAAAGGACACTGGTCTTGGGGGAGAGTATTATGCAAACAAGACAGGGCGTGCAACTGGTATAGGAAGGTAATAACATTCTTCATGTAGGACTTCCAGGATTACCAACATAACTTTTGGCCAGGTTCCAACGCTTGTGCTAAATCAAGGACTTATGATCTACTTGCCTTTGTGTGCTGAACTTGCAGGTTACAGTATGCAGGAGTCCCTATTGAGCCAGATGCCATGGGCCCTAGAATTTCTGGAACTTACCCAAAGTATGTCAAGTCATTTGTCAGTGTTGTGATGTATTTCTGTTCTCAACCTTATTGAATGCAAGTATTTTGTACACCTTTTCTGGTGTATTCACACCAATGTGGATGGTCTTATTGGACAGAGATGACCCTGAATTTGAGGGGATACGTGAGAGAGCAATGCAGCGAATTGTATCAGGAGAAGTGGACAAAGCAACAGGAAGATTAGTTGATTGGTCTAAAGCACTGGCACTTGAAATGGAGCTGTCTCAAAAGCCACAGGTAATCATCTGAAGGTTAAGTATTATCAGAGTAGGGTCATCATTTCCATGTTGTAACCCTGAATGTACATACTCTAGTGACTGCTTCATATCCCCTACATTTCTCAAATGTGTCTTTGTTTGTGCTATTGTCCTCATTGAATATCACAGTTATTGAATTTGTTTTGAGTGTTTGTGCAAGGGAACAATTCAAAAAGGCACATCTATGTGTGTTGTAGTGAGGATTTGACACTCAATTGCCTGGATGCGTGGTGGTCATGTGTCCTCACTTCTCCACATGACATCTGGTTGACATGTAGATTTCAGGCACAACATGCATTCAACCAATGGGAGTACAATCTTACAGGCCAGAGCCATGCACAGTGTGCCACTGTCAAGATATTACATATGAAACTGCTGAGCCACAAATGCCCATGGCAGTGACATGCTCTGTTACAGATAATCACAATGCACGCCCTAAGAACGCATATGAGCAACATCGTGCTCTGGTTGACGAGTTAGAGAAAACGAAGGAGAAGTTAATAAGCATTGAACGCAAGCTGCAAGGCCTGGAGTTTGAACATAGTCAAGATTCTGATCAGCTTCCACCACCATATACAGATATTGTTTTTGAATCTACGGAAGGGCGGAAGGTTTATGCCCATAAAGCTGTCTTGGTAAGTCTTTCCTACGGTTTTGGTCAATCATTTTTCTTTCTTTTTGAAAAGTGATTTCATGTCCTGTCAAATGAGTTATGCCAGCAGTGTCTTCCTACAATGTGCAATCCCTGCTGCTGGTTGGTTGGTTAAGTAAGCAACACTAGGACGGTGACCACCAATGTTCTGAGTTTTCTGTCAATGCATGTCTTTGGACAGTATGCAGTAGTGTGTAACATCGATCTTAGCACATGCCCAGTTCTTCTTATGTTTGTGCAGAATTTTGTGAACTTTTCACTGGGATTGCTATCTGGGTAGGCCAACCTTTGAGATGTGTTGTTCAGCTGTACACTACATATGACAGCTTTTTGTTTGATTTGAGAACCCGTTTCATGTAAAGATGATAGACATTCAGAAGCGACGAAAGCCTTTAGGATACATTTAGAGTCATTTTATAGGGGCAGGCCAAAGTTTACACGAATTCCCAGATTCCCTAACAATGGCTGTTATGTTAATGTACAACCAGTGTGGCATCTTTTTCTTGACACTTGCAAGTATATGGGTTGTTGAGCACTTGTATTGCAACAAGTTCTGTGCAGACATGCTACCTTTATTTCTGAGATAAGTAACTGTATATATTGGATTGCCCTGAACTGTAATAGGTGAACCAATCAGAGGTGTTCAAGACCATGTTTAGTGAGCGGATGGGAGAAAGTGACTCCCTAAAGATGGAAATTGGATACCCGGCACTGGATGCTTTTGTGCTGTTCTTTTACAGGGGCAATGTGAACCATCACACACTGAGGACCCACTTGGTTGAGCTCTTGCAAGTTGCAGACAAGTATGGGGTGACAAGTTTGAAGTCCCTATGTGAACAAGAGATACTAAATTCACTTAACCCCAGCAAAGTGCTTGTTACGTATGTTGTTGGCTGGAGACATAATTCTGATGTCGTGAAAGAAGGGGTGATTGCGTATGCTGCAACACAAGTTGATGATGTATCAGGGCTGGAAGGATATGACACTTTCTCAAAGAATTGTCCTGAGGCAGTCATGGAGCTTTATGAGGGGGTGGTAAAACGGTTGAAGCGCAAGAGTCAAGGTGGAGAGGCCCTATTGGCTATAACTGGTAACCTCAGTTAACTCACTTTAGCTATTGGACAGATAGGTACTCCTTGTGGAGGCAGTTCTTTCACAGCATCTTTGGACCACAGTTCATTTGAGTTCAAGATGTTGGAATGAGCTTTACAGAATTGAGGCAAGTCAACATTTGCTTTCTTTCTTATTCCGGTTTCTGGTCAAGCAGTGCTAGCCACCGTTCTGCACTTTTCTGATCATTGTGACTGGTTGGAGGATGGGAAGCAGGTGTGGATGAACACTGTGGAAATACAGAAAGAGACAGTGAAGGGGCTTCTCTCAAGAGGAGGAAGGTATAAGTGCGGCAGCTACAGATTTCCCACCATTTGTTTCAGTGATGATGAGAAGATTCCCAGGCTATTCATTTATTCAGTTTGTGGAAAGCTTTGTACATGACTGAGCACATCAACTAAAACAACTGGCTGTCGTCAGTTTGCAGAACTTCATAGACTTGACTGTTGCTGTTTTGTTCTGGAGGCCCCACAGTTCTATCTCCCTTTCTGGCATTGAATATGGGCATCATCAAGCAATTCCAGGGCCCTGGATCCTGATCTCATCCAGATATGGACGTAGGTTCTTGGCAACATCTTGTATTTCTCTGCAGTTGTCAAATGTACCAGGTGAAGTTTTTCTAATTGTAGATTGGTGGTACTCATCAGTGCTTTGGCTTCCTCAACTAGTGAGGGGGTGAAATGCACATTTTCCAGTGAATGGGTATATATGTCAGGTAGACTTCATCTGTGAATATTGGATAGGTAGGGATCAGTCAGTCATTCAGGTTAGATGGAGTGTGTTGCCCAGGAGCTGCTGTGAGCATATACGGTGCATTTGCAAAATACAGTGGTGGCATGGTTTACCCATTGGGGACAGGGTGCTAAATGCTTAAAAGCTGAGATATCCACAAAGATGGTGCTTTCAGTGTTGAACTTTGTGTGGGGCAAATGAGAACAAAGCTATTGAGGTTGGAACCGGCCCAGATGGTTGAATTCATACAAATCAGGTGCTGGAGTGTTACCGTCCTTAGTATTTGTAGTTTTTTCCTTTGGATGTGCATTGGCAGTTTGTGGTTTAAATCTGCAGTCAAAAGAGGTTTTTTTTTTCGGAAACACTGTTTCTTGGGACCCAAGAACAAAAAACCTTGCTGTATCCTGGAACAGTGTTAAAAACTCAAACAGACTTAGTGTGTTAATTTTCACATGTTCAAAAAAGTCCCATTGACAGAGAGATGTCAACCATGATCAAAAATCTAGAACAATTCCTCCACATTTACTCATTCAAACTGACATCATTATGTATTAAGATTTGGTGAGTAAGCTATGAAATTTCATAGCTTACTCACAAAATCTTGTCCAAATCTATGAATTTTCTCCACAATGTGCTTAATACATAATGATGTCAGTTGAGTATATGCAGCTTGTTCATATTAGAATTGAGTATTATATCAAAGGGTTAGTGAGCATGTGCAAAAGTGTAAAAAGTAGGGTTTCTAGGGTATGACGTATGGTTGTAATATCAAGCTACATATATAAATTTCAGAAACTTAAACTAATTGCATTTATTTTGGTGCACTTGTTCATATCTCATCCTAAAAATACTTTGTGAAAACTTTGATCTTAAAATATGTGTGCATAAGTTGGCGTGAATCAAAAAAATAATAATAAGTGATAACATCTCACAGGTACTTCACCTCCACCCCCTATTTTGGCTTCTACTATTGAGTGCTAATTTTTTCCACATCCCCACCCAGATATATGAAATATTTGACAATTATAAAGTGAAAGACAATTTAAATATCTCCACATAGGGCCAATCATCAAAATAGCCTGCCACTCATTATAACCCTTCGGAGTAGTGTATTGTACACATATTTTGAAGCTCACAATCAATTTCGCATTTCATCCAAAGTATACTTCATTACTCTGCTGTTCATGGAGATGCTCTTAGTACATGAGCTATTATCTTCAGAAGTAAAAAATGCTTTTATTATAATCAACATTCAAGATGCAAAAGCATGATGCAATACACCAATAGCATTTGACATACACAAATGATTTTGAGTAAGTTGGTTAGGAATCGCAGTCCTGTTTTTATATTAACCCCATTACCATCACATATGAATCAAATCATGTATTCTGCACACATCCAAGAGTTTAATGTGAAAGGAGGTGGCAACCATCCTTTGGCAGTTCTAAAATTAAATTAAAACTATCCCCAGGAAAAAACTGTGAACCTAGTTCCAGATCTGGTTCTTCAAAAAAAAAAGTTCCAGTTCAGGTTCCAATTTTGATTATGCAAATCAGACCCAGTTCCCATCAAATTCTTACTAACACAGAACAGAACAGGACAGAACAGCTGGTAACTGACAGTTAACATCCAGTTCAAGTCACTTTTATTTATTTTAAAAAAAAAACATGTTTTTCAAAAACCTCAAACCCAGTTCCAATACCACACCTAAATAGAACCAGAAACCCATTTCTGGGTCCAAAAATCAGGTCTCCATTCATGTTCTGGTTCCCAAAATCAGACCTTGCTTGTTCCAGTTCAGTTCCTGCTGACCAGAACCAGTAATTCTCAGCTGCCAAACAGCTGCCATGCCTTGCAACAACATTAAACATTGAAGATGTCATGACCAAAATAATAAGTCTCCTGGGAATCGACAAATCTCCATACTCATGATTATGAAAGGCTGTGAACAAGGGTAAACTTCTCCTTGCTCTCAAAGAAAGACTTCTAGGTAAAGCACTTTCCAAACCAGTATGGAGGACCAACACAGGAGGGAAGAACAAATGAAGAAACAATAAAACAAGCAATATGAACAAAAGTGACAGTCTCTCACTTGTTCAGGGACCATATAAGAATAAGACTTCATGACAGGGTGCATTCTTTTAGTATAGAAGAAGGGCATAACCTGAGAAACCTCCTGGGAGAGGAGGGCTTATCTTGAGAACATTCCAGGATTTTGAGATACCTGTCCTGAGGCTATCTTGAGGCTGGTAGGTTCCATGGAAAGTATTGAGAGTCTCAAAACATTTGAAAGGTTTGAAACAACAGAGCCTTTGCTAGTTACAGAACCTCTCAGATTGGATTCAGATTCAGAATGGACCAAATCCATTTGACCAATCCCAGAAAAGCGGATATGCTGACTAATGACTAGCATCATCACACAGGCACACCATAGGTTCCAACTAAAATAATAGGTTTAAACCTCCACACAAAAGGCCCATATAAATGTGCCAATACAAGGAAAATTTGGTGAACAGATTTTTCACAGGATTCTAAATATCCAGCAATCTCCTTAAAATAAACTTACATCATAACCTCCTGAGCACTTCAAGTAGGCAACCAAATTTAAGACTGGGCTTCATGACAACTTAACTGTCTTCTGTCAAGGTTGGACCACAAACAGGAGAATTCTTCATATTAAAGACAATACTCATCAGCCAGGCAACAATCCCTTCACCTAAAAGCACAGTGTGTGATAAGATCCAAACCACCCAGTTTACATCTCAAAACACACATCTCTGGATCAGGGGGGCGAAAGGATCTGAAAGTGTTTTAGGACAGCCATCTCAGAGAAGACAGTGTTACAGGTTACGCTGGAGAGAGAAAGATGGTTGGACTCCAAACTTCCAAACATCACAGACATAGATACTAAACAGTTGGGATTCCCAAAGGCTGAATGGTCTTCACTACAGTGTATGTTGCGGTAATTCTGACCTTAACATTGACTGAATAGCACCTGACATCTAAGGGGGGAAGGCCCAGATGAATCCTGATATTGAAGTTTCTAGTCATGGAATACACAGAGAGCCCAGAGCACAGTTTGACCAAAAGGAAAACATACCCAAGAAACTATTGCATCATGTCTGGAAGAGGGTTAAACGCCAGAGATTCCATCAAGATTAGCTCCTTGATATGTTCCTCTGTGAAGGAAGGCTGCTCAAAGTCAAACTCAAAGGGAGCTTGACTTGCTGGTTCATCATTAATGTCATGAAGAGTAGCAAGGTAAGGGTGGCTTAAAGCCTGTTCCACTGCAATAACCATCAGACACAGAGCATACACCTAAGTTAGCTTATTCAGGCTTGTTATATGATCCATTCTAGAACGCAATGGGATAAGAATGACCATTTCACAAACCACAGGCCTAAACAACCTATAATTGACCACATATAGTAAGAAATATCTATAACAACAGTGAGAATTACTACCACAAAAAGAGACAGAAACTTTGAGACCACCAGAACATGTGCAAAGTAAAACTCATATACAAACATTAAAAACGAAAAAACCCTGTAGATGGTGAATCACATCCTAGGAGACTGGCAGGCGAATGTCATGGAGGAAGGAGGAGAACAGGAAGAAGAGAAGACAGGAAAGGGCAACCCCATGGGTAAGAACTCTAAGAGGCAAAGACCAAGAACCAGTGCAAGAGCAACCATAGAACTCTGAAGGCTAGTATAATTTCACTAGCCTAGCATTAGCTAAATGCTAAGACTTCAGAAGATGGCTTTGTAAGTGTACAAGACACTGAAAAGAGCCATACAACTGGGCTCAAGGGACATAGAAGATTAAAAAAACAAAGAACAGCACATGACAATACTGTAGTCTTGATGCTTACTCTGCACAATGCAAAATGAACCAACTTTTGATGGGCAGTGGATGGCTACTAACACTAACTAAATTCGTTATGGGCAATTAGGTTGAGCAAACAAACCTTCTGAGAGCTTTAGCATGGAGTCTTCACAATCAAAGAACAGTGAAAGACAGAGGAGAAAAATCCAAAGAAATGTGACAAATACACACAAGACAAGGTACTACCCAAGATGGCTATCAGAGAAGCCCATGCAAACAACTGTCATTCTGTTTAACATTGTCTGAGAAAACCAAAATCTGAGATGCCAGAAAACATAGAAGCAGTTATCATCGTGTTTGACAGACAGTCCAGCAAGAGGAATAGAGACAATGAGAGACTGACCTGTGATTCGTCCAGCAGGATCAAATCTAAGCATGTGCTCAATAAGATCAACAGCAGCAGGTTGCAGGTTTGGATACTTTTGAGCCAAAGGTTTTCGTGGATACCGTGGCAGCTGCCGAATGTAGCGTCTTGCATTATCACTACGCAAGAATCCAAGGTCATGGTCCTGGGGAGAACCTATCAACTGCCAGCATGACGTGCAAGAGTTTTAAAAACAAAAAACAAAGTAGTCCAGGCTCGGGTAAGTGAGTCTAAGGAACAATGCGTTGGGTGCCCTGACCAGAGTGACAACCTTAGCACTGACCAACTGGGTTGACATCTTGCAGGCATCCTTGATGAAACTGTTTCAGCAAACTTTTGCAAACGGGCAGAAAGGACCAAAGTTATAATACTGAAAATCATCATTCTGAACCAAATCCTGTTAAGAGAAAGCACTTTGCAGCTATACTTGTAGAACAACCTTAAGAAATCACTTGGACCACCATATGGATGTAAGTTAGGCTCCTTACTTCTGTTATGAGACGAAGCTGCTGCACATAGTCTCTACCAGGGAATAAGGGCTCTCGGTTCAGCAGCTCCATGAATATGCACCCAACTGACCATACGTCAATAGCAGCAGTGTATTCTGAGCAGTTGAGAAGCAATTCAGGTGCCCGATACCAGCGAGTAACAACATACTCAGTCATGAAGTCTGTCTCTGAGGTGGTACGAGCCAGTCCAAAGTCACAAATCTTCAAATCACAATTTGCATTCAGGAGCAAGTTACTTGGTTTTAGGTCCCGATGCAAGACATTTGCTGAATGTATGTACTTCAGCCCCCGCAACAACTGGTACAGGAAATACTGCAGAGACAATATTGAACTGTCAAAATTACATGTTACAAGAAACTCAGGCAGTGAATAGGTTTCCTTTCTGGAAGCAAGTTGAATTCAACAGCACTTTCATCTCATCTCTAACGCATCATTATCATCTTGAGCAGAACATCTTCTCATCAGATGTCTAAGAGTCATTACCACCATGTAGAAACCCAAATCTGAAACTGACATTACAAACACAAATCTAGAGAAGGTTTAACTCTCAACTGCAATACGTCTGGCGTGCATCCACAAACGTTAAACATTTTCAAAACACTCACTTAGGATTTGCCTGCTTCTAAAAACAACATTAGTTACTCACTGCAACACATGTCTGCCAATGGTTTCATTCTGGAAGGATTGTTTTCTGAAAGATCTGTCCACTGCTAGGTTATCATGTTGTGAAACTTGTCTAAGAGGAGATTGTTGGAATACTCACATTTCAGCTATCCTGACATTCTCACACAAATTCAAGGCTAAGAAGCACAATCTGCACTAAACCCAGGTGTTATGAACTGCTACTCTCAGAAGTGATCAGATGCCTGACCATTTCTAAAGGAATCCTGAATATGTGGCCAGTGTTTGGGATCTGGACTACTAAGCTTTTGGCAATTTTGCTGGAAATAACATCACAAAAACTCATACAAACGGACCTAGATTCGGGAATTATTTTGAAACTTTGATCATTTATTCCCCAAGCTCACCCTACTGGTGATTGGTTAGCCTGGCTGCAAGCAAAGTTCTATATGCCACAAATGCACCACCTAGATTGTGAATCTCATTAGAATAGAAAGAAACTAAAACTTAGGAACCCTCAATGAGAACTACCTATTCCCTCTAATTGGAGCATGCTGAAAGCCAATGGCATGTGGCTAGTGATACATATGGACTACTGAAACACTGCCAAAATTAGGTGAAGAACAAGCTATGAGACATGTTTTCATTTGCCCGTGTTTGTTTCTGCAACCCCATGTTCTTCCTAATTGTTGTGCCTAAATTGCAATCATGCACATAATCAGATGGCACATCCAGTATCTATAACCATGAGCCAAGGGTTTGATTGTACCGCACACCTGACAATGGTCCTCTGTCAAAGCCTGGTTGGATCGAATGATCTGATGAAGATCTGTATCCATGAGCTCGTATACAATATATACATCATTAAAATTGTCTAGTGTAGGAGGTCTTATAATGTCCCTAATTGCAATCACCTGGTCCACAAACAACCCAATTTCAGCTTTCTGCCCCTATAATACAATTATGTTGCTTTTAAAGACCCAACAGGACAGGGGATTATAAAGAGATGTGTTCAAATTGGTTCAAGTGGTATATTTCTATCGGTCTCAGTAGGGAGGTGAAATCATGCAGATCTATATGCAACCAACTTGTCCTGACGTCTCAATGAGAAGTCTACTTAAGAAGAAATGCCTTTTACATACTGGTCCCACTCAATAGATCTGATTGTCTGGTAACCAATGCATCACTCTATGACAAGCTTGAATGCCAGACATAATAAACTAAGTGGCACCCAGGAAATTTGGCACATCACAATTGAAGATATTGGAAAGTCAACCAACAAAGATGAGTGGCTACATTCTCATGGTCCATATGTCGCAACAGCTTGATTTCTCGAAGAGTGCGTTTGGCATCAATCCTGTTATCAAATGCATTCCCAATCTTCTTGATAGCCACCTCTTCACCAGTCTCAGAATTGAGTGCCGAGCTTTACACACCGAACAACCAACCCACTATATGAGCTCAACCATCTCATCTCAGTCACCAGTTCTAAGCATGGATCCCACTTGATACTTTTCTCTATGATTGGATGAAAAGACAAATGAGAGTAGCCAGATCTTTAAAGGGCCATCCCATGTGCAAACCTAGCACATGACTTTTGTAATCAAGGTAATATTCATGGCTGTTCAGCCCCAAAACTAAGGGGGTATTTTGAAGTGGTACAGCCAAAGCTGAGCAAACTGCATGAGAAAGGCTGAGCTAGGTTATGAAGTTTTACAAGAATGTGCAGAAAGTTGAAGAGTGTCAATCCTGATATCTGTTGAACATAAGGATTGAGAATATATAAGTGGCCAGGACAAAATCCTAAGGTAAAACACATGATTTAGTGCCATCAGATTGCCATGATGTCTCCCAAATCTCATCCCAGATACCAGAGTCTCAGTATTTGTGAATTCTAGCTCCAAAATAAATCTACCAAGATCTGCTCAAAGAACACCAAGAACATTGACCTCATATATTTCACCTGCAACATTCCATCATTTACTCTGGAGGCATTCTCTCTGGAAAGCCTTAAAATAATAGAAGCTCTCAGTGCTCAAGAGTACTGAGCATAGAAACCTCACTGTATACTAGATTTGCAATCCAGAAACATTTGGAAGTTTAGTTGTTGCATTGTAGTGAAATATGCGTGCAGAGTCTAGAGTTAATAGGAAATTCCCTCAAACAAAGTTGTGGTAGATACAAAAGGCTTCAGTGGTTCTAGCTTCCAAACCCCCAACTATCTTACAGGGAACAGATAAAATCACCAGAGAGAACAGCAGTTCCATGGCAACAAATTGAGACCATAGAATCCATCCATCATCGAGTCATGGGGTGCCCTGGAACACTAAAATGACAAGAGTGATACAAAGAGAAAGAAGAAAATGCTGAACCACAAGGACAAGACATACTGGAGTCAAAAATTCAAGAACAAAAGATGCTCTGTTTAAGCTTCGGTAGTATTCTTCAAATTCCGGCTTTCTCAATCAATCAATCATAGAAAAATGCGCTCTGTGATTACAATTTTCCCACTTGCAGACACAACATCCGGCAGACAGACTAGATCATTGGACACTGCAAACAACAATATTTCCAGACGCATTGTGAAGACAAGATCAAACCCTGATCGATCATCTCATGAAACAAAAAGAGAGGGAAGAGGACCAAAAATAAATAAAAATTTCAATAGCAAACAAGAGCCAAGAAGAAGCAGGGTTGAAGAATAAAAGCCTAAGCTCTTTCCATTTCCAATTCTAGCTGCCAAACCTCTGAAAAGGAAAAAAAGAGACACAGTAACAGAACCGCAAAAAGCAGCAGAAGCTCCATAGACCACAGCACATGTGTGTTCTAGCCAGACCTCGACGTACACCAGCAGCAACAAGGCAAATAAGCCTTTAAAGCAAAAACTGGAAGTTCCGTCTTCCTCGAGTTGTTCTAGTTCCCAAAACGTTTGGACACAGACAATAGAAGCTCCATGGAAACGAGTTCTAGTTCTGGACATATCCCCCCGGTCTAGAAGACCCCATAACCGACATCTAAAACAGCAAACACCTGCCCAAAAAAAAACAAAGGAACAAAACAACAACAGAGAAGAGGAGGAGAAGGAGGCATCGGAGGCATGGGAGGGCGGAGGGGAAAAGAATGAATACACACCAGACAATGCCGTAAGCGCCGCGGCCGATGGGACGAATAGGAGGTACGTACTTGGCGGAGACTTCGAAAGAATTGCCGAAGATGTTATATTGCGTATACTGACCATCGTGTGTGGACACTCCCGATATACACGATCCACTGTCCTCTGTCGTTTCCATGGCACTACTCCCCCCTCCTCCACCATCTCCTCCGTGGTCTCCTTCCGTCCTCTCCGCCATAGCCATCGCTGCTTTTCTCTGTCTTCTATCCCGCTGAGCGCGGCCGCATTGCGCCACTCCCCAATCCGTCTCGTCTCTTGCGTTGGTGTCGAAGAAGCTTACACCCGATCATCATCATCATCCACCATCCATGAGGGCCACCGATTATGTATGAACCCATTATTCTCATCCACGAAGATGGAGAGAAAATTACAACCCCACCCCCCACCCCCCCAACATCATCCATCAAGAAGACTTGAATATATAGTTTTTTAAAATTAAAATCTTAAGGGTTTTGTGATGTAGTCAAAGTGGCCATCCATCCAGAAAATAATTTAGCCAAATTGCACCCACTAGGGTGTATTGAATTCAACTTCATGTATGAAGCTCACACTCACATTTTCCTACCTTTCATCCATGGATGAAAGTTGTGTTTACCACACCAAGCCCAATAACCAATTGATACTAGTTCCCGTGGTTAAGGATTTTTAGGTTTAAGGTTTTGGTAATGGCTTTTGGAGCAATCTTTGAGTTGGGAATCTCATGTTCTCAAAACATCATGAAATAGTAAAAAATACATCAAAGATGGAATGTGTCCAACATGACCCACAAATGGTGAATGCTTTATTAAAACTCCATCCAAATCCATAAAACATTGCTCGATTGCAATGTCAATATTTTTTCAATTTTAATTTCAATTTCAATTTATTTGTTATGTTATCACAATTGTTGAATACAAAACCATGTTGTTGCAAAATAATTTTATTGTTGATAATCAACATATTATCTAGGTCCATGTGGAGACATATTGGCAGTCCATGCATGGAAATTGGGACCATTGTAAAGGACATTAAAACCTCACATTTTGTAACCATTTTTGTTTTATAAGCATTTTGTTTTACATGTAACAAACTTTTATCCCAAAAAGAGAAGCTAAACATTTTTAAAGTATTACAATCTATGAAGGGTTACAATATTAGGGTTATATGTTGAATTATTATTTTTAAATATTTTTCATTCTTGTCGTGCGAATACATATCATCATACAACATACATCGCTGACATACCATATTCACATACGCACACATAAACACATAACATGGACGAGAGCATACACAAATACCTGTGTACCACAACTGAAAATGTCACAAAAAAGATCTACTATCATAAAACTTGTGATGCAAACACGTATAGTCAAGCCAAACCCACTCCACTTAGAGAATCCAAGTCGATGTTAATAGGACACCATAGCTCGAAGCTCCACTAACTCCAACTACTCCCGACGCTCTAGGCTCAACTCAAAGAATGTAGTTCTTTGAGCCCTTTCTCACACTTTATACCCCCACTCACAACATGAAGGTGGGTCCTACCAAAAGAACCACTCTCCTCTAACCCTAAGCCTGGAAACCCTAAGTAGGCACTACTCATTATCATAGCACACTATATGTTATAGCTAACACACATATGGTCATGACATTCTTATCTATGATGAAGTTGTGTAAGTGGAATGCTTGTAAGCAAGTCATGTGTGTTCATATTACTTGCATTCAAATGTTGACAATGTTCATAACATTTTACATCAATCTGGTAAGATTTGAACATTTTGGGAGATGAAAGACTAGCAAATTGCTTGTCTTTCTTCTAATGTGTCATAATGTATTTGTGTGTAAAAGCTTGTACTAATGACTAAATGACTCGTGTTGCATTTATGTTTTTTTAAATGTTAAACATTGTATTTTATTCAAAAAAAATCATTTTCATCAAGAGTTAAAACCATTCAAAATGGAGATATGAATTTTAAATTTGTTTGTATTGCAACAATACATTTTTAAGTAATTAACATTTATATTATCTAAACAAGTTCACATTCGTGATATAATTCATGGGGGTGGTTATGTAATCATCATTTTTATTTTTTTCCAATAACAAGATAGTGTTTTTGTCAATTTAGCCATTAATTAAATACATGTTAAATACCCAAAATCAACATTACATAAACTTCACAATGATAATGTGTTTTAACATTGTGAAGTGAATTTCTTCAACTTTGTATCACAAAAATAAAACATTATTGTTTTTATATTTTAGGTTTTTTTAGAGTTTTTTTCACCTTGAAGTTATAATATAATTTTAAACAAGAAATTGGAACAACTATACAATGTTGGATTACATCAAATTTGGACAATGAACAATGTTTAAAATGTTGATTTGTTAATAGGAGATTTGGTTCGTGATGTTCTTGTATATGAATAACTCCATGTGCCACCATTTATGGAATTGAAACACATTTTAAACTTGGGAAAATATGGAATTGTAAACTTAAATTTAGACGAAGGAATCACTAGGGGATCACTTATGAAGATGCATTAAATATGATCAATCTTGGCATTAGTTTATGTACTAACCAATTTCAAATCCTTTTATTGGTGCACTCTACTCATTTGGTATATATATATATATATATATATTCAAATTTTTTGTTCAATTTTTTTATCATATATGGATCAAATCACCTTTCAAATTATAATCATTTGTCCACTTTTAGATAGGGATATTAGAAATATATAGAAGGAAAAAATCACATAAATTTTAGTCTTAACACCAATTGGTTAATTTGGGTTGGAATATTTAGCCAATGCAAGGGAGACAAACAATATTAAATCTACCAAATCAAATAATTGGAATAACTTGTAAAATGTGTAATCATAAGGTTTTTGTTATGTATTGTATAATTTAGGTTTGCATATGTTGAGTTACACCCAAAAAAAACCATTTCAAAGACATCAAATGAATTGAATTTCTTACTATAACATAAAAATTTCAATTTGGATGATGTCAATTAGTTTGTGGTTGATTTTTACTATGAAAAAAATTGGAGAATATATTTTAAATAGGTATTGGATCAAAATGACCCAAGTTGATGAATACCTTGAATATGTATATATGAAGATTATAACACAATATAATTATTAGAACATAAATCCATTAAACATTAAATTTCACTCTACAAATCAAACCAATAGTTTGTTTTTTTTTTTTTGACTCATGGCCACCTTGCATGTAGTTGTTAAAATCACCATTAAACCATGTTAAATGTCACTTATTATAAATCGACCTTCCAATTAACATGATGCACCTTAGAATAAGGTTAGGCAATAATGTTTTCCCCATTGTAGTGGAAAAATGAGCATTTTGAAAATGAAAATTTTAATCTTTTAATAAGACATCTACCAAAAAAATAATCATATTTAATTAGTGCCATACTGAAATATTTATATTATTTTGGATTTGCACTTTAAGTTTGGTTTGTTTGATTATGTCATCAAGTTTCGACATTTATAATTAAATTAATTTATCAAAATTTTATTTAATTATTTTAGATGACTGAAAATTTTAAGCTAATGATTAAATCCTTTCTAAACCCAAAACACAATTTCCATGTAATTATGGATTTTTATATTAAAACCAAAAAATATAACAATCATTCAAACAAACATAATGACTTAAATGAAACGTGTTTCAACATTGGTATCAATGATAATTCCTCAATATGAACGTGTAATGAAAAAAATTCAAACACCATTTGTGTTCCATATTTATGTACAATAAGGTCCAAGTGGCAAGAGTTTCAAGAGGCATAAAAATATATTGATGTTGAAACTTGAAGTCTAACAATGATATTCAAGACAATATTCTATTGCCCATAAAACTCTATAATTTTGCACATCCAATGCATGTAATGGAATTTGCAAACACCCTAAAGCCCAGTGGGGACACTTAGTGTAAAATTTAGGATTTACATGTGTCAAGCAACCATTTTTATGGGGATATTATGTAATTGTCCAACCTATTTTTTATCACCCTCTTATTATCTAATATTTTAATATATACATATAAAAGCCACCCTATATTACTTATATTCTATTTTTAAAGATTATTACATACCCTACATTATAATTAAATTGATTATTTGAATAAAATGTACCCTATTTTGAAATTAATTAATTTATAATTTTTATCTAACAACCAATATATTGCACCCTATACTTTTACTCATGTATTTTTTTAAAAAAATTACTAGTGTCCCCCCTGGGCTCAAGGCCCAAGCAATGAAAACAATGATTATCAAATACTTAAATATTATTGGTTGTTTTAACCCAATTTTTAATTGAAGTTTCCATGTTTTTAATCTAAAATGTTTCTCTACCTTGCACTCTTTAATATTGAAGGATGCAAAAAAAGCTAAACATCCCACCAATTGACAAATGAAGATCACAAGATAGTCCCAATACATATATATTAAAATTTTAACATCATGAACATTAATTCATAACAACATCACAAACTTACAATATCATGAAATTTTAATAAAATCCCTGTGAAAATCATAAAATAATATGTCCATGCAAAATTTGTGGGTTTCAAAATGAATAAATGACAAATATATTTGTATGATTTTTGTACGAACTTATGAAAATCGAATTTTACACAAAATTTGTACAAACCTATGAAGCTTCGTAAATTTATCATGAATGGATACATGATTATAATTTCCATACAAAATGTAATCAACTTTCATCTAATATGTGTAAACGATTCCATGAATAGTTCACACTACTCTTATTATCCAAAAAAAGTTACCATGAAATGATCTACCCAAAAGTTCACATTCAATACATCACAAATTTACCAAGCTTCACATGTTTGTTCAAATTTCATGCGAAAGCTGGAAAAGTGGCAGTTGTCACAAGGTGAAGGGATTCTTATTTGCAATTGCTAGCTAGTTAGACAATTGTTCAACCTTTTTTTGAAAAGAAGATGGTTTTCACTGGGGCTCTCCCTTCTTCGAGCAACTTGGGCAAAGTGGATCCATTGTCCCAGCTATCAAGGAAGGTGGGCACAGCTTCCTTAAAATTCATCCATTGTCAAATATATCTAAATCGTCCATCCATTAAGACATTAGCCCAACTTTATGTATTTAATCCATAGAAGAAGGAAAAAAAAATTTGATGGAAAAAAATACGAAAATCTACCCCTAAATATGGATTTGTTTTAATCAAGAAAAACCTCATATTTGAAAAGCATTTTATCATATCTCTTTATTTGGGAATGGGCAAACAAATTCCACTTTGAAACTATCCAAATGAGCACAAGTTATGAAACCTAAAATTGTCTTCCCTAAACCAACTTCAATGAATCATCCTCCCTAGAATTCCATAAGTTTTCACTTTGTGGATGAAAAAAAAATTCATTCTCCTGAAGGGTCATTCATCCTTATTGGACGGTCGAAATGCGCGTCATCCAGCACCTTTCCTCCCAAAATATCACACGTCCAAATTCCAGTTATTATTACTATTTTATTTTATTTTGTTTTTTTGGTGTCTTCTATTTATTTTTAAATTTTTTTGGTGTCTTGGGAATCTCAATATTTTTTTTAGGAATTTTTTTGTTTGTAGCCAAAGTGGCTATCATCCATGGAAAAGATGACAGTAGAAAAAAGTGGCGTCATCCCTAGGATGATTTAGCCAAATCTGGATATTAACCAGAAATAAAGTACAAATCTTTATCATCCATTTTTTATTTTTTTTGGCTACACAATGAAACATAATATTATACTACGAATCTGGCGATTTTTCCTTTTTTTTTTGGGGTCAGCAAAATCTTTGCACGGATGAGTAGTCTCTTTCTATGGGCAGAGCCAATAAAACCCTACTATAATTTCTTTTTTTTTTCTCGCTCCTGGCGACTGAAAACCTTCAACACCACTTCTTTTTCGATTTAATTTTTTTTTAAATTCTCTTTTTGGCAAAAATATCGCCAGTAAAATAGACGCTGCTTGGGACGCAAGGCATCGCCGCCTGCGCTTGTGTGTCGTCGAGTTCTCACTCTCTCTCTTTCGTCGTCTCTGCCGCGCCATCGCCAGCCCTTTAAATCTCCCTTTTGCAGCATCTCTTGAGCGAAATTCAGACAGGGAGATTCTATTTTTTTTGAGTTTCTGGTGCACATAAGTGCTGCGATTCTGTTTGTTGAAGGATCGGTGCGATCGAAGTCGGAAGTACACATTATTGATCATCGTAACAACAAGAAGGTGTGTTTTTTTAGTCGAGCAAGAAGGGAAAGGAGGTGTTCCAGGTTTGAGTTCGCTGGCTTTTTTTCTTCGTTTTTAGTGCACATAAGTGTTGTGGTTCTGGTTGCTGAAGGATCGGCGAGATCGAATTCGGAAGGAGAAATTATTGATCATCACAGACAGAAAAGCCTTTGTTTATTTTAATTTATTTATTTCCTTCTTTGGTCGAGGAGGAATAAGGGAAAGAGAGAGGGTTTTAGTTTGAGATTGCTGGCTTTTTTGGCGTTCTGTAGTGCACATAAGTGCTGTGTTTCTGTTTGCGTAAGGATTGGTGAGATCGAAGTCGGAAGGAGAATTTTTTGATCGTCACAGAAGAAGAACTTTGTTGTTTTTTCTTTTCTTTTGTCGAGGAAGAAAGGAAAAGGAGTAAAGAAGGCTGTTGATTTAAGAGTTCTTTGAAGAAGAAGGAAGAGAAGAACATGGAGCCAGCGGCTGCTGTGTCGCCGGCGGTGCCAACGATACCGGTAACGGGAGTCGCGTCTCCAGTTCCCCCGTCACCGGCTCGCCAACTCTTCTCCCGCGGACAAGAAATCGTCGGAGCTGCGTTGATGAACAAGCGGCCGTGGTCGGAAATGGTAGACCGGTCTACATTCGCGAAGCCTGAGTCTCTGAATGACGCGATTTCGCGACTGCACAAGAATCTTAATTACTTTCGCATCAATTACGGCATTCTGCTGCTTGTCGTTGTGGCATTGAGTCTACTGGCGAATCCATCCTCCATCTTTTTCATAGCACTCGTTCTGGCAGGATGGACTTACCTTTTTCTGGTGCGCAAGGAGCCGTTGATTGTTTTCGGGAGGACGTTCAGCGAGCGCGAAGTTGTGCTCTCCATGACTGGGATCTCCATCCCGCTCATCGTTTTCTCAGGCATTGCCAGTGTTCTTCTCTCTGCTGGCCTCATAGGATTGGGTCTCATTGCTGCTCACGGTGCTTTCAAAGTGCCCGATGACCTCTTCCTCCTCGACGACGACCAGGAACCAGCAGCTTCTTCAGGCGGCAGTTTCTTCCCTGCCTTCTTCTTGGGCAGCACTGGCGCTGGTGGGTCTTTACCGGTCGCTATGTCTCGCGTGTAAGGCATAAACGGTGTCGTAACCCTTCAAGGCTGTGCTCTACAGCTGGGTGAATATAGACCCTCCAAGCAGCTGAACCAGATGTAATTTAGGGTTTGATCTGAAAGGGCCATTTCCTTATGAGAGGGTCATGAGAACTTTTCAGGAGTTAGTAAGGGATTTAGTTTAGGATTTAAATCTGAAGTTGGCAAGCGAACATTGGAGGTTGACAGGTTTGCTTCTAACCTGAGTGGTTCTTGTATAGCGGACTTCCCACACAATTCAATTTGATTTTGATGATTTGATCTAAGCCTTGCTTTTCATCTCCCACGAGTTTTGCTATGGTTTGTTTTCTCTTTATGTGAGTAGTAGCAAGACTATCACTGCGAACATCTTCACTGGGTCTATGTTGGAGTCATATGTGGTGAAATTGCACAACGCTCTAGTTTCTTGCAGAGCTTCAGCAAGCCCTAGTTCATTTTTTGCTGGAGGGTAGGTGGATTCATACCAACCTTCCACAAACAGAATCAGTTATCAGGGTTTTGGGTCATGTGTACAAGCTTGAAATATGTTGGCCAGCTGAACAAGCTTCAGACATATGTGTGGTAAATTGTATTTGGCACACACCCAGAATTGAAGATTGTGCTATTTGAACTTTTTTTTTAGGCTTTGCTACAGCACTTGCTACCAGTTAAGGCCTCTCTCTCTACCCTCTCCAAGAATGATCATCTCCAGCGCTCCTACCTTTTCCCCTGCTCCTAGTCCCTACCAGTGACCAGTTCATTGTCTTATACTCAACTTGTTGATTCTTCCATGTGCTGTAACTGGAGTCTTGTTTGCTTCGGTTGGAGTCTCATGTGCTGTGAGCGGTCACATAGTTGGTCTTGCTATTTGAGAGCCCAATGTATCCTAGGTAGTGCAATGACACATTATATTTGAAGGTAGACATTCCTTTATGGCACAAGCTCTTGATCTTTTTTGAGAAGACTTCTGTATGAGATGGTTCTTGTGGCATCACAAGCAAATGCCTAACCTTGGAAGTTGTGAAGTGTGCAGCAAGACAAACTTAAGCTGTCAGTTGTCAGTTGAGCCCATTTAGGCAGGTGCTCTTACAACGCAAGACACTTGTGAATGTGTGGGCCCCTTGGGTAAGAAAAACCATACCTGCCAACAAGTTACACTCTCTACTACTCAGCTAGGGACTAGATTCAGAACTGGGGATGCAACTGAAAATCACAGTATATACATATATAGCCAAAAATCTAAAATGATGATTACATATTTGTATTTCATAGATTTGGCTAAATCTTCCTAGGGATGATTGCCCACTTTTTATACACCTTTCCTATTGATTGTTGCCACTTTGGCTATTAACCAAAATTGCTTTTTTTTAAATAGTACTTTGCAAAACAAAACTAATAATAAATCCTAAAAGATTTTTTTGAAGGGGGCGTATATCCTCCACCAATGTGGATTATTGATAAGTTTCTTTGTTGTCATACTTGGCCTATGATTTTGTTTGCCTTCTACGGTCTCAAAGATCATGTAAAAAGGTGCATATGGGATTGTGCCATTGTAAATATTTTTGTCTTTTCAATAAAATTCCATTTTCGTTTGTTAGGTTTTGTTGTAAGGTATCATGCCCTCAAACAATGTGGTGGAAAAGCTTGACTTCATTTTTCACATTCTTTAAATGGGATGTCCAACTATTTATATTGGAGGCATTAGATAAAACATAATTGCACATTTATAAAATGTATTTCATGTGTTATCATGTTAGTGATTACAACTATCGTTATTAACACATATCAAGTAAATGACATATCATTGTTGAATGGTGCATATCGTCCAAATCAAAACAACATTCATTTACAAACAAACAAGAATCCAAGCTCAAAACACAATAGAAAATCACACAAAACTATGTGCACATGGCAAGTTTATATGATATTGGAAACATTTATGACTTGAAAATAAACTTGTGTTACATCATGTTAAACTGTGGAATTCAACAACCTATCAAGGAAAAAAGTTGTAGAATATATATAAGAATAAAAAGAAAAAGAAAACACATGACAGTAAAACTTGTTTATTGTTTACCTACCATTTCACAACAACTACCATCTTGCAGAAGCTACCATCACACAACAACTACCATCATGCAATAGGTATCATCCTACAAAAGTTATTATCATGCACATATTGTCATTTGTATACTTAAAAAAAGACCCCCAACTATTCACAAACCTCTTATAATTGTTGCCTACCATCTATAGCACCTAAAGACCGTTTTGTGTCTAATGCCTATGGTCTACACAACTTATAGACCTTTTATGGCTACTGCTTACCATCTATAACAATGTTACCTTCCCTGCAAACCTTAAATATCATATCTACTTCCTTGTTGCTACCTTTTAATGGCAGCTATTGTTTTGTGGCAAAAGGCATAGTAGTGACATACAAAATACACGTATTTTTTGAAGGTGCTCAAAAAGAAGTATTTTCAAGTATTTTTTTAAAAGCCTAAAAAAACGTATAATACGCATATGTTTGAATCGAATTGAGAGTATGTCACTACTATAGCAAAAGGTACTTTCTATTCTAGAAACAAAAAACACAAAAGAGAATATTTTATTACTCTTGTAAAATAAACAAAACATTATGCAATTTTAGTGTTTACTAGCTTGCCTCACTGTTTAACATACTCCAAATTAAAAAAATTTAAAAAATATGATATATATTTAACCATTTTTCATTATAAGAATTAAAGTACAAGATACGTCCATACCAATGTTGGGCGATTTTCAAATGTTGACCTGGTTTTCAATCTAGTTTTTAACCTAGTTCTCACAATGAGAATCGATCAACATTAATGTGAAAATTGGATTGAAAACCAACCTTAGGTTTTCACATAACCAAGAACCAGTCATGAGAATTGGTGCAAATGTATACATATATATTTTTTTGGAAAACCAAACAAGTTTTTTCATAAAATTCAAATCTAGTTATCAGAATTCTTTGTATATTTATTGGTTCCTCTTGTTTTTCTTCTCACTTGGGACTGCTATTCTTCTCATGTTTTTTTTTTTTTTTCATTCATACTGTTATTATTTTTCTCCCATTATCATTATTTTTTTCCTAATACTATTACTTTTTTTACTACTATTATTGTTATCCTATAAATAATTTTTTTCTTTTGATATTACTCTTCTATTACTTTCTTCACATGGTGTTGCTCTTTCCATGTGATGAATTCATTTAATTATTAATTATTTAATTATTAAAATTAATTTTAATTGATGAAAATTTTAATAATTAGATTGTGAAAACCGGATGTGAAAATTGATTGTTGTTGTAGATATGGAAACACCATGTTTTAGGTGTATCAAAATACATTATTTTCACAATTTATTTGATAATCGGGTGAATTGGAAAAAATAAAAATTTGATAACCCGACCAATTTTCACCAGCCAAAAAAAAATATATATATATATATATATATATATATATAAGAACCGAAACTAGCCGATTCTTACTAAAAAATGAAAACCACCCAACATTGGTCCATATTTTCCACCTCCATCTCCAATGTCACAAACACATTACTTCCTAAAAGAAATATCTCTTAAAAACTCTAATATTGAATACCATTTATAATATAATATTTAATATAATCTTTTCCTTCTCACCCTTCAAAAGATATATATGGAACCCAAGAAGGATATTCAGTGTTCACCACACAAAGGTGGAGTTTTTATGTTCTTAAATCTCCTTATTCTAATCCATTTCACACATTTTAATTAAGGGAAATCCATCCATCCATTATCCACTTGGACTCCTTAACCTAAATGGTTTCACCCTTTAGTAAATAGAAGATAGTAAATAGAATATTTATCATTGATAACTAAATAATAATTATGATACCCTTCCAAATAAACTAGATTATGATATTATTTTTAGTAACTAATATTATTTTTATTATAGTTCCTCCTAAAATTAACTTATGATTATTTTATCCCATGAATGTAATTCATTGTACTGACAATACTATTGTCAAAAATACTTATAGTTTAAAATTCTCTTGAAATTGTTTTGTTGTCTGACAATAATTACCATCCAATGACACTACTATTGTTTCTTGAACACCCATGGTGTTCAACCAACATATGACAAATTTCAACCTTTAACACATGTGAAATGTTTACAAATCATGATAAGTTATTCAATATCTATTTCCACATTCTTAACATGAGTCAATTATGTTCACTCATACAAACTTATTAAAATGTCTTGGGTTACAAAATATTACACATATTAATGGATTGGTATTCATTTTGCAAAAGCCAAACATATTAGCCCTTGTAATTTTCACAACATTAGAAAAATTCATAACGTTAAGAAGGTATATGATCCCAAAATAAATTCATTTTTTTCAATATCACAATTTGGGATAGTGATTGATGTTATTAAATTCATATAAGTAGTTTTTACAAAGTATTTTAGTTTCAACAACTTTTGATTAACATATGATTGAAATTGTACTTGATTGATGATGTAGTTTGATAATTGTGAACATAGTTGATGGAGAATTTTGGAGACAAAATGGCCTTCCAAACGTGCAATTTGACGATTCAATGAATTGTGGATTAGTATTTAAATTATTTTAAAAGGATTTTAAAGTTTTTTTTGCATATTTAAAATATTTTTTATTGTAAAATTGATGAAGGTGAAAAACATATGATGGTATGTGGTGTTCTTTGCTATATTGTCAATTAATGGACATGATATAACAAATGATGTGTCAAAGAGAAAATCCCTTTATGAGGTTTTAAGCCAAAAGAAATTTAGTTATAAAATTCAATGCAACAAAGAAAGGGTGAATTTGTATGTAATGCATTATTTGCATTATGGTTGGAATGAAATCTAACAACATTCCAATTTTTTTAAATTCATTTTGGAATATCAAAAAAATCTATATTGTAGTCATTTTGAAAAAAAATTATTTTATTCTGTATATATCATTGTTTGAGTCTAACAAATGTTACATTTTGTAAAAATGCAACAAACACATGAATCTAAACATCATATGCAACTAGTTTTTCTTTTAAAAACAAATGAGTTAAACGTTAAGCAAAAACCATTAATGCAATTGTAAAAATAGTTGCATTTCTAGCATTTAAAAATATGCCTTTAACATAAAGGTAATTACACGCTAAGGTAGACCAATTTATGCACATGTGATTTTCATTTTTTCCCATTTTGGAAGCTAAAAAAAGGGTTAAAACCATAAAATATATGATAATGTACATAAAGTCTTTTAAGAAATTAATTTGATAGTATATATCTCTAGGGCAAGACATTAAAACCTTTTGTTGTGCAACAACAACTCCCAAATCATTGTTTAAAAAATCAAAGACTTTGTTGAATTTTCACATTTTTGCATACATCTACTTAAAGTCCCTAAAAACAATTATATGATGTCCTCATTTTGACATTGCTTAAACCCACACAACATGTTGGGAAAAAAGAAAACTTAATCCCACATATATGTTATCCACTATGAATCCATGTTTATTTTTATGGACTATGATGAGGACTATTGCATGGCTTCAATAATCTATTACTTATTCAAATTATAGCATTTTGGAATGAAAGGTTTTGCATTTGTTTTTACAAGTAGACTATAGTGGGAAGGTGAGTCACATTCAAACATCTATATCCACTTAGTAATGCATAGTGCCCAAAGTTTTCCAAGTCCTATATAAAAACTACCTTGTGATGTCCAAAAATGAACACCTTAATGTGCAATCACCCACAATTGTCATCAGCTTCTTGTTGACAACAAACATGAATGCAAGGATGATTCAACAATGATGCATTCTCTTGTGTATCATCATTAAACACCGAAAGAGTGTAGTTGGACATTGTGTGTCAATTTTAGGCTATGGAATTTCTCTTTTGACACAACCCCAAGCTTGTCAAGTGATATCAATGGTGAACTCCTTGATTTTCCTTGTAGAAAAAAATTCAAAAACCTAAAGCAAACTCAGTAGCATTTTGTGATATGGATAAAAGTATAAATATTTTGGCATGATTAAGATGAAGCAATGTCTTTCACATGCATTTCTCAATCCTTTTAACTACATAAATAGACAAAGAGGTTGATTATTGCAAATGTGAGCCAAAATTAAATTAAACATTCATCATGACCTCCACCCAAGCTTAGCCTTGGTCTAAATTCCTAGAGGAAGCATGACTTCCCCTAAAATATACTCTACATGTTTTGGTAGGGACTACATGAAAATAAAATAATTAGTGGGACTCCCAAAGTCTTCTTTTGCGATTAAAACACTTTGAAATCCTACAATTTTGAAGGCATATAATTTTTAGGAGGCATGCTAGATTCAATCTTGTGACAATTATCTTATACCCCTTGTTTATTTTCAAGTGTTTTACCAAGCTATTTGATTGCACATGATTTATTTTTTCAAATTTCATTGTAAATGGTTGGGAGTCATGTTTGGCAATTTTGTCCCATGCCCCATCAAATATCCATAGTTATTAAGAAATACATTATCCTTTGGCATTTAAAGCCATCATGATATAATTGTCACTAAAATATTTTTAATGATGCAAATATGTTTAAATTTGAATGTGTTTTTACCCTTCAAAACTCACAGAAGTCAAAACTCCCCGTGATTTCAATTCCCAAGGGTAAGTGCAACTTGATGGACTTGGGACTATTTACCTTTTAGTCCAACATACCTCCCACTCGGTTTGGAAGTGTTTTGCTAATTCCTTTGGTTCATCATGTCTTATCTTCCTTTGAACCCATTTACTTTTGTCTTGTCCCAACCTCAACCTTGATTGCAAGCTAAGGTTGCAACATTCATACATTCATGTTTAGTGATGTAATCATTAACCTAAATAAACTATGATGGGAATTACCTTTCATTTTTCACATTTCTCCTTGTTAACAACCATTGATTTTGGTTAGCTAGAATGCAAAAACAATATAATAAAACCAATAACATTCCATAAACACATTTATGGTGATTCCTTTATACTTTTTTTTTAAAACATTTTTTCCCTTAAATTTATCACCTTTTTTTTTTAAAAAACTTTGGGGTGTGATACCTCACTAAGTTTTATGGAAACGTGTAATTTGGCCATAATGTCTAAGGAATGAACTTGTTTGAGGTTGTTCTTCTAATGATATTATATTTATTTCCTCAAATCATTGTAATAAAATGTTGATTGCATCCTCCATCTAATTTTAATATGTGTTCATTGTCTTTATGAAATTAGGGGGTGTGACAAATGACATGGCACAACCTAATAAACACATATTAACAAAATAATAACACTTTCCAATATTTTACTCATTCCTTAACCAAATTGAGCCATTTTTGTGTCATTGGCTGCACCAACTGAAGGGCTACAAATGTTCTTTGCGCATCAGAAGTAAAGGAGCACCGCAGAGAACACAGGAAGAGGATGAGTGATAGTTTGCTTCAAAATTTCTGAAGAAATAGCTCTATACCCCTCTCTGGTTCCAGCCTCATAGCTTCCTCACTCTGAGTGATTTAAAACCTGATGGGTGCACCAACTAGGGCTTTGCAGAACTTCATTATATTCCAGAGGCAAAGATGCAATGACAAAAGATTTTAAGCTCGAAATCCTAATCTGTTTCAATTCACCCATCACCAAACACCAGGCCCCCATTACACCAAAAACCCCATAACTTCCACATTCCTTTACCGAATTGAGCTTCAGAAGCAGAGGAAGAATGTGTAAGGATTCGACCTTCTTTAAGTTCTTAAGTGTTCGCTCACTGGCCTATCTACCCTACATTGTCAAACTCTCAAATGCAATGACAAAGTCAGATGATCGACCTATGTTGAAGTGAAGAAGTTGGGAACTCATCAATTTGGCACAGTAACAGTAGCCATACTTCTGATTGTCCCCAGCCACGGAGAGTTATCACATTCCTAGACATCATCCTGACTGAGCCTGTGAAACAAATCCCCTCAAATTTCACGCACAACATTAGTAATACAGAGTTGCATCAAGCAAAATTGCATGATCACATAGTGCAGTAACTAACAAAGAGAAATGCAGCAACAGAGGATTTTCTGTGTTTTGGAATATGTAAAAACACAGAAATATGTAAAGCTCAAATATTTCAGTACTCCCTGTTGCCCTGGAAATTAGATCAATGGTGACTGGACAGTTGCAGGAGAAAGCAATGCTAGCTACTGCAGTGGAATGCTTGTAAAGAGGGATTTTAGAGATATGAAGCCACAGCTCTTTGCAAACTGTTACTAATATCTAGTCAGAGATGCTAAATTGAAAGCAAAGTCCAGCATATCATTCACCACCCTCTTCCTACACAATTTCTGGAGCTAACTCTACAATTGTGCTTTTGCAAAGCAATAGCAAGTTCTGAATGTGCCTGTTCTGTTGTTCTCCACCCAAACCTGATTCTCTCCCTCCCAACCCCCCAAAAGCACATGAAGGGGGACTGGTTCACCTCAATATGGTGACAGCATATGCTTCAGACAGGTCCAGCTTTCTAAACCAATGTACAAGCACAGGCTAACACACATGGCACAAATTCTGACAAATTTGGAACAGGTTTTCTATAATGGGCCCCATTCCAAGATTACCATGTCATATGACATTTTCTCACCCTTCACATAGGATGATGACCTCCTCTAATGAAGAGGCTCTATTCAGGTCCACACAATTTGGTAATACATTTTAGATTTTTGTGCGACAAGCTTTATACAATAAACATTTACAGGTGAATGGGTATCATATAACAAAAGAAATTTGGTTGATGTATAGCCTCCAGTTGACTGGCTTGACAGTCTGTGCATGTGGGCAAGGATTCAAGTTTTGTGTACCATCCTGCTGATAGATAATCCCTTGACATGCTAGCAACACTAAGGAAATGGATCTCCAACTGATCCCTGCTCCCCATTATGCAACCAAAAAAAATGTCTCAAATGTTCTACCACAAGAGTACATAACATCACTACATACCTTAGATCATGTGCCTTCCATGCTGACTATGTCAGTTACATCGAGCAGTTACCATGGTCATGTCATTGGAGATTTCCCAACCATGACTTCGACCATACCGATAGATCTCCAAGAGCTGCCAAGCACCCATTTCCAACAAGAAGAGCTACAATAAGACTGCTTCAATATCAAAATATTGGCTGAGTCTTGCTTAATGTGAGCATGGAGGATCAACAAAAGAAAAACTAAGACGAAGAGGCTAAAAGTCCCAAACAAGGAATCATTGCAGAATGTACCTTGTCATGAAAGTCTCCTGCAGCCACCAACTGCTTGTACTTCTCATACAGCCTGAGAGCCTGTACATGACCCACTTCAAAATAGTCTGTGTCACCTGACCTCATTTAGTAAGCTACTGTATTTTATTTAGAGTGACAACATGTTGCACAAGCATTCCACACACATGATGAGAGACACAGACCGTGCAAGCATCCTCAATGCTGTCATGAGTCTCCTTCTGAATAGTTACCTGCAACATCCATCAAGGGAAACCTCAATCCTGACTCATTTCTCCTCATTACTAACAAGGAATTGTTATAATACAATCAAAGAGTTCCAGAACTGCTGGTTGCTGCAGATCCTAGCTAGAACACACTGACATGATGAACGGAAGGTTAAAGGCTCACATTGAGAAGATAAGAAGCCAAGAAGCGGAGTGACAGCATGCGCTGCCGCTTGAGATGAAAGAGCTCAACTGTGTCAATAATCTGGCAATCCAATATCCAAAAAATCATATTGTGAGAACAGACAAAATACAGATACCACACAACACCATTGCCATATAATCCCAACTAGTGAAGTACAAGCTTAAACCAGATTGGTCCATCTCATTTGGTGGGCATCAATCTCACAGAAGCCATATCACAAAGTATCCACCAAGACTACTATCCAGATGCCAACTTTAAAGGACTGGCAGTAGTTTTTGCCTGTAGCCTCATCTCAATTGATTGTGTACATGAGAAAAGAGAGAGAAAAACCTGGTCTTGTGGTACAACAATATTAATCATGCGAAAGTCCTTCTTCAAGCCATGTCCAACAAATCGACACCCCTTGTCTACCTGTGATTCAAGCATTACTTGCAGAGGGAACCAATTCACACTTCATGAAGTTCAAAGATAGTCGAGCTAATGAAGGCTCCTGATGCAGGTAATTTGTGATCAACTGAGAAAGAATGCTGAGGAGGTGAATGACGCACCAGATATCGCAACTTGAGGTATGCTTTTTTCAAATTTGTGACTGGATGGTTTGATGTGGCCGGATCCTACACAAAATGTCAGTTGTGAAGGACTGACCAGCAGCATTGGGAGCTACAACGCTCTTCTAACATGTCAAAAGTTCACTACCCATTCAAATCCAATTGTGTGCTTCCACAACCTATGCAAACAGTGGCATCAAAAGCTATTTACCTCCATAAGTATTAAGAACATCTCTTTACTTACAATCTAAGTCAATTCCTGAACAGAAATGAATATTGACGCATTAAGAATCTTATAGAGATTTCAGATCCCACAATGTATCAGCTGACAGGAAAAACAAAGAACAAAAGAGAAAAAAAGGACTGAGAAACAGAGAACAGGCTGAGGTGTTGATTGAACATTGATAGCAACAGCAACATGCATGGTAGTGACCAGCTACCAAAGAATCCACAGACTTTGTCAGCTCTTGAAAGTAGGTAGAGGTCAATGTCACAGGAGGACTCCACTTTCATGCCTGCTAGCTCAGAAACACATAAAAGAGATAACTCTCATGTGTATCAAGAAGTCCCCATACTCATCACTCAAGGTAACCAGAAATAGGCAAAAAAAACTCATTGAAGTCAACGAAAAACTCCAGATATGGACTAAAGAACATAGAAGAAGAAAAAAACTCAGAAGCAGAGAACTAAATTTCTCAAAGATGTCACACGAAAGACCCTGAGGACTTTGATTAATGGTTAAATCTGAGAAGTCATAAGAGAAGCCACTAGAAGTACAGTTTCACTCACAAGATGTTTTTACAGTATATGTCACCACCAAATTATCTTTGTACAGGTACATAAAACTCTCAAAGTCCAGAAAGTCCAGGACAAAGAGATCATTCACAAACTTAGTTTTGGGACTAAAGTCAATCTCTGATGCAACAACAAGAACAATTCTTGGAATTCAAGACACGCTTCAAGACATCAAGCTCATAGGAAACGATTCAGAAGTTTGCTGGATAGACTATGCAATCTGTTCCCATTGGGATACCCAATACATTGTCTCTTAAGCACAATGCAAAAAGGAACAGACTCTATATCATAAACTGTTAACCAAGTCATAGAGTCTGAAGTTCTGCAACCTTTGAAACTATGGAGGGACTCAAAAGAACTGATCTCTTGTTTATTCTTAATTCTTAAGCCACAAAAACCTGAACTTAAGAGCCACTCTTTGACCCAACAAGAACTTCAAATGATGAGTATTTAACACACAAGCAAACACTTCATTGATCAGAACTTTCACACCAGCCAGGTCAATCTTGGCATATAGTGTTGAAAAATTGGAACAACTGCAGCAAACACTGGAGTTCTGTAAGCCTCTTGATCTTGAAAGGTTTAGGAGTTTTATCACATCCACTGGTCCTGTAGAGTCATTGAGAATCCAATTCCAATCAGAAGGAACAACGATCCTTTCTAAACTTTCACACCCAAAGTGCATTGACCACAGGTGCTATAACTTAGTAGAAAGAATTGAGCCACTTAGAGTCATTGGTGAGAGAAGAGAAACTATTGGTTTAAGCAAGGCTCTTATGGAACTTCCAAACGGGAGATAGAAAAGGAAGACAGAAGCCACACTTTTCACCACTGAAGTTATGAGCCTTATTTGAAGAATGATGAACTTTGAGGATCTCTCTGACTCTGCTGGAATCAAAACCTCACATACCTACTGGAAAAATTAAGCTCAGTAGTAAACTAAAGACCTGTACTGCTTCTTACAAACAGAATAAAATTGTCACTACACTTATCCATTTAGGTAATAACAAAAGAACATTGAAATCTTTTGAGATGATTGAGATCAACTGAAGTAACAGAAAAAAGAAGATAAGAAGAGGAATCTAACATGGTGAGATGACCAAAGAAGCAAAAAGGAGGAACACATAAGAAGAACCCAAAAAGAACCAAACAAGACAAGAGGACGAGGAGAGAAAGAACATGGAGGACTGTGAGGAGCATGATCATTTGAAAATAAACTGGGCCTCAAAAAGCTCCCCCCTCAGGATTAAGAAGCCCTTGAAATAATCATTCTGAAGGTTCTAAAGGGAGAAACGCCAGACAGATATCTTTTTTTTGGTAGCTTTTAACCTCTGGTTTGATTTTATAGAAACTTCAAAGAGTAACCTCTTCTTTTCAAGAGTCTAATTAAGGTCACCACTTGACCTATGAAGAACTGTTTTGAGCTGCAAAGGTCTTAAGAACTTATCAATCTGACTGTTGACTACAAATTTGCAGGATCTGAAATATTAGGAATCCACATGAAGCAAATGGATCATGGAATCAAAAGCAACCAGAACATGTTATAGGGTTGCTCACCAGGTCACCAGGCGAGACTCCTGAATACCTTGTCAAGTAATCGTATACAGGCTCAACCTGTGCCAATGCCCAGTATCCAGTCACCTTAATGTTCTGACTTTTTAAAAGTATCTCAATGAAGCCTCTTTGTCAGCTGCAGTGATGAATGTTACCATACAAATGTAGTCATCAATGCAGCAAACACCAGCTTTGTCCCCTTCTCCACGCACCTAAACCAAAATCAGCATATGCATCAATCTACCATGATATTACTCTGATGACAACATTGACAATGTCAAAACTGACTGTCTACTGTGAGAAATGGACAGCAATGACAGGGTGCTCAGTAGCAGGCATACCACACTGACACGTGCTAAGCTTAAGCGTGCTGGCCGCTTCACAAACTCAACCCCATCCTCTCTCGAGCCCTGCTCATATGAAAAAGCTATTTATATCAGCAAGCCAAAGATGAAAGATTGATCATCCTAATTACAGCAGCAATAATATTGAGTCCCAAGAGAAAAACAAATGACATCACCTTCTCTGAAGCTGACAGAGCAACGAATTCAGCATCTATTCCCAGCAGTAATCCCTGCCAGAGTCCCAAACAAAACATGTGAGAGTGAACCACATCAGTACCATGGCAGCCAATGCCACTGAGTCAAAGAATAAACAGTCAGCATTCAAGAACAGAAAAATCACCAAGACTTCAGCAAACTCCCAGCCAGTGGAGTGACGAATCAAGGGAGAAAGCAGTAGGGAATTGTCATACTGGCTTTGGAGCTTCTATTGTCATGTCAAATGGCCAGAATGTACTAGATATGTCATTGCTTGCAGAAAGTTTTCTAAATGATGCAAACTCTGAAACAAGGTGCTTGAAAATTTCATCACTGATAGGCTGTGAGCTGCTCTTTACCTGCATATAGACATCAAAAGACTTAGCCCAGAAAAACTTAGTTCTCTTTATTGAAAACAAACATGACACCCTTTCTGTATCTGACAAGCACATGCAGGCTTGTAAAGTAGTGCAGCCAGAAGAAGGTTTTGCAAGTGGAAGTAGAGTGTAGAGTGGAAGTCTTATGAAGACCAGAGTGGCTGAAGACTCAGGTGAGCTTTCAGAAACATTTGCAGAAGTATTGTTCTCCATGATGCGTTCCTGTAGTTGTGTGTAGTAGAGAAGGCATGGGACCTTTTGCTTGCCATAAAGAGTCACCTGCAACCACCAGCAAGGGATTAGAAAAAAATGCCAATCACACTCTAAGCAGGTGTGAATAATATATTGGACTCTCATGAATACTCACAGCTGCAATATTGCATTTAAGGATTCCACAACCAGACATTGCTCAACATAATACTACAATACACCCACAATGGCTGGCATTGTTACCAGATGTATGAATTGCAGTGTCTCTGACAGTGTGACATACCACTTCTGAGGTGGACGTTGGTGCAATGCAAAAGTCATTGAACAGGACCCAGTCAGATGATGAGACTGGGGCTCCCCTCACCGCTGCTGCTGCAGCTGGCTCGTGTTGCAACACATTCGACATCGTTGATGGACTTACAGCTGAAAATTGGAAAAATGAGAACAGTATCAAAATCTGCAACTTAAAATTCTACACTGTAGAGACAAAGTAGATGGGTGAGTGTGTGACAGTAAGAGATGTATAGTAGTTGGCAAAAAGATGCATCAAAATCAGTGACATTACCCACAAGAGAGGGCGATGTGTAAAGGAAACTCACCTTGGATTGATGATGGTAAGGCATGCCAACCATGCATCTCCAGATACATATCAGGTACCTACCGGGCAGACAGTTGGTGAAAGGAAATGGAAGAAAGGATAAAAGCATTGAGTCTGATGCAGACTCAAAAAACAGAATTTCCTACATTTAAACATTGAAACATAATGCAGCATAAATTAAAGGAACCATCCTGTTGCAGAATTCAGACAGTCACAAAAGTTGAATGGAAGACCACATTTTAGCTAAAATCCTCAGGTTTGTGGGACCACTGAAAACTCAAGTCATGAAAGAAGAGTCCTTATTGGTGGGGCAACATTTTTCACCTTGACATGGGCCACGAGATGGCCTTCACCCTCGTCGTGAAAGAGTCTATCATTATCAAAATCATCACGAATGTGTGCAATCATGGCTGTCAACTCATAGACTGCATGACTTACAGCTGTCCCTTCAGCATCAGCAGATTTTTTATGCTTTATCTCATTGTCACTGGCACCATCCCCATATGCAGAACGCTCCTGCACAAACATGTCCAAGTGGAGGGAGACCATCTTCCAGTTATCAAAGTCTCCCGAATCTCGGAACATCAAATGATAATCATAACTTCTCAAACTGTCAACTCTCTTGGTTTATAGCTTGGAATCTTTCAAAGCTCTCTACAATTCAGAGAGGCAATCCTACCAAACTCTACAAGATGAAGCTGTGTAAGCTTTCACATACAATCTACAGCTAGAAACAGCCTTCTCTGAGTGTTTCCTCCTTCACAAAGTTGACTAAAGATGTAGAAGATTGTGTACTCTGGCAGATTTTTCATTATATATTTCTTGCTTAGTCAAAACTCAACTCAAGACAATATGCACCTATCAAACTCAACAAAGATTCAGCTGTGTTTACTATCAGATTCCAAAATTCACTTAACAGATTCAAGAAGACCCTCTTGGATCAATGGTTCACTCCTGCATTGAGAAGGAAACTAATGAGGACAAAGTATGTTGTATGCCAACCCTACCTCTGACACTGTAACTCTGGATGTGAGTGAGTCAATTGTAATCTCTATCCGAAATGGGAGCCACAAATTGGAACCTGTCTGATTAGCAGGGCTCATCAGTCCAGACTGCACCCCTTTGGTCCTGGCTGAAGTAGAGTTACTAACTGCATCATTGTGATCCCCATCGGCATTCCAGAAGTACAAGTCTGACTCTCTTCGAATGCAGCAATCAATGATCAGTATACTTGGTAAACTGCAAGGAAGACGGACCTGAAATATTCCCCAATTGAGTGCGGAAAGTAAACACAAATAAGTGTCCTCCCAACTGGTGCCCAATTATTGCCAGCTTCTTATATCTAGAATCTGAAGTCAGAACCAAAATTTCATTTGAGCTCATCTATGGGGTGTTGTCTTTCTTTGCCAACACCCAAAGACAGGACACACAGAGCACATGAGCAGAGCAGAGACCTGCTGGAGGGGGACATAGGCACGACAATGGGGGCACCATGCACGCATATCTTCTTGCTTGCAGAGACTTCTCTCAAGCAGCTCCGCAAATAGTGGACGGGCTGACCCTGATTTTCCTGTTGGATACTGACACACCATAAACAACACTTCATCTCAGTCAGGACTACTTAGACTGCAGGGTTCAGTTCAGCAACTCAAGCAAACCATTTCACAATCCCAAGTCCACAGATGTTCAGACCTATCACATTCCAATCCTACAATGATATTGCTTACAATTGTGCTAATAAGATTGTTACATGACAAACAACCAAAACTTACCTGCAGATTGACTTGAAAAGAGAGGCGATCTTGAACCACTTCATTATGTGAACCACCTCGACACTGCATCTCCACCATCAAAGAGAAACTGAAATATCCACACACAAAATACAGATTTGATACAGGAAAAAGCCTGAAAGGCTAGGGAAGATCAATTGAAGGCTATCCATGCTATGGAGCTCAGCATACTTCCATAGGCGTCCCCACTGCAAATTTTCCATCATCATCTCCATCAAGATATGAACCAGCTTGAAAATTTTGGTGTTTGATCAGTATACTACCTTGCTGCGTATACGGAATGGCATGCCGAAAAGTTGATCACTGATGGAAGCAGCTGGAGAAGGTGAGCATGATTCTAAGCCAGTTGTTCCACCCCACTCTTTATGAAGCTGGAGCAAAAAATCACTTATATAGAGCTTCCTGAAATCTAAGCTGTGATTGAATCACAATTCACACACAAAAAGTCTAGGCTGAACACCCACATTCACTTGGTGATGCTTCATTGAATAGCAACAGACAAGTCAGCACACAAAGCACAACAGTCTCATCAAGGTGAATGGAAGTATCTACCTGCTCAAGTAGAAACCAGCTAAAGTTCTGAATACGCTTTCCCAAAGACTTCTCTTTGCCATTTTCCCACTCTTCCAGTCCCTCCACCAGACCTAGTGCAGATGCCTCCCGAATCTGACATAAGGCTCGGAGTAGGTTGCTGGGCTGCAGCAGAAGATACCATTCAAAATGTGAATACTGTAGGCAATGCCAATGAAAAGAATATCAAGGCAGCGCTGCCAGAAAGATTACAAGCAACACCACATGACATGATAAGCACCTGACAGGTGCTTCCACGTGCAAGTTGCAGCATATGAAGGACAAAACCAAGCTCACACGTCAGGCAGAACTCCCGTTCACAAACATGGGATGTAACAGCTGCCTGCAGTTTTGGAATGAAGTACAGAACCTGCAAGCACACCAAAAAATAGGGCCCACAGTCCATTGTAAGAACTTAACTCATTTCACTGACACAGACCCATGCAGTGCCTGCAGGGAATCACATCCAAGCAGGAAACAACCAGACTGCACGAAGAACAAAGAACAGCATGCAACCATTCACAGAGAGGAATAATGAAGTTCCCACCTGCAAGAGAGCATTGCAATAACTGTTGATAATATCATTTTCCAGGCCTGCAAATCGAGTCTTGTTGTAGTAGCTAAAATCAAACTCCTCAAACTTGAGCTTTGACTGAGATTGTTTGATCTCAACCCGTCGGTATGCCTTTGGTAGCCTCTTTGAACCAGATACTCTTAACTGAGATGTGACCCCTGATAGAGTGGACCACTGATTTGCTGAAGTTTGCTCCTTGCTGATGGCCTGAGTAGCCCAGAAGGAAAATCAGACTTGAATGTAGGTTTCCAAACTGGCCACACTGTGATATCTGAAAGAGGATAGAATCTCATTCAATTCAGTGCCCATTCCAATGCAATTAGATGAGAAGGACCTTTGTTCCACCTTCCATATTTGACGGGTGTTGCGGAGGCCAGCCACAGCACAGGAAGCATCCCCAAAAGGAATGCCCCTCCTCCAATGAGGATTTGGCACATAGCCTACAAAGTCAACAGCACTCATCTGCTCCAACAAGACTCTCTCAACCATACGTGGCGGCAGGCCAACTCTGATTGGCATTGAGGTATCAATGGCAGAAAATGGGGTATTGCTTGAACCTGGGACGTATACATTGGTAAAAGAATCTTGCTCACTTATGTGGCTCTGTGTTGATGACACACCAGGAAGCTGCCATCAGACAAGACAATGCTTATCTTCATACCGGTCACTATTATAAGCTAAAGAAAGTCCTATGATGGTCAGTACTTGTGCAAAGGAATCATTTGACTTTCCATAAGTCATAACAGGAAAGTGGTGCATAATCTTGTTCTATTATCCATGTCATGAGGGTACTTGCCAAGAATGAGAACTCAATTCACAAGTTGCAAGGCTATTAGAGATACCTCTGTTGGTAGAGAGAAGAGATTTGCATGGGCATGTTCAGAAGTACCCCACACATGAACATATCCACCAGAATCTCCAAACCCCAGAAGCTCACCCGAACTTGATACATCTGATGCTAACAATGCATCTGTGTCACAATTCACCTGCATGGAATAACTAGTACAGATGTCACAATTCACTTACCTATCTGACTTGGTATTGAGAATAGGTCAAGGAAAGACATGAAGCTAAAAGTGAAGACATTTGTAACCTGGTAACCCTGGAAATCAATACCACCTCCTTGAACATCAGTGAGAAGAAAAGCTCCACTTGCTGATGTTGCAAGGACTATGCTAGAGAATTTGGGTTGGAATCGAAGTGTTGTGGCCCCAGGAGCAAACGGGATATTTGTAAGTGGCCGCACTTGCTGTCTGATATCAAATACCTACACAGCATAAGCAAATAGATCATTTTACAGTCATAGTCCCTATGAACAGAGCCCATCCAGTAACCCAACAGTCTTAATACCTATCAAAGAGGTCAGGTGAAGCACCTTCAACCATGTTACACCCATAACTCAGCAGCACTGGACAGTAATTTCATGTAAGACATTTAATTTCTCACATGGTGACTGATCATGTGCTTTGTTTACCTGAAGAGCAGATTAATAAGCCTTCATATGAGAGCAAATTACTAAAGGGAGAGCCAGAGCCAAACCTTAATGACAGAGTCACAGTAGACATGGCCCCTTCGCGGAGCTAGTCCACAAGATACGAGCAGATCGCCCTTCAAATCAAGAGATGAAATCTTCCCTGAAATCCAAAATCATGTCACCAATCTGGGGCCTTGGACCTCTCACAAATCAGCTATCAAAATAAGCATCATATTCCAAATATTATTCCCTTGCTTTCAGTCAGTTCCTACCAGCAAGGATGCCAATGCATCATCACATCTTCTGCACATTCCTACACCCCTAGTATCAGCAAGTAATCTACGAGTTTACAGAGAAAAACTCCCCAAGAACACATCAAAGGCTGATAAAACAACAATGAGTGTGGTCATGACCTTATGCATGCCACCCACAAAGTGTCAGACCATCACCTCTATCATGATAGTACCAAAACATAGCTCAAATTGCAGTCCATCATCTCCTTACTTTAAAGATTGCAGCTTATTTCAAGAAATCGGGCTTTTATTCAAAACACACCAGGGTGCGCATCTATTGTGTGCTCTGCCTTCATGGTGCGGAGATCTTTCAGAACAATGTCACCAGACATGCCACCACAGGCTACAAGTCGTCCATTACTCCTTAAAACAGCTATGCCTTGGCCCGCAGGAAACTGCAGAATGATGGTGAAGAAGAAGATCGCATTAAATTATTTTTTAAAAGCTGTCAATTTTGTAAACTAAAGAAGTAATATGGTGCGGGACAGTTTGAAATAGGAAACAATTGTAAAAAGATGATAGACAGACCGTTGTAGCAATGCATGATGTTGATAAATCAAGCACTGAAATCTTGGCACTGGTGTGGCCTATCAACATACGCTTAGCTCCCGGACGCTCCCAGTCACAGCAGAGCATATCAAAAAATCCCTTGTCTCTGGAGAATTGCATGATGGAATTCAGAAAGTACACAGGCATTATCATCACGAGGCATGCTCAAATATTAGATACTGGTCAAAGCACCTCCAGCAAAGGCAGAAAAATGAACATACTGGACCATTTTGCCATGTGAGAGAAAGGGAGAGGGAGAGAGTTATAAAAGTATCTGGATGGAGAACAACACAGGACTTGTGACTTGCAGCTTTTTTGCAGGCTAACAAAACTACCTGAAATTGAGGATGGAGAGTCCTCCTCGAGTGTGCATTCGGACACAACCAGAACTCAAAGAAACAATGCCTTCCGCAGCTGCCAGCAGGCCTATTACAGCTGTGGAATGAGCTCCAAAAACAGTATACTTCTCCAGCGACGGACACAAGTAAGACTGCAAGGAGCCCTGTTCATCATCAATCAGGAAACAAATAATCAATCCCCTTCTATTGATTCCTCGTCACCGATCTTGACATTAACATTCCGAAAAATGCACAGTTCGACAGAGAAGAAAACAAAGCAAAAATTAATAATACACAAGATGATAGCAAAAACAGCACCAGCACCAGCATAGTTTTTTTACAGGTCAGACTAATTCTTCTTCTTCTTCGCGAAACCTAAAGGAAGGGAAGGAGTCTTACAGTGGAGGATGCGGTCCAAATGAGCTCCAGAAGCGGGTCAAACACAACATGACTAACGGCATCGTTCACTCGCTGCTGAGCCACGCATGCTATCTCCCGCAAGTTCTCCCCCGCCATCGTTTTCACCTCCTCCTCCTCCTCCTCCGCCAAGAAAGAGGCCAGCCTTCTTCTTCAACAACAACGCAGCAAGGCGCGCTCCATTTGTCGTTTCCTTCAGCACCAAATCGATCGACCTGAGCTGATGACCGCAATCCGCTGCCCGTCTGCCCAGCTCGACGATTAGGAACTCATTCCGCAGTCGACGCAGGCCCTGCCACTTGCTCCGAGAATCGTAGATCGTAGTTCGGAGATCGTATTTCGTATATTCCTAGCTCCAGGTTCGGAGTCTACAGTAGAACCTGTCTAAGTTAATATTGTCGGGATCGGGGGTTCTGTATTAATTTAAACAGGATATTAATAAAGAGAGGGTCATTAAATAATTCTCTCTCGTGCTATTTGTAACATTTGTACAGTAGAACCTGTCTAAATTGATATTGCCTAAATTAATAACATGTGATAATTAATATGTGCATGTGGAGTTCAATATAAAAAATTTCGAGACCACTTATGGAGTGTCAATTATTAACTTTTGGAGGTTTATTAAAAAATGTATGGGCCCAACTTGGGATTGGACCGCACATATTAATTATCACAAGTTATTAATTTAGGCAATATTAATTTAGACGGGTTCTATTGTATATTTCGTATTTCAAACTTTGTAATTCATAATGTGAACTTATGTATTTCGGAATTGGTAATTGGTAAGTCAAACTCATATATTTCAAAATTGGTAATTTGTAATTCAAACTAATGTATTTCGGAGATCGCAGTTCAGAGTAACGTATTTCGTGTTTTTAATTTCGTACTTGGGAGTTCATATTTCAGAGTTCGTAATTCGGACTATTGTATTTCTAGCTCCTTGTTTGGAGTACGTATTTGGTAATATGTAGTTCTAGCTCCGTATTTGAAATACGTATCTCGTATTTTTAGCTCCATGTTTGGAGTAAGTATTTGGTATTTTCTTTTATTTCGTCCTTCGAAGTTCGTAGTTTGGGGTTCATACTTCATATTTCATATTTCGCATTCCTAGCTCCTAGTTTGGAGTATGTATTTCGTATTTCTTATTTTGGAGTTGATAATTCGAACTTATGCATGTATTTCTTATTTCCTACTTCATAATTCGTAATTCGGACTGCTGTATCTCGGAGTTCGTAGTTCGTATTTCGGAGTGCTTTTTCAACGGGTACGTTTTGGGGGGAGGGGGGAAGCAGCCGAAAGGTAGCAGTTTTGGACGGGTATTTCATACTTTGGTCAAAGAACCGGTGGCCGTAAATGGGGGTCATTTCAATTTCAAATTTTCCTCATTCTTTCTCAATTCCTTTGACAATTGCGGTTTGGTATACAGAGGGACCAGTTCTTTGGATCCTTTTAAGAACCGTGGTGAATCATTGGAACCGGGTCTTTGGTGAACTGTGGTTAGGACCGTTAGGTATAGATCAGAAGGGTTTTCTTTGATTTCTTTGTGGACCATGGTTATGAACCCTAAGAACCACCCAACACTGCAAAATAGGTAGGTTGTTTGTAGTTCAGAGTGCACTATTGGGCGGGTATTTGTTTTTGGGCAAAAGAACTAATAATTTTCAAAAAATGAACCAGTTGAAGAATTGCATCACGGTTATTTGAAGTTTTTTCCCTTTATCAAATCTTTTTTTTTTGAGAACTGTAGTTATATACCAATCAGAACAGGTTCTTTTGATTTTCTGAAAATCATGGATATGAACCCTGAGAACCGTCTAACACCTGAACCTAGGTGAGTGAGAGGTATGTAGGTACCAGTGTTGGGCCATTCTCACATTTTTGGGAGAATTGTCAGTTTTGGATTTCTCATAGAGTTTAAGAACAGGCCCAATTCTTTCATTTTAAAAAATAATTATGAGAACTACTTGATGTATTAAGGTTGTTATTTTTAAAAATCTAGTCAATTCTCACAAATGCAAAAGACAATCAATTATCTCAAACGGTTCTCACAAACCATCTATTAAACTTATTTTGTTTAAACAATGGGGTGGGCAATGTGCATTCAAGAATGGGCATGCGAGATATCTATGATGAAAGTTTTATGATGATAACCTAATTGGATGATCGTCACATCAACTATCGAAAGCAAAAGACAACAAAGGTTCAGTGGTTGATGGTGACTAATGGAAGGACTGGAATTTCTGATTTTGTATTTTTTTTTGGGGGGGGGTAGGTTATGAGCTTTCGAAAGTGTTTATGATCAATGGCACTAAGTTTGTTATGGTTTTCTTGGTGGGTAAGACTTGTGTGGTGTGGCATTGTTGAATGGATCTTTGTTGTTTGTCAATTAAAAACAGGATGAGGTTGGAGTTCAAGTACCCAAGGACTTTTGCAACTTGGCAACAAAGTATTCGGATTTTATTTTTTTGGTTTTTTGACATGTGTGGTGAAGGTTGTTTTGTAATTTGTGATGCTTGGGGACAATAGTGAAAGAGGAATGCCTTAAGGTGTAGATTGTTGTTTTTCCAAAGGAAGCAACCTTAGATTCATCTTGGGTCTTTCAAGGAGCTTGGGAGTGTGTCACTAAACCCTAAACCCGTTCTTGTTACAAAAGGCTAAGATAAATTAAACTCACTTAACTACAATTGATTGTTGACCAAAATTGTCGCACCCCTACTTTGGCCAAGTGTGGGGGTGAAGCCCAACACTTGAAAAAAGTTGGGATTTGGAGTCCTCCGGGACTCCCGAATGTTCAAAGCTCAACAGCAAGGGGCAAAACACCTCGCATTGGGGTGTTCTTGGTGTCATTGGAAAGGTCTTGAAACGTAAATATCGAAAATGCCCTCGCATTTGCAATTCGGACATCTATAGCCCAAGGTATGAGCAAAAAAAGGGCCAAGAGTCAAATTGACAATTTGACTCCCGATCACTAAAAGTCAGGAATCGACATGTTTTCGATGTCCGATTTGGGAATGCAATACGGCGTTGGAAAGATCTCGACGAGGGCTACAACTTTGGTTTAGACTTTGTCGCGATCCACCTCTGCAGTCGGGAGTTATGGCGGTCCAAAGTTTCGGGAGTCCCGTCGGGACAATTTCGGGACTCCATTTCGGGAGTCCTGGGAATTTGTGTCATTTGGATGCCCCTTCCGCGACGAGCTGCATAGAATACTATAGGGAGTACGGTGGTGGCTTACTCCCGAGTCCGGGCCGTGGTGAATCTTGTGTTTCCAAGTGCCCGTGGCAGGTCCCAACACCCAAGGGTGTCCCGATTGCTAAATTAACCTCCCGTGATTGGTTTTTGGATGCAGATTCAAGCTTGATCTTCTAGTCCCTCTTCCTGGTCTAATCCCGGGGCTCCCAACTCGACCCTCTACCCATTTCTAGAGTTGGAAGCCGAGAGCGTGCCCTCGGTCCCAACTTTCCGCAACTTGACATTTGGTGAACCCTCAAGTGGGTTCACCCCAGGACCAAGGAGCGCGTCACCTTTGGTGCTAGGACGAGCCACGGGCAACACGGACACACAAGATTCACCACGACCCGGACTTGGGGGAAGCCATCACTTTCCCCCTTATAGTATACTCTGCAGCTCGCCACGGAGGTGGCATCCAAATGGCTATTTTTCCCGGGACTCCCGCGTGGGAGTCCTGAAACTGTCCCGGGTTGGAGTCCCAGAACTTTGGACGCTGATATCTCTCGACTGCAAAGTCCAATTGCAACGCGATTTGAAGTAAAGTCGTAGTTCTTATCGAGAGCTTTCCAACTCCATGTTGCACTCTCAAATCGGATGTCGGGAAGAGGTCGATTCCCGACTTTTAATGGTCGGGAGTCAAAACTGGCGAACTCTCGGGAGTTCAACTCTGTGTTTCAGATGTTCAAATGAGCAATGCGAGCCCATTTTAGACATCTACACTTCAAGAGCTTTCCATTGATATAAAGAGCGCAACAAGCCATGGAGTTTTGACCCCTCAAAACGCTCTCTAAAGATTCAGGAGTCCTTTCGGGACTCCACTCTCACCAACTCCCAACGTGGGAGTTCACTTGAGAGTGTGAGGGTTCATTCCCTCACACTCTCTGGACTCTTTGCACTCCCGAGAGCATGTGATGTGACTCTCGGGTCTACTTCTAGGCCCGCAACCTCGCAACCCCCTTGCTTTGGTCGTAAGCCAAATGCTAGGGTTGCGACATGTGGCATGCCACTTGCACGCAAGGAAATTGGGGCAATTTTTGACTTTTAATGGTTAGGAGTCAAATTGACAATTTGATTCCCGACCTTTATTTTGGCCTATAACTTGTGTTTTAGGTACCTAAATGGGTCATGTAAGCCCATTTTAAACATCTAGGTTCCAAAAGATTTCCAATGATATAAGAATTTTTTTAATCCAATGAGTTTTGACCCCTACGATCGCCCTTTGAAAATTTAGAAATCCATTGGGACTCCAACTCCCAAAATGGGAGCTCATTTGGTAGTGTGAAGGTTCATTTTTTCACACTCTCTTGCACTCCCGAGAGCATGAAATGTGACTCCCGAGCTCACTCTTGGCCCACACCTTTGCAAGCCCTTGCCTTGGTTGCGAGCCCAAGGCTAGGGTTGTGACAATACCCCATTCTTGCCCTTCATCCATGAATCTTATTGGTATTTCTAAAGTTAACATATTCAACAATGTTAGGAAAAGATTTCCCTAGACTTGCATTTGGAGGCATGCCCCAGTACACATTGACCCAACCCATGTTAATGTTTTCATGATGTCTCAAGCATTTTCTCATTTTTGTAATGGATGCTTGTCCACGTTATTTTATAATTTCTTCCTAGATTGTTTGGGATTGTTCTCAATCTTCTTGCACCATGTTCGGGCCTTTTGGAGGTGAATTCATTCTTTTCATTTTTGTTGCCATGCTAAACCTTGAAATCGCCAAACAATAAATTAATGCCCATCATGTTTCAAGATATCAATGGCCTTATGCCAATGATACAAATATTCCCCTCATCTCAACTTGGATATTGACTCCCAAGTTACCCCTTTAATAAGGCATGCACAACTTGTATTTTCTTCTAGTGTGTAAAAAAAAAAACCATCATTAACCTAATTTCCCTAAGAACAATTCAATAAGCCATGTTCTTCCATTGAAACACACAACACATATTTTTTCTACGTCTTCTTCTAAGTGAGTCCACGATACTTCATGCCATTCATTCAAAGGAAGGCACTTCTTATTGCTAAAAATATGCCACACAAGATTCAAGTCCCATTTTCCAATATTTGCAACCTCAAACTCCTTTAGTTGTTTAACAACAACTGACGTGCTCCCAAGTTCCTTGTGGACGCACTTGAGGGTCCAAGTATGTGGCAATGCGGAAGGAGTTGGAACTTGGAGCCGCTCCCTAGCTCACAACACTCGGAGGGGTAGAAGGGCGTGTTGGAGCTCTGGGATGGGACTAGGAAGAATTGACAAGCTTATTCACTCACACGGGCCTGCACACAACTCACACAAAGTGGTTAGTGCATAGTTAGAGCACCTTTGGTGCTAGGACGAGCCACGGGCAACACAGACACACAAGACTCACCACGGCCCGGACTTGGGGGAAGCCACCACCTTCCCCCTTATAGTATACTCTGCAGCTCGCCACGGAGGTGGCATCCAAATGGCCATTTTTCCCGGGACTCCCGCGTGGGAGTCCCGAATTCGTCCCGGGTTGGAGTCCCGGGACTTTGGACGCCGATATCTCCCGACTACAGAGTCTGATTGCGACGCAGTCTGACTCAAAGTTGTAGCCCTCGTCGAGAGCTTTCCAACGCCGTGTCGCACTCTCAAATCGGATGTTGGGAAGACCTCGATTCCCGACTTTTAGGGGTCGGGAGTCAAACTGCCAATTTGACTCCCGGCCCTTCTTTTGGCCATAACTTGTGTTTCAGATGTCCAAATGAGCAATGCGAGTCTATTTTAGACATCTACGTTTCAAGAGCTTTCCAACGGTACCAAGAGCGCAACAATCCATTGAGATTAGACCCTTCAACTCGCACTCTGAAGTTTTGGGAGTCCACCGGGACTCCCTCTCCCAAAATGGGAGTTGCCTTGGGAGTGTGAGTGTTCACTCCCTCACACTCCCTCGCACTTCCTTAGACTCTCAGGAGTATGTGATGACTCCCGGGCTTCCTCTTCTTGGCCCGCACCCTTCCAATGCCTTTGCCCTTGCTCCCGGGCTTCCCTTCCTTTTGACTCCCGTAACCTTGCAACCCCTTGCCTTGGTCGCGAGCCCAAAGCTAGGGTTGCGACAACAACCCCAACCTTTGTTGCCTTACTTGTTCCTTGTATTGATCTCTATAAGTATAAACCCTTTCAAATGTTGTTGATATTTGATATACTCATGGAATGTATCCACAAATGTTTGCATGTTTTGTGCTTCCAAGAGGTCCATTACATGGGAAACTAATGCAGCCATTGGCTCAACTTGTTTATCCCAAGCTAAAAAACATGTCACACAAATTTGAAAGATGAAATAAAAGCCACCTAAAACATACAAGTTATCGCACCCCCACTTTGGGATAAGTGTGAGGGTGAAGCCCACATTCCCAAAAGTGGGAAGTTGGAGTCCTCTGAGACTCCCGAAAGCTTAGAGCTCGATTGCAGGGGTCAAAACACCTTGCATTGGGGTGTTCTTGGTGTCATTGAAAAGGTCTTGAAGTTTAGATGTCCAAAATGGCCTCACATGAGCCATTTGGACATCTAAAGCCCAAGTTATGGGCAAAATAAGGGCCAAGAGTCAAATTGGCAATTTGACTCCCGACCACTAAAAGTCGGGAATCGACCTCTTCCCGACGTCTTCAGATAGTGTGCAACATGGCGTTGGAAAGCTCTTGAGGAGAGCTACAAGATCGCTTTAAACCTCATCTCAATCGAAGGTTTGAGCAAGAAGTTATGGATGCCCAAAGTCCCAAGAATCCAACCCGAGATAGTTTTGAGACTCCTCCTTGGGAGTCCCAGGAAAAAATGCCATTTGGATGTAGCCTCGGCGGAGAGCTGCAGAGAATACTATATGGGGGAAGGTGATGGTTTCCCCCGAGTCCGGGCTGTGGTGAATCAAGTGAGTCCAAATGCACGCGATTTGTCCCAACACCCAAGGGTGTTTCCGAATGTGAACTAACCCTCTTGTGGTTGGTTTTGGATGTAGATTCGTGTGAAATTATAATTGTCCCTCTTCCTAGTCTAATCTCGAGACTTCTAGCACACCCCTTTCACCCCCTTTAGTGCTAGAAATCAGGAACGGCCCCCAAGTTCCAACTTTCTGCAATTCAACATACTTAGACCCTCAAGTGGGTCTAGAAGGAACTTAAGAACACGTCACAAGCTTTCGAAATTTGAAATAGACTATGGTTTACATAACATGAACCATAAACATATGTGTAATCTAACTTCAACAACTTGTTTAAGTTTCAAGAGCCTTTAAAACATGGTTAGTATGACAACATGCAACCTAAAGATTGTAACACATTTGTTTGAGAATAAATTGATTTTCGAGTTAATTGTTTAGGTTTATAGAATGAATCATAACAAGCACTTGAAACATAAGTAATTCATACTTTAACACATATAAAAACATGGATAACAAAACAACAATAGCCTTAGAAATAAATGTAAACCATCCTAAATATACAACTTATCAAGATTGTAAAGAATTTACAATTTAAGAATTGATGATGATTAAAATTTGCATAAGAAATAGAACAACCAACCAAAATATAATTATAAGGCAACATAAACATACATATCCACAAAACTTGACTCAGTTTATTATTTAGTTTTCAACACTGCCTAAAACATGGACAATGAAACAACTAGAGCCGAAACATAATTGTAATGTGCACCATAAAAATCCAGGTTTTCAAAGCTCAAAAAAACTTATGAGTTAAATTTCAACCATGAATGAGACATTGATAATGACACAACATTTGTCGCAACCCCACTTTGGCCAAGTGTGGGGGTGAAGCCCAACACTTGGAAAAATTGGGGATTTGGAGTCCTCCGGGACTTTCGAATGTTCAGAGCTCAACAACAAGGGGCAAAACACCTCGCATTGGGGTGTTCTTAGTGTCATTGGAAAGGTCTTGAAACGTAAATATCGAAAATGGCCTCCCATTGGTCATTTGGACATCTACAGCCCAAGTTATGGGAAAAAGAAGGGCCGGGAGTCAAACTGGCAATTTGACTCCTCACCACTAAAAGTCAGGAATCGACGTGTTCTTGACATCCGAATTGAGAGTGCAACATGGCGTTGGAAAGATATCGACTAGGGCTATAACTTTGGTTCAGACCTTGTCACGGTCCAACTTTGTAGTCAGGAGTTATGGCCGTTCAAAGTTCTGGAAGTCCCGCCGGGACAATTTCGGAAGTCCCGGGAATTTGTGCCATTTGGATGTAGCCTCCACGGTGAGCTGTAGAGAATACTATACGGAGTAAGGTGGTGGCTTACTCCCAAGTCCAGGCCGTGGTGAGTCTTGTGTGTCCAAGTGCCCGTGGCTTGTCCCAACACCAAAGGGTGTTCCAAATGCTAAACTAACCTCCCGTGGTTGGTTTTTGGATGCATATTCACACAAGCTAAGTTAGTCCCTCTTCCTAGTCTAATATCGGGGCTTCCAATTCAACCCTCTACCCCTTTCTAGAGTTAGAAGTCGGGAGCGTGCCTTTAGGTCCCAACTTTCCGCAATTGTACTTTGGTGAACCCTCAAATGGGTTCACCCCGAGACCAAGGAGCGCGTCAACATTCAACCAAAACATAATTATAGTCATCCCAAAAAGACAAATCTTGAAACTTGAGAGAAATTATGGTTTAAGTTTTGGGAATGAATGCAATTTGGATAACAATATGACCTACATCTAAAACATAATTATAAAGTACCATAAACACACAAGTTGTGGGTTAGGTTTCGATGATCCTTCACACATTGATAACAAGACCATGTATAAATTAAATGTAAGTGATTTGATCATTATTATTACCCTTGACCAAAATCTATAATGGTTATATGACGGACACATTTCATGAAAGCTCGACCTTAACTACCAAAATATTTCGCGTTTCCTAAAACACATTGTTAGCCTCACACAAGGTGACATTCTTGCAAAACACTCTTTTGAGTTCCAAATTTTTATTTTTTATTTTCAAACATCCCCCATAACTTATTGGAAGGTGAAATTGGGGTTCATATATTTTATTGGATGCACTCCAATTGCAATTCCCTTTCATGTTTTGAAGGTTTGCTTTGTTTGGACCTTTCCACATTTTTTGACTACCTTATATCTGATTTAGACGAAAATTAAAGTTGTAGGTTTTTTTTCATTTTCTTTAAATGTTTTGGAACTTGTTGGCCTCTAGGTTTTGTAAGGCATTTTTTTAATCAGCCAATCCATGTCCCATGACTTCGCCTACATTGTTGTTATAATTTTCCAAAGGATGGTTATTTTCCTTTTTCCTTTTCTGCTATATCGGTGGAACGAGTTTTAAAACAATGACGTGACTGCATCTTAGTTTCGACAATGCCTCTAACTTCACCTTATATTCCAAAGCATTTCCACCCTTTGCAAGAATGATGCCCTTGACTTTGTTTGTCGCAACCCTACTTTGGCCAAGTGTGGGGGTGAAGCCCAACACTTGGAAAAGTTGGGAGTTGGAGTCCTCCGGGACTCCCGAATGTTCAGAGCTCAACAGCAAGGGGCAAAACACCTCGCATTGGGGTGTTCTTGGTGTCGTTAGAAAGGTCTTGAAACGTAAATATCGAAAATGCCCTCGCATTGGCAATTCGGACATCTGTAGCCCAAATTATGGGAAAAAGAAGGGCCGGGAGTCAAACTGGCAGTTTGACTCCCGACCATTAAAAGTCGGGAATCGACCTCTTCCCGACGTCCGATTTGAGCGTGCAACATGGCGTTGGAAAGATCTCAACGAGGGCTACAACGTTGGTTCAGACCTCGTCGCGATCCAACTCTGCAGTCAGGAGTTATGTCGGTTCAAAGTTCCGGGAGTCCCGTCGGGACAATTTCGGGACTCCAATTCGGGAGTCCCGGGAATTTGTGCCATTTGGATGTAGTCCCCACGACGAGCTGCAGAGAATACTATAGGGAGTAAGGTGATGGCTTACTCCCGATTCCGGGCCGTGGTGAGTCTTGTGTGTCCAAGTGCCCGTGGCAAGTCCCAACACCCAAGGGTGTCCTGAATGCTAAATTAACCTCCCGTGGTTGGTTTTTGGATGCAGATTCAAGCTTGATCTTCTAGTCCCTCGTCCTAGTCTAATCCCGGGGCTCCCAACTCAACCCTTTACCCCTTTCTAGAGTTGGAAGTCGGGAGCGTGCCCTTCGGTCCCAACTTTCCGCAACTTCACATTGGTGAACCCTCAAGTGGGTTCACCCCGGGACCAAGGAGCGCGTCATTGTTTCTCAATGGTAGGTATAACTTGAAGGTCAGTTCATGATACGGTCATCGTCCACCGCTTTCTCGCAACCTCCTTTCTATACCCATTAAACCTCATCTTAAAATTCTTATTATAAGTACAACACACACATATGAGTTCATTTCTATCTTTTCGGTTGCTCTAGTGACATTCTTCCACTAAGTGTAATTATTCTTCTAGAATATATCTCTCCATGAAGACTGTTTTGTTAATCTTTACATTTTCATGATGATGCCAAGTTCATCTTCGACAAGTTCCAACGATGCCATGAATTTTTGTTCTTGTTTTCCTGGCCAGCAACAATTGGAAGGAATTTGTGAGCCTTTCCAAAAACATTACATTACAATGCAATGAAGATAGACCTTTCAAAAGACATCCACAAAGACATAACCGTCAAGCTTCAGACATCACATCTTCCAAAAGTTACTCCATGTTAACATTCAAGACATTCAAAAACTTTCACTCCAAAATTTTACATTGAACAAAAAAACACGTTTCCAAACCCTAATTGAAAGTTGTCTTTTCAAAAGCTCTGTGACACATGGCACAATCAAACCAAAGTTTATGTTATTAATACAAATAATGATTGTACTAATTACTTGAACCCTTCCTTTGAGCCCTGGTTAAGCAATTTGACAATCCTTATCCCCATCTAGGCTGATTTCTCTATCTTTCCAGTATTCTTTTTGCTTAGAGCATCTCCACCAATGTTCACTATGCAAGCCTACACTGTAAATCTTGGATGAGGTTCATTTGTGGGATCCAATAAATATGCATACAATATAACTCTTTTTGTAAAAGCCTTCAGAAAAATGATTGATTTTTTTATTGGTTGAGCATAATGATTAACTCTAGTTTTGGTTTTAATTAGGTTCAGGGATTGAATTTTATTATCTAAGTTTTTAGGTATTGAATTTTTTTATTTATGATAATTGTACACATTTTGTTTACATTTTTATTAAAGTAAATTTGTGATGGATGCAAGGATTTATTTTTTTAAAATTCTATTCAATTTTGGATTTTGAATTTTTTTTGTTTGGTGCATATAAATGTAAACATTTCACAATTCTCTTTTGATTTTTTGATTTAAAAGTGATAAAAATATTTATGGATTAAAAAAAATACAAACATTTTAAATAATATTTGAAGTTTTAATAGGTTTCCAAAAGAAATTATGTGCACAATTATTTTTAATGTGATGAGTTTTATGACCATATATAGATTTATTCATTTATTTTCTTATGTTGAAAAACAAATATTGAAGCAAAATCATTTTTGGAAATAGTTAGGAATGGTATCGAGTCAATAACTAATTATGCATATTTATGATTGCTTTGTATCACAATGATTTTCATTAGTTTTTATAATTTCCTATAATTTTCGTAACAAGATGAATGTGGAATGCAAATATTAATGTCAAGCATTTGGTAATACAAAAAATATGTTGGTTTATTTTTCTAGCATAAATAAATTTATGTTTGTTTTGTTATATTTTCATATGGTTTTCAATAATTCATCATTATTTACATCAATGTTAAAATTAATTTTAACTAATACACACATCTCATGGAGATGAAAAAACACATTGTTAATTTTATTTTTTCATATTCATTTTGGTGGATAGGGAAAAAGAGTGAGATAATTATAAAATGGAAATAGTTATTAAAAAAGGTAATAGAAAAAAGAATAAATAATTATTAAGAAAAAAAATGAAATAGTTAAGTTTGAAAGTGAGATAATTATTTTTGAAGGATTAAAATAAATCCCCCATATACTAGTTTCAATTACTCATCACTGAAATTCCAAACATTCATCATCAAAATTTTAAAACATGTCACTTTTATTTTTAAAAAAGTGGGAGCAAATTTTTTAAAATGTTTTTGATGATGGCCAATCAATGTGGCCCATTGCAACCAAAAATAAAATAATGCTTTGAAATGCATTCACAACTAATTAATATGGATTTCAAATAGATATAATCATTAAAAAATACATCCTATATATTAATTCACTAAGTCAATCAGTCAGTCACTGACCCTTTTAGGTTTTAAGGCTTGGGACATAAAAACAACTTGCCAAACCTGAATGGATGGAACCCCATTTCCAAGATGAAACCCCTTTTTTCATTCATCCAAAATTCACGAAGAGGTTCTTCACCGTTAGTAATTTGACCTCGCTACACAAACACACACAGATTACGGTTTCTTCAGACACATACAGGGTGAAACGCAGGCACACGAGGTAGATACGTTCTCATCACCGTTCGATCTCTGACTGTTGAGTGACTAAAAACGAAAGTTAGTATGCAAATTGTCAAGGGGATTCACCACTTCGTAACTCTTCCTTTTATCTTACGTTTGATCGGGAATTGACCGTTAGATGTTCATCACCTACAATCGAACGTTCTCATCATCGTCCAATCTCTAACGGACGAGCGAACGAACACGTAACTGTTAGATGCTTCAATTTCGACTTTTGTCGATGATTTTTTTTTTCGTTTTTCCGATTTTCGTTACAAAATTAGAGCCGGATATCAAACGTTGAAGCCTATAAGTGGTCTGGTGTCTTTTGGGGAGGTCCCGTAGGCTATCAAATGGGGGGAACACCTATTAATAACGGACGTTTATTATTACCGCACAATAGAAAACTTGGCTTCAAGTGTTGGAATATGTCAGAAAACTTGGTGCCTTGCAGGCACAGGTTACCTGACGCGCTCCTTGGTCCCAGGGTGAACCCATTTGAGGGTTCACCAAATGTCAAGTTGCGGAAGTTGGGACCAAAGGGGCACACTCTCGGCTTCCAACTCTAGAAAGGGGTAGAGGGTCGAGTTGGGAGCCCCGGGATTAGACCATGAAGAGGGACTAGAAGATCAAGCTTGAATCTGCATCCAAAAACCAACCACGGGAGGTTAATTTAGCATTCGGGACACCCTTGGGTGTTGGGACTTGCCACGGGCACTTGGACACACAAGACTCACCACGGCCCGGACTCGGGAGTAAGCCACCACCTTACTCCGTATAATATTCTCTGCAGCTCGCTATGGAGACTACATTCAAATGGCACAAATTCCCGGGACTCCCGAATTGGAGTCCCGAAATTGTCTCGACGGGACTCCCGGAACTTTGAACTGCCATAACTCCTGACTGCAGAGTTGGATCGCGACGAGGTCTGAACCAAAGTTGTAGCCCTCATTGAGATCTTTCCAACACTGTATTGCACTCCTGAATCGGACATCGAGAACATGTCGATTCCCGACTTTTAGTGGTCGGGAGTCAAATTGTCAATTTGATTCTTGGCCCTTCTTTTGCTCATACCTTGGGCTGTAGATGTCCGAATTGCAAATGCGAGGGCATTTTCGATATTTACGTTTCAAGACCTTTCCAATGACACCAAGAACACCTCAATGCGAGGTGTTTTGCCCCTTGCTGTCGAACTTTGAACATTCGGGAGTCAGCCCACACTTGGCCAAGTTAGGGTTGCAACATTACCACTAGTAATATATAATACATACACTTATATGCACCAAATATTTACACGACATTGTGTAAATATATTTGACAAATATTGAAATAATTAATATTAAAAAGAAAGAAAAAAGGTTTTTGCAACCCCAATCCAAATATATTTCAAATTTTTAATAATAATAAAGTCTCTAAGTTATGCTAAGCCCACTAGTAAGTTTCAAATTTATCTTGTGTTTTGATTTGGGTTTATTTTTTCTAAAATTTTGACAAAGTGTTTCTAAATTAATTAATTAATTATTTCATCGAGCTGGCCCCGGTTAGGAATTATTGTATTACAAGGGTGGCTTCAACACATGTTGTCAAATAATAAATTAACTTTTTTCAGAAAAATAATATGTCAAAAATATTCTCAGAGATTCTTTAATTTCCTTCACAAAATTTTGATGATTTAAAATTTTATGTTGTTAAAAATTCAACAATACATCTGGAAATAATACAACTTCAGAAAAAAAAAAATAGGTTTTTTTTCCCCTCGGTGGTGGGTGCTGCTTCATTCTCAGGCAGTGGGATGCACGGGTATAAGCCAGGGGGAGTGACACCCGTTCACTGTGTCTCTTTCTGTCTCTCCGGGTATGTTGTCTCTGTCTCTCTCGACTCGAAACCCTAATTCCATTGTCACCGACATCGATCACGTTGTTGCCCTGCTCTGCCCACACATGAGAGTGTTGTGGTCCTGCTTCCGCTCATCTATGGCACCCCATCTGCTGCACTCTGTTGCGTCTTGTTGTTGTTGGGTGTGTCTCAGTGGCCGTTTGTTACTTCTTAGAAGAAGAAGAGGCTATACAGCTTCTTCGTTAGGTTTTTTTACTTGAAAGCGGTGTAGGAAACCCCAGAGCAAAGTTTTTGAGGAAGAATTCGGTGTCCGTGTGCTGGTACTCACTCGACAGGAAAGGATCTTTCGCTTCATCTCGTGAGGAAGAGAAATCCGATATTGTGGGTATGTGTGTGTGTGTGTTGTTCGAGTAGAGGTGGGTGGATTTTGAGGTTTTGCGTTTCTGAGTCGTTTTGGCGGTGGTTGGAGTTTGCTGGGGGGTTGGAAACCCTGTGCTGGAGTGTATTCGGTAGGACGGGAATGGAGAGGGACGAGGGGATTAGTGTGGGGAGTTTGCATGGAGCGGAGGATGCGGCCGCCGCGGCGGAGAAGGGGAAGCAGCGGAGAATGATGATGATGGCCGCCGCCGACGGGGGGGATGCTGATGATGAGGAGGATGTGTGTCGGATCTGTCGAATGACCGGGGAAGAAGACTCGCCGCTCTACTATCCCTGTGCGTGCAGTGGCAGCATCAAGTACGTGCACCAGGAGTGTCTGTTGCAGTGGCTTAATCACAGTAATGCACGGCAATGTGAGGTACGCTTCTTGTGTGTATGTGGCTAGGGATTCGGGATGCTTTTCAGTATATCTCAGTTGCAGTTGAAGCAGTCTCTCCATTACAAAATCTGCATCAGAAAAAAATCATTCTTTAAGAATTCGATGCGATACCCTGTGGATATCACATTATGACCAGCAAAAGGCACAACAATATTTGGTCGCCTTTGTGTACCTGGCAGACTTAGCCCTTTCAGGATTTCCTTACGGACCAATTTTGTCTGCACCTGTCAGGGAAAAAACCCTTTTGGACTGGTTCACTCACTCCACGAGATTTACTGAACGCAGAAACCCTTGAACTTTTGGCAATCATGTTTTTCACATGATTTTAACAAATAGTCAGAATTACCCCCTTTGTTTATACTTTTGTGGATTTGGCTTCTAGTGAAGGCATTCTCAGCAAGAAATAGGCAGGTATTCACATGATTCAGTGGTCTCATGTGGATTCCTTTTTTCCACATTCTGCTGATTTTGGCTTTGTTGATAGTGAGAAATTAATAGGATCACAAGACCTCTTTTGTAGCTCAGATAGTGAGAGCTTGATCTAGTGTTCTGAAGGGAAAATTGTAGGGTGCAATCTTTCTACTAAATGAACCAAAGGTGTGCTTAAAGCAGAGAAGCAAATCAATTTTGTATATCCTCCTTTGCAATCTACAAAATGAGTATTTTAAGTGCTTCTATGCTTAGCAGAGGAGCATTTTGAAGGCCACTTTGTCCTTGAATGAAGTAAGATTTCTGGTTGGTATTTCCGTGTTTTGAATCTTTCCAGTGGTTATAGGGCTTCTACCTTGAGTGGGAAGCTTTTGAATCAAGCCCATGTTGTCCTTGAGCTTTTTGAAGCCCCCCCCTTGTACGCAAAGCCTCATGCTCTTTAAGATTTCTTTATTCTTTCTCTTTTTTCTTTCTATTTCCATTTTTGGCTCTGCCCATAGGGAAGAGACTATGCATCAGTGCAGGATATGGGGATAAATTTTTGGCTCAATCTTGAACCAATGTGCAGGTGACAGCTATGCATCTGATGGCATGGGCATTTATAGGTGTCCCATTGAAGTGCATGCATGCATAAGAGAAGTTCTAAATCCATTCAAATGGAAGTTTTAGTTTGATCCTCTCCCTTGGGTAAATGGGCAGAGCCATCATGTGGCAAGCTGCTTGTTTTGTTTCCTTTTGTTTGTTCCCTCTCTTTGTGTTCCCCTTTTCTTCTTGGTTTTCTTGATAATCTCCTTCTATTTTCTTTGCTGTATTAAAGAGTGGGAAGTAGCCTCCTGATTCTGGCTCTCAGCAAGGCCCTGGGTGAGGCTGATAGGGCAAACTTGGGTTCAAGATGAGAGCCAGAATCAGCAGGCTACTGCCCACTCACTAGTGTTAAAAGGCCAGGGGGTTTTGAGCTAATTGTGCACAATCTGCTCTGCCTGGGTGACTTGAATTGGCCATGACAGATTCTGTACAATTAAAGAAGTGAGTAAAGGGCCTAATAAGACACCATTGCCATTAGGGTTGATCTAGCTAGCATTATGGCTGTGTGCTTCCTCTTCTTATGACTGAAACTCAGTATGTTTGTCAATGTATGATGCTGACACTGGGAGTTGATGAAATAAGTGGGGATGCTATGGTAGCTGGTCCTTGCAGTACATGTTGCTGTGGAATGGTGATGGCCAAGAATGTTCAAACCATTCCTCAGTTATTTGTGTGTTATGCAGAGGATATACTGTTTCTTGTGTCCAATAGCACTAAATATTCACACATATTGTCCTTATTTGAAAGTCTTTCTTTGACTTTAAGGAAACCTCTTTCACCTCATCCTGACTTGCTTAATTGTGAGCATGGAGATTTCTGGATTATCATGAGTATTATTATATATTGTCCTGAGAAGCTTGAATCATCTGGTAGAATGTGGCTCCTTGAATTCTCAGGATCTGCACAGATGAGGAGGATCACACTAGTGAGTAGCTTACATCCTTAAGAGGTCAAGGTAGTTGCAATGGCTGTTTGTGTCGGGCTTGTAAATCAGTTGGTGCCTATTCTTTGGTGCCGAAGCATGTCCTGTGATGTACAATGAATCTGAGCAGTCAACCTTTTAGTGTTGAGCTGGAAAGATACTGAGATTGGCTCTCTCTGTGCAGGTGTGCAAACATCCATTTGCCTTTTCTCCTGTTTATGCAGATGACACCCCTGCCAGGCTCCCTTTTCAGGAGCTTGTGCTGGGTATGGCACTTAAAGCAGGGCGGGGTACACGCTATTTTGCACGACTAGCATTTGTTCTTGCTGTCTGGCTTCTATTCATCCCCTTTACCACATTCTGGATATGGAGGTTCTCTTTTGTCCGGAGCTTTCTCGAAGCGCAGCAGCTCTTTGTTAGCCGGTGTGTGCCTAGCCTGCTACTTACAGACTGCCTTCATGGGTTCCTGTTGTCAGCGGGAATTGTCTTCATTTTTTTGGCTGTTACTTCACTACGAGAGTATTTCAGGCATCTTGGCGAAGTGGGAGGTGCCCAGGATGGTGACCATGATGAAGAGGGTGTAGGGGCAGATAGGGGGCATGGTGGAAGGGTGGGTAGGCGACATGGGCATGGTAGGGGAGCAGCTGGACAACGGGTAGATATACAAGCCCCAGCTCCAGTAGGTGGTGACAACGTTGAAGTGGTCATTGTGCCTCCACCTCAGGGTCTTGCAGCTGGTGCTGGTCAGTTGTTGAGACGAAATGCTGAAAATGTAGCTGCACAACTGGAAAGGCAAGCAGCAAGGTTGGAGGCTCATGTAGAACAGATGTTTGATGCAGTTGAGGATGCTGATGGTGCTGAAGATGTGCCCTTTGATGAGCTTGTGGGAATGCAAGGCCCTGTTTTTCATCTGCTGGAGAATGCGATCACGGTTGGTGGATCCCTCTGTCATTCCAGTATAGCTATAGGTTTCTCAGTTTCTGAGATTGCCATTGAGTAGTAGCTGAAGATTTGCACTTGAAGGCTGTCATCAATGCATTTGGTTTCTGACATGTGCAGGTTTTGGCTAGCAATGCAATCTTCCTGGGCCTGGTGGCTCTGGTTCCCTTCACTCTTGGTCGTCTGGTATTATCCATAGCATCAAGGCTTGTGGTGGCCACAGCTGACTTGGGGTCAAATGCAGCCTCTATGGCATCAACTGCTGATCCAACCCTTGTTAACTCAAGGGGGGAAATATTTGATGGCAACAGCACCATGCTAAACTATATTGTTGGAGTTGGGATCAGTGCTGGTGCTTCTGGTGGCCCTTTATGGGATGTTGGAAATACCATAGATGTAGTAACTGAAGCAATGGTATCTGCATTAAAGCTTTCTGATGCTGCAACAGTGGCTGTTGGCTATGGGGTCATTCTCCTAGCACTGAGTTTCTATTTGTGCCTCATTGCTATTATTAGATACACTCGTGGACAGCCAATTACTGTTGGACACATCCATGGAGTCACCACAATGGCTGAAGCTGCACCATCAGTGGCACGGCAAATGATTGCTGGTGTGAGATACATGGCAACGATGGTGAAAGTGGCATTTTTGTTGGTGATTGAACTAGGAGTGTTCCCTCTTCTTTGTGGGTGGTGGCTCGATGTTTGCACCCTTGGTATGCTGGAGGCCACCATATCACATCGTGTGGCCTTCTTCTGGTCGTCTCCTTTGACTAGTTCCTTACTCCACTGGCTTGTTGGGATTGTGTACATGTTACAAATCAGCATCTTTGTAAGCCTTCTGCGTGAGGTAATTTCAGTTTTACTTCCATCTGCTTGTACTCCATATCTTTTCACTCCATGCAATCTTTCTGTTAATGCATTTGACAAGGGACATCTCACCGCCTTATAATGGGGATGTGATTTCTGTTTATTTTCCAGCTTCTGGTATACCAAATGGAATGTTTGGTTTTGTTTGCAGGTGCTACGACCAGGGGTATTGTACTTTCTACGTGATCCTGCTGATCCGAATTATAACCCATTTCGGGATCTCATTGATGACCCTCTATACAAGCATGCACGTCGTGTGCTTTTATCAGTTGTGGTTTATGGGAGCCTCATTGTTGTGTTGGTCTTTTTGCCTGTTCAGCTTGCCATATCTATTGCACCTCACATGTTTCCATTTGATATAAGGTGATTACTTTGAAAATGCTGTGTGTCTCATGTTTTGGGTCTTTCATTTCATCTTTTGATTAAGTAACTGTTATCTATTTTGGCTGAATCAGCCAGGCCTCTTTTGGTAGTCAACTGGTTGTTAGTCACTATTGTTAGAAACCATTATATCTGTCTTCATATGCTAAACAGGTCTTCTAATGCTGGGAATTTTGTGCAGGGTCTCAGATCCTTTCACAGAGATACCTGCAGACATGCTTTTGTTTCACATCTGCATTCCTTTTGCTGTAGAGCACTTCAGGCCACGGGCAACAATCAAAACTGTTCTTTCCTATTGGTTTTCAACAGCTGGATGGATCCTGGGCCTGTCTGAGTTTCTCCTTCCTGAACCAGAGGTGCCAAATGCTGACAACAACCATGAGCAGCAGAGAAGGGTGGGTGTACAAGTTCAGCCACATGGGCCAGTGCGCGAGGTAAACCATGCACGAGTACCAGTTGTTGGTCCAGCAGATGCCCAAAATGGGTCTACTTCATCTGACAATGATGAAGAGATGGATGATGCAGATTATGAAGCTGAAGGAGAGGCAGAGGCAGATGAGTAAGCACCCTGCCTCATTCACAATTACAGTTGTTTGCTCTTGCTGTTAAGATGGAGAACTAGTTATTGGACAGTCCAGGGTGCTTACAGTGCTGTTATTCATCGCAGGTACAAGTTTGCAATGCGAATTTTGTTGCTGTTGTTTGGTGCATGGATAACTTTGCTAGCCTTCAACTTAATTGTGGTGCTTCTGCCTATTTCCCTTGGTCGGACCATATTTGCTTCCTTTTCACAGCTCCCAATTACCCGTGGTGCCAAGTGCAATGGTGAGTTACCAGTTCACTAGGTCTCTTCACTGTTTATCATCCACTTGACAGATTAGATTTGAGTTGTGACACTGAACATTAGAGGTCTGTCTTTTTCAGCATGCTTCAAAGTAATAGAGTAAGTCCTTTGTATAGTACTTTTTTCAGATGAAGTAAGTCCTTCAGTGATTGTGTGTGTTCTGATGATATAGTATTTTTTCTTAGATGAAGCAGAGCTGTTGCTTTCTGATGGACATTGAAGAACAAATTGGTTTGATGTGGGCATGGTGCCAGATCTTTATGCGTTCAATATTGGCTGCTATGTCTTGTGGGCTACAACTGCAGCAGTGCGATATGTTGTAGATTATTTGCGGACCCATGATTTACGCGTGCTCTTGAGGCAGGTGCTTAAGTGGTCTTCAATAATCTTCAAGAGCATTGTGCTGTTGTCTCTTTGGGTAAGTACAGCTGACCTGTTCCTGCCCCCATGCATTCCTTGCATCAGCATCTTGTGTGTACTTGTGACAGTATCCTATCCACAAAAGTCTTTCATGTCTTTGTGAGGATTGCTAGCAAAGGCCCTGATTGTGGTTATAACTGTTTAGTGTCTGAGTTAGCATTTAATCTGGTCTAGAGTAGAGTAAGTTTAAGTGTCTTGTGGCTTTGATTATCAATCAAAGTTGATATCATTGCTCTCGCTCTTGTCCTGGGTCATTTGTTTCTCTCATGTTGCTTCTGTCTGTATTTCAGTATCCCATGAGCTAAGTCTTACTTGATATGTGTCATTTTCTCTGTGACCTTCCTTGTCTCCTCTAATGCTTGTGCAGGGTATCTTGCTATGCTCCTATGTCTAGCAATGATTGTACAAGGCATATTTGTAGATTCTCACAATGTAAAGCACAGTAAGTGCCACTTTGTCATGTTCTGATTGGTGTGTGAGGAAAATGTCCATCACATATTAATCATGAAGGATTTTGGGTGATTTGCAGATTGTTTTGGTCCCTGTGCTTATTGGCCTGCTCTTTGAGCTGGTGGTGGTTGTACCTTTGCGGGTACCAGTGGATGAGAGCCCAGTCTTTCTCCTCTACCAGGATTGGGCATTGGGACTTGTGTTTCTGAAAATCTGGACCAGACTGGTACTATCTCACTCCTCGATGTAGTTGACACTAGGCAGGAATGTTTCTGCATGTGCAACTTGTGAAGTGGCAGTGGCTTGTCAGAGTAGTTTGCATCAATACTTTAAAACATTTCTGATTGGGTATTATTGCGTATGTACTGGGAGGTCTTATTCTTCTTTCTCGTAGAAACCTAGTTTCATCGTAGTGTACATTTGAATTGCAAGGTGGTAACAATCTATGGCATTGAGACTGGACAGGTCATGCTTGGGCAGATGATGCCACTGGTTGATGATTCTTGGCGTGTGAAGTTTGAGCAAGTGCGGTCAGATGGGTTTTCTCACCTCCGGGGTTGGTGGGTGTTCACATCCATTATCGCCCCAGTCCTGGTAAACCTTTTAACAGCACTGTGTTTACCATATGTTCTTGCGTGTGGAATCTTCCCTCTCTTTGGGTATTCCCTTATCGTCAATTCATCAGTGTATCGGTTTGCATGGTTGGGTTCCCTGTTTCTGGGGCTTTGCTGGTATGGCACAAAACGGGTACATAAATGGTTATTGGACCTCCACAACTCCATCCGTGATGATCGGTACTTGGTTGGTCGGCGGCTGCACAACTTTGGAGAGCGGAGGAGGGTGGGTGGCCAGGGAAAGTTGCCCCCAAATTCTATTTCAGGTGGGTATTTTCTCTTCGGCCAGTGTTCTTTGTTGTGTAACACTGGGTTCCCGCAATATAGCTGGTAATTGGAGCAATAGTTTTCCAACAGTTCAGGCAAGTTTCTGGTAAATTAGCTTGTTTTCTGATGCCATGGATATATGCAGGTCTGGACACTGCATCAAAAGGTGGTGTTGAAAGAGAGCCAAGAGATGAGGTTGAATCAGAAGCATCTGTGGTTTCCGGCTTGAACTCAGGGGTTCATAGTGAGGCCACTGCAGTTCAACTAGAGGATGCAGTAGATGAGAACATTATCCAGGAGGATTGTAAAGATCCAAATATCGCCACTGGGAAAATGGAAGCAGGGCAGAGGATGGGGGTAGCAGGCACCTCATTGCGGTTGCGGCATGTCGTTATTGGGTCAACCACTACAGGCAGCCAATAATCATGTGACATGCCAGTTTAGCTCATAAGGTCTACACCTTGTCACTCCCTGGGTGGCTGTGTTGTACAAAAATTAAACTGGTCAGGTTTCTTGGCCATTGTCTGTACTGAGGGGTTTGTTTGTAAGAGAGTTCTAGAGCAAGCGTCTTGGTCTGCTCCATAGTTACCTTCAAAGAGAGAGGGAGAGGCTGGGAGTTTATTTGCTACAGTCCTGGTCTACCCATGTAGTTGTGGCATTTGACAAAGTTTATCAGGGGCAATAGTGGGATTGTGAATGGGTAGTCAGGCTCCCAATAGTGTTCATTCTTCTGTATTATTACGATGTTCCACTGGAACAATCTTTTTTTTGCAACAACCTGTGATAAAGACAGTCAGTATGTCACTATCTTGAGGCGCCTAAGTTGTCTGTGCTAATTTCTACTTCATTGTTTTGGCCCAACTTCTTCCATGCAGTATCATGAATGTCTTTAATCTCTTCTCCAGCCTTTGGTTCGGTATAGCTATGTTTCAGATGCCCCATAAGTGCATTGTTTTGGTCCTTTAACAGAGGCCTTTTTTTTTGGTTCACTGGGAAGCATGAAGTCCAATGCTTCTGATTGGCTAGGGATAATTGAAGCCAAGCTTAAACATTGGTTGTGTTTGCTTTGCTTAATTTACACATCCTTGTCCAAGTAACTGCGGTAACACTTTTGATGCAGCTCTTCCAGGTTGTAGAAAAGCACCTCCATGGTGTGGAGAGCTACTACTAACTGTTGACTGATTTGGCTACCCCAGCACAGTTACATTGGTTATAGTTGGTAACATAGTTCAATCACCTTGTTGTAGTCAGGTGTATGGGAAGAGCTAGGTGTAGGGAAAGGCCATGACACTGTAGTTAGGTTTAGGTGCAGGAGGGAAGCATGAGCCAATGGGAAAGGCATTTGTCCAACTTCAAAAACAAAGGAATCATTACTGTGATTGGCACCGAGGAGATCAGTTTATTTTTGTGGTGATCAAAATCTTCAACTGGTTGCATGAAAACAAGTGGATGATTTTTGACATAATTGCTTCAATTCAACAAAGCTTTGGCATATAGAAGGTACTGAAGGTCTTCTCTTTCAATCTCATTGATTTTCCTCAGATTGGGAATTTTGGTTACAGTTAAAAAGATGTAAACATCCTCCATCCTTGGTCAAATGGTAGTAGTGGGTTGAGCTACTTTTTGGCTTCAACTGCTTTACAGACCCACTGTGTCACATGTCATTGCATGCTTTCCTGATCTGTTGCATGTCATTGGTAGTTCAATTTAGGATTCCTATTGCTACCTTTGGTTTTACACCCTCTGATTTCTATTACCGGCTTTTGGTTTTACACCCTTGGATTTATACTATCCCCTTTGACAATTTGAATACGAGTTACCCATCACCTTTCTTTCTCTATTTCCACTCCCCTCCCTTTGCATGGGCCACATGTGAATGACATGCAATATTTTAAGTACATGTTTTATTAAGGCAACTCTTAAAAGCAATTCAAGGCACCAACTGGAACAATTTCATTAGCCACAATTTTTTCACACCTAGCCCACAAGGCTATGAAGCTATTGCAACTTTGTATGGAACCAAACTTGACTGGAAGATTCAATCCTTTTCTTATATTTAGATTTATGTAGATTTAGTCTAATTATTTGTATGGCATTTCACAAATGATGGTTTTGGCCACGATTTTGAAAAAAAATTACCCCCATTAAAGTCCTAGTTATGAACAAGTCAATAGATTTGCAATTACAATGACCCATGCAAAACATGCATTCAAGCTTCAACTGCAAGCAAGAAAGCCAAAATGAACAAGTGTTTTTGGCTTCAGGAACAATTATGTTGGGTTTAGGTTTAGCATAGAATCTTTGGAAATTTTCATCTTTATTGGCTCTATGTGGTAAGGAAGAGACTATGGAACAATGCAGTTTTTCATTTGGTCTCACATTTTGAGGAATGTTCACTCGGTGGTGTTATTATAAACTTGCGCTTGGCATTGCTTCAAACTACTAGTGATGATCAATTTTTATTTTTATTCTCTTATGTTGCCATGTATGGTTTTCAATAATTCATCATTATTTATGTCAATGTCAAATTTTATTTAGTTTGAAATAATATAGATATCATGGACATGAAAAGACGCATGTTAATAATTTGTCTTTTCATATCCATGTTGGTGGGTAAGGGAAAAGGAGTGAGATAATTATAAAAAAAGGAGTGCTCACTATATGATTAGGCTTGAAAAAGGAGGTAGGTATAAATTGTTTTTTGAATTGTTCAAGGACAACAATATAATAAGATTTTGAAAAAATCTCCCATATATATTAACTTGAGCTTCATATTGCTACACACTACCGATGACAATCAAAATTTTCTCTCTTATGTTCCCATATGGTTTTTAATAGTTCATCATTATTCATGTCAATATCAAATTTTAGTTTGAATTAATATAAATATCATGAACATGAAATAACACATATGCTCTTGTTTCTAGAATTATTAAGTAGTTCGTATTTTTGGGAACTTCATGGAAGATATCCAATTTTAATCATTGCCAATTTGAAGTTTGAACTTCCCATAAGGGGTAGAGCCATAGAACTAGAGTTTTCTTTTTTTTCAATTTTCGATATAGCTAACCAACCTACTTTAATAATGTGTAGAAATCTGGCAAGTTTTTTAGCAAATTTGCAAAATTTGGTGTCTTTTTCAAAACAAATCCAAATTTTCACACATGACAAAAAGACTGGATTGAGCCATTATGTGATGAACAATTTTTACTCAATGGAAAATGAAAGTTCTTAGTTATCAAGCATTCACAAGAGAAGTTGAGATGCCCTACTAATTAAGGTTGCTTTTTGCACCCATCAATACTCATCAAATGATAATAATAAAAACTCCATTACCAAAATAACCATGAAAATTGTTCATGACAAAAAAAGATGTGAAATTAAAACTTGCATGTACCAAAAGTTAAATATGTGAACCACCTGACTTCTTTGGGATTTGAAGTGTGAAAATAATAATCGTTTGGAAAACTCATTTTGGGCATCTTAACTTGTAGTTTTCTTATAACTATTTAGGGTTCCCTTAAAAGCCTCCATTTTCCTTGAGGCCCTCACTTTCAATTCATATTGATTTGTATGCATCCTCGGCCTACTTGAACCAATAGTCACCTGAGCACCAAGAGGGTTCCAGTTTCCTCACTTCATAGCCCTATTTTCCTTCCTACCTATTAATTTAATTTTTTTTCATAGCATAAACTTGGGCTTTGTGTTGCTATGCACTACCAATGATAATTTTTCTTTTTTATTATGTTCCCATATGATTATTAATAATTCATCAGTATTTATGTCAATGTTAAATTTAATTTCAATTAATATAAATATCATGAATATGAAAAGACACATGTTAATTTGCTTTTTCATATTCATGTTGGTGGGTAAAGAAAGGAGTGAAATAGTTATAAGAATAAAAGATAGTTATTATGAAAGAAGTGAGATAAATAATCTTGAAAATGAGATAGTTATATTTGAAAATGTCTTTGGAATTTTTCAAGGATAACCATACCAAGAATTATGCAAAATTATGAGGAGCTTTAAAGAAAGAAAAAAAAACACGCATTTATCAGTTCCACAAAATTCTCATCACTGGAATTACCAAGGTGAAAACTTGCACCAATTGAGTTAGGGTTCATCGAAGACTGGGTCATAACTCATAAAAGGCTTCTAGTACATCCTCTAGAGATCATGCCCAAAACCACCCAACCAAGCATCCAACCAGCTCATGGGTTGCAACATGAGTTAACCTATGAGTTGCGTGCATAGAGACAGGATGTTGTTGAAGATCTTGAACCAACAGCTTTGCTACAAAATGTTTTAGTACATGAATGGACCTTGTGTTCTAATTGGGTTTTTCCCAAGTGTTGGGATGGGTATTTGATTTTGTTAATAACCACCAGTTCTGATTTATTAAATAAATATTTCAGAATTAGAGGATCATTGGTTCTAGTTTTGATGGGGAGGGGGAAAACCAGGATCAATCAATCATTGATTTGTTGTTGCAACCTTGCAAAACTTTATTCATAAAGACAACATAGATTTGGAAAATGCACAAGGGAATAAGAAAAACAAAAAGGGAGAATTTACAAGACACCAAAACTAGATGTCAAAAATTGATTGCATATAGTAGGTCAGCCATATTTTCCCATGTTAGAAACCAATCACTTGCAATAGGTCAGCTGTGGTGGTGGGAGGTGTGTTTTGAAGGAATGGAAGTCAAGAAGTAAGATGAAAGATTCTTGCATCCTTTGCAATGTGATTGAGAATTTTTGTCAAAGAAAAGTAACCAAGACAAAAAGAGGAGGGGCCCTTTGGCCTTTTCAAGCTCCAAATGGCATTGGCACAATCATGTAAAAACACATTGACTTATTTAAGTAGACATCCAAATACCTCAATTGCTAATGGGAGGAATTGATCAATGGGGTGTCATCCACAATGTATTGATGCTGCAATCGGTCAACCCCAAAGCAACGCAATGCCATTAGTGTCTCGATGTTGAAGTTGATAACCATAAAATTCCACCATTGTCACATTGCAATGTTTTCTTTGAAGCTCAGATTCTTCCGCATGATCTTTTACATATAGTAGAGGAAGAATGAAGCTTCCCCTGAAGCCGAACGGACAATGGCTACGGACAATATCCAAATATAGCGGGGACGTCATGAAACGTCCCCTGAATCTGTCCTGTCATCCAACCGGACGAACATTTCATCCATCCCGTCATACGTCCAACTCTGTCGCAACCCCACTTTGGCCAAGTGTGGGGGTGAAGCCCAACACTTCCAAAGTTGGGGACTTGGAGTCCTCCAGGACTCCCGAATGTTTAGAGTTCGACAGCAAGGCCCAAAACACCTCGCATTGAGAAGTTCTTGGTGTCATTGGAAAGGTCTTGAAGCGTAAATATCGAAAATGGCCTCGCATTGGTCATTTGGACATCAACAGCCCAAGTTATGGGCAAAAGAAGGGCCGGGAGTCAAATTGCCAATTTGACTCCCGACCACTAAAAGTCGGGAATCGACCTCTTCCCAACATCCGAATTGAGAGTACAACACGGCGTTGGAAAGATCTCGACGAGGGCTACAACTTTGGTTTAGACCTTGTCACGATCGGACTTTGCAATCAGGAGTTATGAGCTCCCAAAGTCCTAGGACTCCAACTGGGACAATTTCGGGACAATTTCAAGACTCCAACTTGGGAGTCCTAGGAAAAAAAGTCATTTGGATGTAGCCTCGGCGGAGTACTGCAGAGAATACTATATGGGGGAAGGTGGTGGCTTCCCTCGAGTCTCGACTGTGCTGAGTCAAATGAGTCCAAGGTTGCCCGTGGCTTATCCTAACACCCAAAGGGTGCAGAATGAGTTCTAACCAACTTGTGGTTGGTTATGATGCAGATTCGAGTAAGTGAATAGTTTGCCCTCTTCCTAGTCTAATTCCCGGGACTTCTAACACAACCCTCTACCCCTTTTTAGTGCTGGAAGTCGGGAGCGTGCCCCAAGTCCCAACTTTCCGCAACTCAACATAGTTGGACCCTCAAGTGGGTTCAACTTGGGACTTAGGAGCGCGTCAAACTTTGTCTTCCTTCGTATTGATTGGATGTGCCAATTCTCTCCACTAATGCAAAAGCTCCACGTAAGTATTGACTAGGCCGATTGGCCCAACCAATTGCGGGCGGGCGGTTGAAAGGCCATCCCGCACCCGTGTGCACGCGATGGGGCTTCCAACTTGAATCAAACACAAGCTTGAGGAAAATTGGCCCACCTCACTACCCAAGGCCATCATGAAAGTGGAAGTGTCGCAACCCCACCTTGGCCAAGTGTGAGGGTGAAGCCCAACACTTGGAAAAGATGGGGATTTGGAGTCCTCCGGGACTCCCGAATGTTCAGAGCTCGACAGAAAGGCCCAAAACACGTCGAATTGGGGTGTTCTTGGTGTCATTGGAAAGATCTTGAAACGTAAATATCGAAAATGGCCTCGCATTGGTCATTTGGGCATCTGCAGATCAAGTTATGGGCAAAAGAAGGGCCGGGAGTCAAACTGGCAGTTTGACTCCCGACCACTAAAAGTCGGGAATAGACCTCTTCCTGACATCCGATTTGGGAGTGCGACATGCCGTTGGAAAGATCTTGAAGAGGGCTACAACTTTGGTTTAGACCTCATTGTGATCGGACTCTGTAGTCGGGAGTTATGGCCATTCAAAGTTCCGAGAGTACCGTCGGGACAATTTCGGGACTTCATTTCCGGAGTCCCGAGAATTTGTGTCATTTGGATGTAGCCTCCACTGCGAGCTGCAGAGAATACTATATGGAGGAAGGTGGTGGTTTCCCCCGAGTCCGGGCCGTGGTGAGTCTTGTGTGTCCAAGTGCCCGTGGCTTGTCCCAACACTCAAGGGTGTCCCGAATGTTAAACTAGCCTCCCATGGTTGGTTTTTGGATGTAGAATCACACAAGCTAAGCTAGTCCCTCTTCCTAGTCTAATCCCGGGGCTCCCAACTCGACCCTCTACCCCTTTTTAGAGTTGGAAGCCGGGAGCCTGCCTCTAAGTCTTAACTTTCCGCAACTTGACTTTGGTGAACCCTTAAATGGGTTCACCCCGAGACTTAGGAGCGCGTCAGGAAGGCTTCTCGAATGTGGGACGGGGTGAAAAATTCGAGTTCAAAAAGGACAACAAGTTCCTTCACAAGAAGCCGCGCAATGAAAGGGAATGGAATTGAAGGCAAGACACCTCAAGGGGTGAAAAGCCCAAACAATTCCAAGGCTCAGGGTTCAAGCCCAAAGGATTTTGTTAAAAAGTGGGTTTCTTTTAAATCGAGCCAACCCAACGGGGATGTTGGTGGGAAGCCCAAAGGAGCATGCTTCAACTGCAATGAAGTGGGGCATTATTCCAAAGATTGCCCCAAGTCCAAATCGAGGAATGGGGACTTTAAGGTAATTGCCCTCACCATTAACCTAGCCCAAGCTAAATGTAATCGCCTCATTTTCTTGAAGGGGAAGATTGTTAAACGAGATGTGTTATGCCTTTTAGACACAGGGGCTTCTCATAACTTCATAACCCGAGAAAATGCCGAAAGGATGGAGCTCCAATTAGAGGAACTCAAGGCACCCATTGAGGTGCATTTGGCGGATGGGGTTCCCTGTCCCACTAAGTTACAAGCAAGAGGTGTGCCTCTCCAGCTAAGAAATTAGAAAGGAAAGGTGGACTCGTTGGTTTCCACCTTAGGGGCGATGGATTACATTTTGGGAATGGAATTCATCACCCATAATAATTTGTTCATAGAAGGGCACAATAGACTAGTTAGAATCTCGTCCAAAACCGAGATCGTGCAGGTGAAGGCGCACGAAGTGCCTTATGTGGATGAATCAACCATCCACTTGATGTTAGGAAAAAACCTGGAAAAAAAAATGTGTGAGAGGTTACGACATTGACGCGCTCCTTGGTCCCGGGGTGAACCCACTTGAGGGTTCACCAAATGTCAAGTTGCGGAAGTTGGGACCGAAGGGCACGCTCCCGGCTTCCAACTCTAGAAAGGGGTAGAGGGTCGAGTTGGGAGCCCCGGGATTAGACTAGGAAGAGGGACTAGAAGATCAAGCTTGAATCTGCATCCAAAACCAACCACGGGAGGTTAATTTAGCATTCAGGACACCCTTTGGTGTTGGGACTTGCCACGGGCACTTGGACACACAAGACTCACCACGGCCCGGACTCGGGAGTAAGCCACCACCTTACTCCCTATAGTATTCTCTGCAACTCGTCGTGGGGACTACATCCAAATGGCACAAATTCCCGGGACTCCCGAATTGGAGTCCCGAAATTGTCCCGGCGGGACTCCCAGAACTTTGAACCGCCATAACTCCCGACTGCAGAGTTGGATCGCGATGAGGTCTGAACCAAAGCTGTAGCCCTTGTCGAGATCTTTCCAACTCCATGTCGCACACTCAAATCGGACGTCGAGAAGAGGTCGATTCCCGACTTTTAGTGATCGGGAGTCAAATTGCCAGTTTGACTCCCGACCCTTCTTTTGCCCATAACTTGGGCTGGAGATGTCCGAATTGCCAATGCGAGGGCATTTTCGATGTCTACGTTTCAAGACCTTTCCAATGACACCAAGAAGACCCCAATGCGAGGTGTTTTGCCCCTTACTGTCGAGCTCTGAACATTCGGGAGTCCCGGAGGACTCCAACTCCCAACTTTTCCAAGTGTTGGGCTTCACCCCCACACTTGGCCAAAGTAGGGTTGCGACAGACATGATGTGTGTGATGCAGGTGTTGAATGAATTTGAGCCAATGGAAGCTACCAACTTAGCAATTTCCCCCAAGTGCATTAAGCGAATCTTAGATGAGTTCCCAGATGTGATGCTCGAAGAGTTACCCGAAGACCTACCCCAAGAAAACGAGTTCATCATGCAATTGAGGTGATGCCGGGAGTGGCACCTCCCACCAAGGCCCCATATCGAATGAACCATGAGGAATTGAAAAAACTTAAAGTTCAACTTGAAAAACTTTTCACAAAGAGATACATTAAAGGTAGCAAATCACCATATGGGGCACTTGTCCTTTTTGTTGACAAAAAGGATGGAACGTTGAGGATGTGTGTGGATTATAGAACCCTCAACAAGGTGACGGTGAAAAACCAATATCCATTACTTCGGATCGACAATCTCTTTAATCAATTATCGGGAGCTAAGGTGTTTAATAGGATTGACTTACATTTGGGATATTACCAAATTCGGATTGCGGAAGGGGATGAAGAAAATATCATTTACTGCACAAGGTATGACTCATACGAATTCTTGGTGATGCCTTTTGGGCTCACTAATGCACCCATCACATTTTGCATTCTCATGAATGACATTTTCCAGGAATGGCTTAATGACTTTGTCATCGCATACATAAATGACATTTTGATCTATAGCGGCTTTATGTAGGAGCATGCAGAGCACCTCCGGAAGGTGTTCCAAAGGTTAAGGGAAAACAAATTGTATGCCAAGCTTGAAAAATGTGAATTTGGGATGACGGAAGTGGACTTCCTTGGACATAAGATCACTCAAGAAGGTTTGAAGATGGACGAACACAAGGTGAAGGTAATTTTGGATTGGGAATTGCCTAAGTTGGTACCGGCCTTGAGATCCTTTTTAGGATTGGCCTCCTATTATCACAAGTTCATCAAGAACTTTGCAAAGATAGTCGCACCTTTGACAAACCATTTGAAGAAGTCCTTTGGAACTTACGACTGGGATGGAGCATGCAATGAGACCTTTGAAACCTTGAAAGCCATCTTGGTGAAAACGCCAGTGTTGAAGTTATTCGACTTTGACAAGAATTTTGAGATTCACTCCAATGCCTCTGACTTTACGATTGGAGGAGTCCTAGTGCAAGATGGAAGGCCGGTGGCATTTGAGAGCAAGAAGCTAAATGAGACGGAGGGAAGGTGGCCAACACACAAAAAGGAAATGTGGGCGGTCATACATTGTTTCAAGACTTGGGGCCATTACATAGGCTCCAAATATGTGATGGTGTGGACCGACAATGTCACCTTGAAATATTTTGCCATTCAACCAGTGAGATGGCAAGACACATTGGCCTTGTTCAATGTGGACATTCGACATAAGCCCGAGAAGGACAACGTGGTGCCCGATGCGATGAGTCGAAAGCACGAACTTAAAGTGGTGTATGTGGGGGAAATATAACTTCAAAAGGAAGTTCGATTAGCAAGTTGTCGTGATAAATTCGTTGAAGAAGTGAGGCGAAACATTCAAAAGGGAATCAAGTCACACTTCCACTTGTGAAATGGACTATTATGGTATAAGCAAAATTGGCTATATGTTCCAAAAGGGAAGATGAGGGATGTGCTCTTGAAGGAATGTCATGATGGGCCGCTTGTGGGTCGTGGTGGTGCAAAGCGCACCACAACTATCGCAACCCCACTTTTGAAAGAGTGCGAGGATGACATTCACACTCCCAATTTGGGGACTTGGGAGTCTTCCGGGACTCTCAAAATTTCAATGTTCGATTGTAGGGGTCAAAACACCTTGCATTGGGTGATCTTTATATCATCGGAAAGTTATCGAAGTGTAGATGTCGAAAATGGGCTCGCATGAGCCATTTGGACATCTGGAACACAAGTTATGGCAAAAAGAAACGCCAAGAATCAAACTGACAATTTGATTCTTGATTGAAAAATGTAAATAATGTAGGTTATTTACACATGGCATGTCATTGTAAATAACACAACCATGCAAAAACACATATTAATTTGTCTTTTCATGTTGATGCAAGTAGTATGGGAAAGGAATGATGCATTTAGGTTTTGAAACATTAATTATGTTAATGTGGACTAATGAACCCTTGTGATGTTAGCACAAATGGATCATCTTCAAAGCACTAAAAGATACATCTTTCTACAAAACTTTTCAAAGCTTTAAAAGGTGCAACTTTTCAAAATAAATGTAATTGTGAAAAAAAATTATTGATCCAAATGTGAACTCAAATGCCATTGGCTCGAAGTGTTAAGTTTTAGGATGTGAACTTTAACAAATAGAAAGGTTAATTAATGACAAAGTATGTAGGAGGCTAATGGGAATGCCCTATGCATGAGACAAAGAGGCAAATATGAATTCAAATGTCAATATAATGAAGAGGCATCAATTGGTTGAATAATAATAATAATAATGATGATCATGATCATGATTTTCAATGACACAAATCACTTTTAATTCAATAAATTTTGCTTTGCTTGTCAAAAAATTGCAAAACAACCACCTACACACTACGTCACCAAGGGTTTTCCAACAATACCAAAAATGTAATGAAAGGATTGGTCACAAACAAACAAAAGAAAACAAACACCTATTTTAATATATAGATAGCATGGACACAAAAAAGGCAAATGGTGATGTGCCTTTTCATTTAAGTGGGTAGGGAAAGGAGTAAGGTAGTTAGGTTCAGAAGGAGGTAGGTATATGAACAACCTAGACATACATATATACATGATTCTTTATATACATATAATTTTGTGGAGATAAAAATTGGATTATTTGTATAAAAATGTGTGTGTGTGTGTGTGTGTGTGTGTGTGCACATGGTATTTTTCCATATTTGTAATGTAATTGAGTGAGAATCATTCATAATATGATTAAAACATACATGGCTACAAACGAAAAACAAAAGAAAAAAATATGAATAATCCTTTTCATATTTTGTTACTATGTTGGAACTGTATACAAAACTCTTGTAATAATTTTTTTCCTTGAAATCATGTGATTATAAAACTTGGAAAACATTTTTAAATTGCCATTTTCAAACAAATATTTTGCCAATGTGGTGAAATCTTGCCATTTAAAAACAACCTTTGGCGTGGAACATTGATGGTTTGATATCAACACCTTATCAAGTTACTTTTACATTAGATATTTGTGCTTCATGCATTTAAATTATGATATACTTTAATTAAGGATAGTTAAAATATCTAATTGCATGTGATGTTCAACTCCTATTTATAAAGAGTAGCCTAAAGCTTGAGGGCAAATCATAATGTCTATAGCAATTTTATGATCCTAATGTTGGGTGGAGAACTTGGAGTAAATATGAGATGTTTTAATTTCAATTTTCTCATTGTTCTTTTGTCAATTTTCAACATGTTGAAATCTTAACATGCTTTTTCATTTTATTTATTTCAAAACCAAAAGTAATGAAAAAAATGGTCCCTTTCAACTCAAAACTTCAAACTAGTTGTGTTTGCCCCATACATGCTTGGTAAAACCTGAAATCATACATGCATGTTTACTATCTTAGGGCAATAATAAAATTTTATAACATAAAAGGCAACAACAATACCCAAAAAAAATCATTTAAAAATTAATTTCATTATGATTTTTGTTATTAAATCTTCATCAAAGCCTTATTGAAGGTTTTTAAAAATATCAAATCAATTATATATTTCAATAATGAGTTTTATATTAAGATTTTAATTTATTTCAAAATTGATGTGTTTTATTTTAATCTTGCATAATCTTTTAAATGATTTTCTTAAGAATCTCATTTTAGTAAGATTAAAAGGAATTGAAGTTAATTATTTGTATGTCTATCAAACAAATTCGATTTAAAAAATTAGTCATATTAAAAAAAAATTACATATCATAATGATATGAAACCTCATGATACAAAAAGGCAAGTGACAACAATCCAAAAAATTAAAATGATATAGAGACATGATTAAATGAATTACCCAACATTCGTATTTTGAGAAGAAACCCAAGAAGTAGATGGGTAGGCTTCAAAACAACCCATCAATTGAATGGGTGCAACCAAAATCTACACATGTGCATTCATTAACTTGGGGCAATCAAAAAATGGAAGAAAATCAACTTTTTCACAATTCTTTTTTTTGGATTATTTTTAGTTCTTGGCGTTAAGATTGCTCATTTACAACAACAAAAGTAATGCATGTAATTCTCATGTTCATAAAACACATCAACTATATACATATAGGGATTTCCACTCTAAAAAACACAACATGACACTAAACTTGATGGCAAGTTGAGGGAGGCATTAAGCCATTTATTTTTAGTGGCTTTTTATTAATAAAAAATTGGCTTTTAATAATTAAAATAAGACTTACATTTTTGTTTCCCCCTTGTTGTAATTGTTTTTGGTACCAAAAATAAATACATGATGTCATACCTTGTTCATGGTTTGATTATGGGGTCTTGTCATTTCTTGTTGTTTGTTTTTTTAATTTGAAGGCCATGTTTTCTCTTAAAGCTTTTGCAAAAGAAAAAGGCAAGAAGGGTTCCTTAGAAGGTACCCCCCTTATATGGCCATATAAGAGGGTACCTTTGGCTCATTATATTCTGCATATTTTCGAGAAGTTGGGGGGGGGGGGGGGGGGGGAGGCTGGTGTGGTACTCAGATTTTTTGGATTTTTGGTGTTCCCATAGGTTTTCAATAGTTTTCAATGATGTTCCAAATTCCCAATGTGTTCCCCCAAGACGTTCCCATTAGCACTGCACTTTCTCCCATTCTATTGCCCAAAGTTGAACATTTATAATTATAACCTCCATACTTATATTTTGGGGAGTGCCCAATGTTTCATTAAAAAATTGTGACAGGCCAAATCAAAGTGGCTCCCTACAAAAGCCAAAAATAAAACACTTTGGGTTCAACCTCCCCTCTCCCCCTCCCCCACCTTCTCCTTTAGGAATATGGGTTGTTCATAGTGCAAAAGGCATGCAGCATCATTGACCCAAGGGCCTTCCCTTGATATGGGATCAAGCATACACAAAAGCCAGCTGTAGGGATCCATCCACAAGTCTTGTGCAGAGGCCTCTCACTCAAATGAATCAAATTTTGTATACTCCAAATAACAGGCCAATGACTCTCCCAAGAGCTCTTGCCAATGGAATCAATTTGGCTTGATGTTGATCATCATATCCCAAGTTGAAGATATAACTAACCATCCAAAAAATCCATAAAGATATTATATGTAAACTCCCACACATTTCCTACTATATTTGGAGGGCACCTTACATTTGTGAATTTTGCCTCTGCAAAAAGAGGAGTTATCAATCTTATGCCACATCCTAAAGCCTTTTATTTGGAGAATGCCGGTGCCATTGGACCTTACCTTACATGTAAAGAACTGGTAGAATTTTTGTACTAGCTGGGGTTTGAACCAGGGACTTCTAGTTGTGATGCACTCAGCCCCACATCAAGCATGCATTCTCAGAAAAAGACCCGTTCTAAGAGTTTCTGCTAGACATACTCACCAAAGAATGCAATGGGTTGAACATTAGGGCAATAGCAGACCTCTCTTCCCTTCTGCTCCTTGCAATTGCTAACTAAGAAAAAGCCTCGTGTTTCGTTTTGCAATTTTGTGCCATAGCCAAAGTGGCAATGACCCACAGGAAGATTTAGCCAAATTTGACTAAATGTGAAATATAAAAGAATTCTTGTATATTTTCGGCAAATTTTCTTAAATGTTTATAAAATTCTGGCTATTGAATTTTATTTGTTAATGCAGATGATTTTAGAGCACTTTCAATATAGCATTTTTGCTATATTTAGCCGGAGAAAAAAAGGCAGAAGCATGCGCCCAATACGTAAACGGGCAGGCGCATTAAAGAATCAGAAAGCAGACGACAAGAAGTTACAGTGCAGATTACAAAGTAAAAAAGGGAAGTTTGTCTGAGCCCGGGTTCGAACCGGGGACCTCTAGTGTGTGAGACTAGCGTGATGACCAACTACACCACCCAGACTCGACAGTGGGCAATGAATGAATATTTTAATATAAACGTCTACAAAACTGGCTATATTACATGAACAAATTCTTTGAATATTGTAGTACAAAGGCTAGCTTTTACGTCTGTCGATTAATCAATTGATTATAAAGATTCCATGTGGAAAATTAGTCATAAACCAGAATGTTTCAAAGGTTCTCTATTTTCCGGCATCAAAGTTTGCTTCTTTGAAATATATATATATATATATATATGTATTGAAAATTTCAACATTTCTACAAAATAATGTAATTAGTTTCATAGCTGTTGCCAAGGTACTACTAAGGTAGAAGCTGCAGTCAGTCAGAGATGGCTATTTTGTTTCTTTCCATTCTTGCATCAGCTTTTTGGGTCCATAGGCACTCCAGTAGTTGAAGTTCTGCACAGGGGGTAGGCTTCTTGTTTCCTTTTCCTCACTCTTTGATTTGCATCATACAAATTGTAGCCTTAAAAATTCTCACACTACATGCTCTAATATGATGACTGAATGCAAGCAAACGGGTTTTGTGAAAACCATTCTTGCTGCAATCCATAAACAGTGTGCAAAGTGCATACAGCCCATTCAGCAAGTGACATTTTACAAGCTCCTAAAGACCATCCCTGAGGCAGATAATATAATGTACACAATGGTGATGGACAATAGTGCAGGATAAAATGAGGTCTGGAGAAACAGTTGCCAGCGCAGGAAGATAGGATTCAGCTCCCATGAAGAAGTTCAGTGCCATAACCAATAGAGCCACATTTGACTCATAGTATGAGTAAGCAACTACATTTTGGTTAGAGGATTTGATGGCAACAAAGTGATGTCCTGTCTTCATACAAACCAAAAGATCAAAAAGATCAAAAGAGGTATAGGTTTACCTTACAATATGTAGCATTTGAAGGTTGTCAAAATGCATAAGAATCTGTTTAGGGTACAAATTGCACTGAAATTAGGAACATACACCACCACTACTGCCAAAAATTGACTTGTCTGTATGCTGCTAAAGATGTGCATGATGGATCATTGGGGTGAAATTCTCTGCATATCAGGAAGAAAGGGCTGCCACCAGTTGAAGTTTTTTCAAACAAATTCAATGTGTGGATTGAGAATTGACATGCTCTCAATATGAGCAGACTCCCATTGTTCAGAGAGCAGAATCAATGCATGCAGGTACATGAGCAGATAATATGATAGAACTCTGTTCACTTGCAATGATACATATTACAAAGCAAAAGAGAAAAACAATTTTGTCACTCCAGATTCCATCTCTTCTTTGTCGATAAATTTCCTGTGAGTTTCTTCGTTTCAGGAAAGACAATTCCGGAAGAACCGAACACCCTGCCATCCATACATTCCCTTCCTTTCATTATGGGAGCCATCAAACAACATTGCTGGCTTCTATTGCAGTATCTGGACTGTCTTACATCCTGAATAATTTCTCTAATGTTCATCAATTCCACCCTGTGGGTTTGTGCTTCCTATCCAATTATCCCACATGTTGATAAGACAAATTTTTCAGCACTGTTCAGAATCCAAACCTGTAATGCAAAATTAACATCATCCTCATCTACTTGCAACGTCACTCTGCGAAGGCGTTCTTCACGGGATGCACCTAATTTGAACAATGCCTGTTTGTGCAATAGGAGAACACATATGATTAGAGCACAACACATGAGTTAGGGGGGAAAGAGACCAGGTAACAACACAAGACAGAAATCCCAATAAGCAGGAGTGAAATGCTGAACCAGAAAGTAAGAAAAACCAATCAGAAAAAAGACAACAAACTATGTGAATTTAGCAGACTTTGGAAGGTGCACCTGATCAGCTAGCACACCACAAATAGCTGAAAACTCAGTGGCTGCCAGTGAATGCATTGTGGTTGATTTGCACAAATCTAAATATGCCTTGTTGACCTGAGGATCCAAACACATTACAAAGAGCATTGGCCAAGATGATCAAACACTTACTCTTTGCTGGCAGCATATAGTCAACAGTGACAGACAAGATGAACATGATGGAAGTCAAGCATGCACAAAAACATATGAGAAGGCAATGACGAAGACCTCGCCAAGGGTTGCATCCTTCTTAGCATGGCGAAAAAGACGTACAGCTGAACACAGCACCATCTGTAGTACATAATCTCAACTCACAGATATGTATCACATGAGATGATCCATAAGCTTGCTGCACTCTGGCATATCAATTTGAAGTGACTCATACAAAACTGAAGTCAGGGACACATAGATTCTACCAAACCTACAGTTCACACTCCGAGAGTAGAACTCAAAAATGAAGCAGAGAGAAAAGATGGTCACAGACTAAACAGAATACTTCAAAAGCATACAACGAAGAATTTATTACAAGGGCAAGAAAACACCTGCTGGTGCTGGGGTAAACCTTGAATGGTTTCCACAACTGGAGAACGAAATGTGCGTGCCAAAGCTCTGGCCATATGATCTATTTGTACCTGAAACAACAACATACATGTTATGCAAATTTGTCTGAGATTAGGAGAACTTCCAAGGAACAAGTTGTGCACAGGAGATCATCATCACCATCCAATATCTCATGATAAGAAACCTTACCAGATACTTGTGCAGAACTGAGCTTGTTCTTTGGCAGTACTTCAATGTCTTGTCCTCCTTTGCAGAACATCCAGGATCTCTCTCATTTGTAAGCTCTTCTCTAACCTCTCCTTCTAGAATTTCTAAAGCACTCCTGCAGAAAGTCGTTACAGAATCAGAAACCATCTTGTATTTTTGAGAGAAGGAAACAAGTTAAAAAAGGCTGGAACAATGGGTACTCCATATCCTTGACTATAACAATATCCATGCCAAAGTGATCCTCAATTGCCTAAACAATTTTGCCTAGACTGTTGTTCCAACGTAAATCAGACAGAAAGGTTCCTGCAAGTTGACATTGACTGCAGACATTCTGTCAGGGATAAATTTTGACCTGCAGACATGCAGAGCTTTCCTCATGTCACCTGAAGCAGCTGCTACTTTCTGCCAACAGTAAAGATATGGCAAAAAAATTCACAACTCTGTTTTTCTTCCTAATCTGCTCAAAGATTGTCAGATTTCCCTGTCTGTATGGACAGGGTCTCCAAGCTCTGTTGTGTATGAGAATATAGTGTCATCAACATGCTCTTTTCAGACTGGCAAAATCAATGCTGTAAACTGTTGGAAGCAAATCAACCACATCAAACAAAAGTGTTCTGGGAACTGTAACAGAAGAACACTGCTTCAAATGATGCAGTACCAACAACATTCAAAACTGCCCTTGATTAACTTACTCTTGCACAGAGCTCCAAAGCTGGAGGATGGAAGACAGTAAAAGAAAGCCCCTGAGAGTACCCACCAAGTTCTGCCAGATTATTCCTCCCTCTTTTCAACAGAAAAACAACTTCAAACATTCAAAAACTCTGAAACAAATGCATAAGACTGCAACCTCACACAAAGATCTCTTCCAAATAGCTTGACAAGTTCAAATTTACAACTGAAACCCACAATGATGATTACCTCAAGTCGCTGATTTAACACTTTAAAAATCTGGTCCTTATTATAAGCTGGAAAAGTCACAACATCTGGTTTGCCTGCATAAGAGATATAAGCATGATGAAGTGCATACATGGTTAGATTGGCAAACATCAAAGACAGTCAACCCTGAAAAACCTCACATTCCAAACCTCCACACAGTATTTGGAGGCATTAAACTTGTCCTAATTGTTGAATCTTGGAATCGGCAGGACTTACAATTCATTGCTTGCAGATTGGGCAGAAAGTGATGTGTAAGGTCAATAGCATTCGCAACACCTGAAAAACAGCACAAGTAGTATCTTCATTTGTCAAACTTGTGGCATCATGTTACAGATGAGGATGAAAAGCTGGAGTGACAATTGTGATACCATGAAGGGTAAGAACTAAGATACTTGAACCAGAGAAACTACTAAATATTTGAAAACATATATAATGAGTATCAACTTACCAATTAGAATGCAGCAGGAATTTGGCAAAGTCGGGAGTCGAAACAAATCATAGAGGACTGCTTGATCTCTTGTAATCAGATAGTCCATCTCATCCACAATCATAAGCCTTCCTTGTCACATAAACAGTTTTTAGAAATATCATGACAATCATGTTCAATCCAGCCTATCCTAGAAGAATGGAACATTTCATATGAAGCTCTTGATTGAAGATGACTGCTCAGTGCAAAACCTAAATTGCAATTACAAAATACACTAAATAACCCTGGAACAGAGACTTGGATCAGCTCTACTAATGCCAGCTCCGCAAATGCCCATCAAGGAGAACACTCATGAACACAGGAGCACAGTTACATACAACATCCTCTTTGAATGATTGACTGATCGCTGCAGTGAGTCACACACCCGTTTCTTTATCTCTTTCAAACACACTGCAGAGCTTTGAATCACTTCAGTGCCCTGGTTAGGCTTTAGTAACTGTAAAACCTGTTCAATATAAGAGCATCTCATCAGTTGCAACTAACCTATGGAGCAGATCCCTACTCATGAAGGGTTTTGTGCATACTTTGCCAAACAGGAAATTCAACAGGAACAATAGAGCAGAAACAACAGACACCAAAAAGCTAATGTATCATACATGCATCAACTTGACCAATTATAGCAGCTGCAATGACATTGAAGTTGGCAAGAAGAAGATAACAGTCTAAAGAACATGACAGATAGACAAGCAATGCAAAATGACGTCACTCACCTTTTGATAGATATTCCGTGGATCTGTCAGTGAAGTGCAATTCAAGGAAATTATCTCTGGGGTCTGCATATTGGCCTACAGGGTGAACACTCCAACCATTTTAGACTCTCTCCAGCTCCTCCTGCTTTGTCTAACATACAGGACCAAAAATGTGAACAAGTCTCAAGAGGCTAAGATCAACAGAAAAGCACTATAGATGGTCTTTCTTTTGTCAGGCTTGCTAGCTGCTGCCACAGTTTTGCAAGTTCCTACCTCTTTAGTCCAATCAGTGCATAGGATTTTCACTTTCTCCATAATCAATGACTTCCCAGTCCCTGGACGGCCACACACATACATGCTGCCTGGTCTTTGCTCAAGTACAGCTGTCTTGCAAAACCTAATCACTTTCTCTTGTTCCATCTCTCGGCACAAGATCGATGATGGAACAGCTGATAGATGCAGAGCCGTCTTCAGGGCCATCATGTAGGATGGATCTGTGGTACAAAGGTCAGGAAGTATAAATGAAGCAAAGCCAGAACAATTTCCACAGTGAACTGAAAGTCATGAGCTTGATGGAACAGTAATATAACCAACAGCTTATTGAGGTTGAGTAATATGAGAAAGTAGACCCCAAAAGTCTGTTCTGAAATTTAAAGAAAAGCCAGAAACAGAAAGAAACCAAGAAGAACGAAAGAAGCATGACTATGCAATCAGGTAATGAGCTGTAATGAGCTGAGAAGAGAAAGGCAATAAAGAAACAAACACTGAGCAACTGAACAGGCATTTGTACAAGGGGGGGACTGGAGAAACACAATGCTTACCAGTGGGGTCCCACATGGACTCTTCCAGTGAGGAACTGGTGCCGCACAGTTGCAGGCTCTTGCTGGATCTTGAAGGAGAGTCCTTCCACTTGCACATTCCTCGCCATTCCTTCATTGACGTGCGTGACAAACCTTAAATCAGCTGCTCCACTTGAACTCTCTCTCCCACACTGTACTAACCTTCTTTCTGCCAGGTCATAAATGTCTAGCAGATCCTATGGACACGACTATCATACCTCCTGTTCCAGATTGAGAGACACTAAGCTGAGACCCTTCACTTCACAATTGACAAAGATCTCTGCTAATCAGTGTGTGCAAACTGACCAGAATGCAACCAAAACTCAGGTCTGTAAAAGTACCACAAACACCAGTCATATCAGATTTCTCAAAGAAGGCCTAAGCATTACCATCAGATGATAAGTAACCAGAAAATCAGGTGACAATAGACACCAGAATGCATCACATTCAAACAGGCATCTGTAGCCCTGCATTATTATGTAGCAGCACAACAAACTTCATGAAACACTGATTTGTCCTCAACCAAACAGAATTACAACGATGGAGTCTCTGTGAAAGATTTTACATTTTCTGATCTGGCAATCTGTAAGCGCAAACTGACAGATCCAGGCAGTGCTCATCCTTTCTTCCTTCTTCCTACTTTCTAAATGCTCCATACAAGTGAAAAGGTGTTGTGTTTGACTAAGGTCTGCTGCTGAAGGTTTTTGGTGTCTTTCTTCTACAGATAGTGGTTACATACAAGGATTGTCTCAAATGTATAGGTAGTCTGCCTGATGATGTGATGGCCCAACTCTACTGGCTCAACATCCCATACTAACTGGCAGAACATTGGGAAGTTTGATAGAATGCCAATTCCGGATCAGAAACTTGAGTTGTGACACAGAATGAAAGCAGCAGCAGCACCAGCTACTAAACATACATTGAACACAGTCCTTGCCCAAACATCCTATCCTCTCTCCTCATCTATGTACCCACCACCCCTCTCTGTGTCCATTCATGTACACAATTTAAACCACAGGTCCCAGAGTTGATTCTGGAGCACCCACAGGTGCTTTGACAACCTCTTCTTGTGGCTTTGGCCCCTCTCCCAATGAAGCTGTACCATCAACAACAGGATGGACGCCTTGAGGCTGAGGTGGGTCTACCTGCTCTGTAGGATCCTGATCCCTCGCAGGTTCCTCCAACTTGAGATCTGCTGCAACAGCAGGCTCTGGTGTAACCTCCACATGTGGCACTAAGGCTTCTGGAGCTGTCTCAGGTGGTGCATCCACTTTGGTCACATCAGCAGCTGGCAAAACAACATCCTCCTCCCCAGGTGCAACAATGTGTTCAGCCTTTATCTCCTTGGGCTTAATAGCCGATTCTTCTGCACTGACCTCCTTGGAATCAACCCATGCGGCATCTACATCCATTGGTTTTGCCTCCTCTGTCACTGTGTCCTTTTCAACTTCTCCATTTTTCTCAAGAATAGACCCATCCGCTGGTTTCTCAACTGTTTCCTTTTGAACTTCCTCCACCAGAGTGTCCTGTTCCTCAGCTTGTATGACTTCATCCTTCCCATCTACAAGTATCACAGATCACACACATGGTTATATCAGTTCTCAAACTGCCATTGTGATGTCATTAATGGTCTAGTTTAGTTTCTAAATCATGCATAAACAAAGAGTCTTCCCATATTGTTGCCAAATCATCGAGAAGATTTGTTTCCCCTCTTGACATTGGATGAATATAGTTGATCTTTGAGTCTCGCCACCTGCTAAAGATTGGTAAGTGGATTTGCTCACCGTCAACCTTGGCTGGAGTTTTTGGAGACGAAACATCCTTGCCATTCTCCCGAGACTGGTGCTTGGACCGCTTAGTAGCAATAAGTTCTGTGTCTTCTTCTGCATCTCCCTCAATGCTATCAGTAGAGAACCGGCCTTTAGAATTCAGCCTGGCAGATCTCCTTGGCGTCTCACCTGGGCTACCACCACCTTTGAAGACACCACCAAAGCAGAAATACACAAAAACTGTATTCAGTACAACACACAAAGTACTTCCACAATAACAAGATCATTCATCCTCCCTCCAACATCTTGCAGAAAAAGGACATGCATGTTAGTTGCAATAAATACCAAGAAGTATAAACTGTTGCAATGCCAAGAAACTGTGATGAACTCTTAAAGGAAATGAGAGCAAAAGAGGACTTTATTTCAGCAGAAGAGTAAAACACAAGACCTGAGCTCCAGTCAAAATCACTTGCCATAAGGCTACCAGGATGGTTCTTCAAGTACTTATCCAGTTGCCGTTTGTTGCGTAGCTCTTCACCATCGGGAGCCAAGAAGCTCACATCCTTTCTCTTGAGAATCCCAGACTTTTTTGTGAAGAACTGAGAAAACAAACACCCATGTGTGAAATTTAGAAAAGAACTCACAAACCCATGCAACTGTGACATACCTGACATACCTCTGACATGGTGGTGCTCGGAGTGAGAGCCTCAAGAAAAAACCAGGACGAAGAAGGGGAGTGTTTTTTAATCATAAGTCCTTCTTCCTTGCAGCAGAGACTTTTTTTCTACCTTTCAACTCTCTGCAACCATGTATTTCTTTCTTTCTATTATGCTTATGTCCTTCATCAACAATAAGAGGTTCTTGCATGATCAGACAAAGTGTGTTTCTTTTCTTTCTGACAAGTGTCTCAAGCCGAAAAAGAAAACTCTGCGTTTCAGAAAAAGAAAGCGGGCGTAACTGCTGCTGCTGCTGCTGCTGACACATTGTTTCAAGCCCGAGTTTCTAGACCAAGCGCCCCTACTACATGCCGCGAGCTGGTAGAGCCCCCCTTCAAGGCAATGCAAGCACTGTTGAGGCTTGAACAAAATGATGCCACTCCAGAGAAGAAGAACAAATGCTATCCATCGCTATTTGCAATTTCCCTGAAGAGAGAGGCTTCTTGTGCAATTGTCCAGAAACAAAAACAACAAACTTCTGCTAAAGTTAGTGTAAGGTCGTCGGGAGGGGATTAAGAAGAGAGAGAGAGAGAGAGAGAGATTCTGTACTGCAGACCTTCCGTTTCCAGCCTTGCAGACATCCCGTCAGGTCCTCCAAAACCCCTTCCGGCGATGCTACCGCAGCTATGGTTGCCCCGGGACTTCCCATTATTCGCCTTGGCTTGCTGCCGACGTTGCACAATCTCTCCCGCAAGAAAAAAAATGATTCCGCAAACTCAAAAACAACAAACCCCGCAGACAAACACAACCAAAAAAAACACCACACCAAACCAACAAACAAACTACGTCGTAATACAGGCAATACGATGAAAGCTCAAGTTCTCCTGTGAACAAAGAGAATGATGCATATCGCAACGACGAAGTGTAGCTCTTCTTCAGCAGAAGAATAGGCAACAAAAAAAGGGGCACAAAACCCCCTCAAAATGGAGGGAAAAAAAACAAAAACCGCCCAAGAAAAACAAAAACAGAGACTATAATGCTCCAAAGGCGAGTAAATGCAAATGACTAATAAACCCTGAATATAAGACTTTCTGCACTTTCTTCTTTTTGTAACACAAAAAAGAAAAGACGACGCAGAATGTGGGAAACTGGGACCACAGACGCCAAGACTTTGCAAAGAAAAAAAAGGCGGAAAGAGCTCAAAAACCGGAAGCGATTTCTTTTCTGTTTTTTTGGTTTGGCATAACACAAAAAGAACGAGCGAGCGAGCTGTATTGACACCACCGGGTATATATAAAGAGTTTCAAGTTTTTGTTTCCAGTACGCACAAGAAGACGACAGAGAGCTTAATTTTCTCGCGGCAAGTAGCAACTGTGAAGGAGTTGCACGGCGACTAGCGAGCGCAAGGGCCCGGGGAGAGAGAGAGGAGAGAGACAGAGGACATCAATGACTGCCCCGAAACAAAACAAAGAAACTAACTAGCAAACAAAGTTCAAATGGGCAGATCTCGGAATTTTTTTTCTTCTGCCCGGGTTCTGGCGAATGGCCACGCTTTCAGTTTCGCCAGGAACCACGTGTTAGGTTCCGATTCGGAGATAAAACTGGTCCGAACCTGTCGTTTTGATCAGGTTCGGGAGTTTGTTCAACAGGTAGGTAGGTAGGTAGGTAGTTAGTTTTTCAATGGAAGGTTGGTAGTTGGTAACTAGTTACCAACGTTTATTGGACTGTAATTAAGTTAACTCCAGTTAGGGACAGTACCCTAGTTCAATAGCAGGTTCCACAAAAATTATATTATTTTTAAACATGCTAAAATTTTCAAAAAAGTGGCGAATGGTGGCGCTTTCAGTCTCGCCAGGCTCCATGTGCTTGGATCCGGTTCGGAGATTAAAAACTGTTCCGAACCTGTCCTGTTGATCAGGTTCGGGAATACTTTTCATTAGGTAGATGGTTAGTTTCAAATGCAGGTTGGCAAACCACTTATCAACGTTTATTTGACTGTAGTTGAAGTTAACTCCGGTCAAATTAACTCCAGTTGATAGTGTCAAAATTATCAACTGTAACTACGCTCCAATTGAACAGAATTTAAGTAAAGTATCAACATTAAGTATTATGAACTGCAAGTGACCTCCACTTGGACAGAAAAATAGTATTCAGAAGCCTAAGTGAAAAAAAACCATTAGGCAGTCCACAAATCCCAAAATTCTGAATTTTAAAAATAAAATAAAATAAAATCTAATTTATTGGATGAGTACCAAATTTTTTTTCTTTTTTTAAAAGAAAATTTGTTTTAGGGTTCAATTTTGTAATGTGAAAAAAGTGGCCTATTGTGCCCCAAAAAAGAGAAATTTTAGTTGAAATGATTTATCTGAAAAAAGAGAATTTAATTGGGTGTAAATTGCATGTACACTAATGTGGCCTATGCATTGGTTCAAGGATGAACTTGTTACTCAACTAATTTCTCATTCTAACCCTAGTTTTTGTAATTTAGCTATGTTTCTAACAACAAACAAAAAAAATCGGAAATTCAATGTGGCCCATAAACTAAATCTTCTTCTTTTTTATGAATTTATATTGCCTCCATTTAAGTCCAACTCATTGAGGGCTTTTCCAAAAATTTATTAGAAACCTGCCGCAATATAATTAAAATTTTGGATTTTAGATTTTATTAAATTTTGATTTGATTGAATTTTCAATTTTGAAATTGGTCAATATTTAATAACTTCTCCACCATAGGGTAAATCCCACTAACACCGCCTTGGTTTCCAACAATACCAAGAGTGTGGCCAAAGGTGTTGGGGTTTAGGGTTTGGGTTTACCCTAAACCTACCTTCAACCCAAAAGGCACACATTAAATTTGTCTTTTCATATTCGTTAGTGGGATTTATTGACCCAAATGTGATAATTTTCAAAGTTATAAGGATGCAACTTTCCAAAAAACTTTTTCAAACCACAAAATGACATGACTAATGCAAAAGGTGATTTTATGAAAAGGCAAACAAAATGACCAATAAAAAATTCCCCTTGTATTTTCCTATGTGAAGTGAAAGGACAAACAAAATGGCATTTAAAAATCAATTTTTTAAAAATGTTTAATTGTTTTTAATAATGAAAATTGTCAGGTGTGTTAGTTTAGCTATTCATATTGGTTCAAATTAATTAAGAATGAATTGGGTTAGTTAAGTTAATTAATTAATTTGTGTGAATAGGGTTCGAAATATTTGTCATGAGATATAATCCCATCTTGTGCAACCTCAAATCACTTTTGGTGATTCAAAAGACTGACTCACTTGCAACAATGCAAGAATCCAAGCCCAAAACATAGAAAACCAAAACATTTGTATAACTAAAAAAAACTACAAAACAAAAACCATGCTTTGAGAGTTTGGATGTGGTGTATCATTCAAGGTATTTTATCGTTATGTGTTATGAGTGTGGTGACAACGATGGTTATAGGTGTTGACATAGGAACGCATGACAAAATCATTTTCAATTTAATAATTTTTGTTATGTTGATCTGAAAATTAGAAATTGACTACCATGCACACCATCCTATCAAATGTTTTCCAATGGTATGAAAAGTGCACCAAGGTGCCTTAGGGTTCAAAAGGGTTAAGGTGTGTGGTCCAAAACAAAACAAACACCTATCTTATTATAAAGTGCGTAATGGAAAAAAATCAAGTAATTAGGCTTGCAAGAGGAAAGTTTGGGCAACACAAATAAACAAACATCAAACTTATATCGTATAAATCAAATGGGAGAAACTTATTTTTAATTTTTTTTATAAAAAATTTATAAAATGTTGAAAAGGAAAGTTGGCAAGTGCATGAAATGGACATGCCATGAATACTAAACATTAATGGAATAAATAATAAATGCATATTGATACCAAATATAAATAGTGAAGTGAATATATCTATGAGTCACAACCAAAATTTTTGTTTCAAGAAAATCTTCAAATTTTCCAACCTTAAAAATATGATTTCAACACATTCATAGGACTTTTGTGGAAAAAATAGCTTTAATTCACCAAATACTTCAAGTATTTAACAATGCTTGTTGGGCTTCTTAATGATTTGCATTCTTGTCTAATTACTTTGTGCGTTTATACTAATTGAAACCTTATCAACAAAATCTAAGCATATAGTTCTAGAGATTTTTGTTTTAGGTTTTTCACAATTAGGTGCTAGTGGTATTTGGGTTTTTTCTTGGTGCCACTTTTGACATGTTTGTGGGATGGTAAGTTGGTCAATAAGCGAATGTTACCGTGGTGTCAAAACTAGTTTAAACAATTTGGGAGAAAGGTAGGATCTTTTGTACATGCATTTAAATTTCATCATATTTAACACACATCAAATTTTAGTTTGCAAATTAACAATTGGACTAAAGACATATATATGTACACAAGAAGGACATGAGGTTATATCAATTACTTAAAGAATGCACTTGATTTTTCAAAGGTGCTAAAGTACATCCAAACCTTCATTCATGGCATGATTTTTAATATAGTCAATTATTACCATCAAATACAATGGAAGCTAAACCTTCGGAGTGAATAAAGATATCACAAATAGGTCTAAATAAAAGATGTATAATATGTGTTGGATGGGTTGCAACTTGCAACTTGCTTCAACATTTGGCTTGCAATCTCTTCATTGGAATGGGTGCATTTCACTCACTTTGCTCACAAACTTTGTTCACAATCTCATTGTTATCCCATTCTATAGGCACTTGAGCAAAAAATGGGAGAAACTGTGGTAACAATGAAAACCAGATTGACCTAAATGTATCACATTAGGTATTGGGCTTGTGTGTTAATTTGATAGTAACACTAACATTGAGGTAAGAGGTGGCAGATTTTATGATTTTCTTGATCACATTATATGATGTAATCTTCCAATGGTGATCATACAAGTGTAATAGTGATCAAAATGTGTAAGTTGAACTTTTTTTTTTTCTAAATTGTTGAATTTGCACCTTTAAACCTTAATGCCATGGAGGGGTTTCACCCTTGCCCATTAATGTCGAATGCATCATGTAGCAAACCTTTTAATAGGGTTCAAGGCACTTTGCCTGACATAATGGGGATGAGCTTAACCATTCCATGGTACACAAAACCAACACAATCACCCATCATCCAAAAAAAATCATTTTTTCCTATCCCACATACCCAATTAGGAATTGCCAAGTTGAGAGAAAGGTTCACCAAAATTTGACAAGTGGCAACACATAACCTACTTTTCCCCCCACCACTCCAAATGCCAAGTTTCCATTGGCGTAGTGAATGGAAAAATCAGTCATGTGGAATGCATTCCATGGCATAAAAAGTTTGGGGGAAACCAAAGGAAAATTCACTACAAGTTAAGACGGCTAGCTAGTCAATTTTGTCAAGCAACTGATCACTAGGCAAGCTTGGCAAAATTAGCCACCTACGGTTGGTTCCATGGCATAAAAAGTTAGTGGGACCAAACAAGAGGTACTTATTATTATGGCAGTTATATATTTTTGAATCTTTGATAGATTATGGAACTTGGGATTGTATGGATATGGAGTTTACTTGGGATTGTAGTTATATGGAGTTTTAAAAGTATTTATTTATGAAGTTTAGCCTACTTTCTAACTTTTCAATTCAAATTACTTAATCAAATAACCTAAACATGCGTTCAAAGTTTTTTTTTTTTCCCCCCCAAGGTTATGATTTCAATTCTAAATCTAGCAAAAAGGTTAGTTTCATGCTCCAGTTCTTGTGCCAATTTCAACAAATGAATGTTAGCTCAAGTCTAAGTCACAAGAACCTAAACTTGATCCGTGATGCAAGTTGAACCTTACAAACCAAGGAATGGATTAAATTATTAAGGCTTTGAAGGTATATGACTATTTTGCACATTGACATCATGTGCCCTTTAGATGAACCAAGTTCACCAAGTTCACCCAGTACAATAAGGATTTATAAAGGAGTAAGGGCAAGCCTTTGGTAGAGCAATGGTTTTACTCAACAAGTTGGGAGTTGTAAATCATGCACTAGGACTTTCATCAAGTGTCATCCCGTTTTTTAAAAAATCACTATTATGTGCGCTAATCATCTGCAAAACCAAGATCTTTTCATTATTGTTAACTTTTGTAAACAATAATGGATGGAGGGATGGTTTTCATCTAGCTTGCCCCAAAAGTTGTTAGTTTGAAATGTTTATTGTTTCTTCAACATTTGTATATCTAATCACATATTCGAATACTTTGACATGTTCACAACCTTCTCTCTTTTTTTCAAAAAAGTAAAAAGAACATGAAAAATTCATGATTTTGAAGTTTTTTTCCCACAAAGTTTCAAAAATAAAATAAAATATGTCGTACCTAGACCTAGGCACTAGCTAGGTCACCAATTAAACCAAGGTTTTTGAAAAGAATCTATTGTCCCACATAAACTATCATCATTTATTGTTAGATCCTTTCGGGGATTCTTGCAAAGAGCCTATTTAAGAAATCTGAAAAAAACTATGCTCACAACTAGTTTTATGATTTTGGTCAACACAATCTTGAGTTTCCAAAACTTGAAAAGAAATAGATTAATTCAATCTCCGAACCTATAAGTCTTTATGCAATGGATCCAAGTCCTTGATTTTACTTACATTAGCCCATTGCATCCAATGAAATGTTAATTTTCCATATAAGTTATTTATTAGCCTTACTATATTTTCACAAAATTTAGCATATATAGGCCAATAAATAAGGAGGATGTGCAACTCATGTTTGTCAATTTATAATGTGCAAAGCTTAAATGCAACATTGGAATTGTATACCACTATAATTGACATCAATTTTTTAATATGTTAACTAGTAAAAACATAACAATTTTATGAAGGTTTTATGTGAAAGAAAAAACTCAATTTAAAATCGAAGGACATAATTTATCCTTCAACAAAATGATTATCGACTTTGAAACTTTTTTAATCTTTCAACTCACCAATAATAGTTAACATCATGCCCATAAGTTGGGGGGGGGGGTGGGGTGTGTGGTGGATTGTGATTATGACAATAACTACATGGCAACACTTATAACATAGTAAGAGATTGAAAAGAAACAATCATATTTTTTTGCATGACACTATTTAAGGATGTGAATATTTTCAAATCAAATTCCTTCCAAATTAGCATGATTTTCATCTATCTTATGTTTTATAGTTTCACTACAAATATTGGGGTCGTTGAATTTAAAGTGTGATGATATTTTACAATACCGTAGCCTAGGGTCAATTTCCACCTTCACAAAAAAATGATTTTTAAAATTTAAAATTATATATTTTTTCATCATCCACTATAATATTGTGATATGAGTAATGGAATTATTTAGAGTGTAGCCTATGACAATTATGATGATTTTCAACATGTCAACTTGATATTTTCACAAAATTTCATTTATTATTTTGAGGATCATTTAATGACAAAACTAACCTTAGGGTAAGGTATCCACCCAAGATGTCAAACAACAATTCTACTTTTGTGTTTATCGAGGTAGTTAGTATTCTACCATATTGACTTTACCACACCTAATCCATAACATTGCCAAATTCAACAAAATTGTGATGTTGAGGAAATAAGGATGCACTATTAATATATAATATGCATACATTTTATGTTATATAAATGTAGATCATTGAACATCCCTAATTTGCACACATGGCACTTGTTTTTTATACATTTTTGGCATTTTCATGTATTATTAGTTGCCAAAGCTCCACAATAAACCCTTTAATAATAAATTTTGTTTCAACATCTTTGGAATTTCTAGATTGTATGATTCATAAATAGTCCTTGTAATGTTCCCATCAATGTTTTAAAATTCATGTTCAAGTTATCAATTATGTGTCCATCGTAAATTTTCACATGATTAAAAATGATTGATCAAGGCCAAACCGTAAACACACAAAATGCTCACATTGTTATTTCCACAATTTAAAATAATGAATGCAAAAAAAAACTACCATAGTAGCTTGGAAATTTTATTATTAATTATATTATTTGTAGAAATTTTTCATTTTTCATTTTTTCCCAAAGAACATCATTTTGTGAAGGAAAATAAAAAATATTATGAAATATTCTATCTTTCAACATGCAATCTTCAAAATTAATTAATTATTCAACAAACATGTGGTTGAAACTACCCTTGTACTTCTATATTTCTCAATGGTAATTTCATTCCACAAATATTTAAATATATTCCCTTTAAAAGCTAAAAATGTGATTATTAATGTTGAAAGAATTTTATTCAGGTCCAAAAAACACAATTTTCCTATTTATTTTCACATGTTCCTAATCATGTCCCTATATTGTTTTCATCAATGTTTTTGAAATTCTAATTCACATATTTGTTTAACAACTCTCAAAGTTACATTTCCCATGGATTTTCCAAAGTTACCATTCATGTTCCCCAAAAATTGCACATGATCTACACTTCCATAATCCACAAAAGTTATGCATGTGACATGTAATTTACATAATGCCCAAGTGCAATATTCCCAATTTGAATTGTTCACACATGCAATTTGATCATGACATGCATGCACAATTAAAATAATTAAATAAAACATCTTACAAAAGATCCCACCCAAATTTAAATCCAAATCCCAACATGTCTTTTTAAACAAAGAAATATATTTATTTAGGTTGTTATTCAATGGCCAATATTGTAGTACATTTGGGTAGCTTTAACACATGCTTGTCAAATAAATAACTAATTTTAAAGATTTCATGCTTTTAAATGGAATATTTTTGTCGCAACCTTAGCCTTGGGTTCACGACCAAGGCAAAAAGGGTTACAAGGGCGCGGACCAGGAGAAGTGTGAAAAAGTGTGAGGATGAAAACTCACACCCCCAAGTGAACCCCCATTTTGGGAATTGGAGTCCCAATGGACTCTTGACCATTTAGAAAGCGATTGTAGAGGTCAAAACACCTTGCATGGAGGACTTCTTTGTATCATTGAAAATATATTGAAGTGTAGATGTCTAAAATGGGCTCATATGACCCATTTGGACATATGCAACACAAATTATGGCAAAAAAAAGGCTGGGAGTCAAACTGGTAGTTTGACTACTGACCACAAAAAGTTGGGAATTGACTCGACCCCTGTGCGTGCAGGTGGCCTGCAACACACCGTTGGAAAGCTTTCGATGAGAGCTACAACTTTGTTTTAGACCTCATCTTGATCGGAGGTCTAAGTGCGGAGTTATAGTCTCGCAAAATTGCGGGAGTTCCAACCTTGACAGTTTTAGGACTCTCCTTTGGGAGTTCCGGGACAAAAAAACCATTTGGATGTGGGCCTCGCAAAAAAATGCAGAATATACTATATGGGGGAAGGTGGTGGCTTCCCCCGGGTCTGGGCTATGGTGAGTCTTATGAGTCCAAGGTCACTCGTGGCTCTATTCTAGCACCAAAGGTGCTCCAACATTATACTAATTAACTTGTTGGTTGGGTTGATATAGTTTTGAGTGAGTAAATAAATTGCTTGTCACTCTTCCTAGTCCCATCCCGAAGTTCCAACACGCCCCTCTACCCCTTCAAAGTGTTGAAAGCCAAGGAGCGTGCCTCAAATTCCTAACCTTTTCCGATGTTTTCTACTTTTGACGCGTTCCCAAATCCTTGTAGACCCACTTGAGGGTTAAAGTACGCGGCAATGCGAAAGCAATTGGAACTTGGAGCCGCTCCCTAGCTCACAACACTTAGAAGGGTAGAGGGGTGTGTTGGAGCTCCGGGATGGGACTAGGATTGACAAGCTTATTCACTCACACAGGCTTGCATGAAACCACACAAAGTGGTTAGAACTCAATTCGGGTCCTTTTGGTGTTGGGATAGCCACGGGTGAACTCGGACTCACTTTGATTCACCACAGCCCGGACTTGGGGGGAAGCCACCACCTTCCCCCTTATAGTATACTCTGCAGCTCGCGGCCGAGCCTGCATCCAAATGGCTTTTCTTTCCCGGGACTCCCGCGTGGGAGTCCCGAAATCGCGCAACTTTGGACTCCCACAACTTTGAAGCCTTATAACTTTCGGAGTAGACCTTCGATCGAGTTGCCGTCTGAAGCAAAGTTGTAGGTCTCGTCGAGACCTTTCGAACGGTATGTCGCACGTTTTCTGCACCCAAGTATTTCGGGTCGATTCCCGACTTTCAGTGGTCGGGAGTTAAAATTGGCGGACTCCCGGGAGTTCGACTCCCGGGCCTTCGTTTGGCCATAACTTGTGTTTCAGATGTCCAAATGAGCAATGCGAGCCCATTTTAGACATCTACACTTCCAGAGCTTTCCATTGATATAAAGAGCGCCACGAGCCATTGAGATTTGACCCCTCAAATCTCTCTCTGAAGTTTTGGGAGTCCCTTTGGGACTCCAACTCTCACCAACTCCCAACGTGGGAGTTCACTTGGGAGTGTGAGGGTTCATTCCCTCACACTCTCTGGACTCTTTGCACTCCCGGGAGCATGTGATGTGACTCCAGGGTCTACTTCTAGGCCCATAACCTCGCAACCCCCTTGCCTTGGTCGCAAGCCAAATGCTAGGGTTGCGACAACTTTAGACTCATCCTAAATCTATCAAGGAGCTAGGAAGCACGTCAATTCCAAAAAATATTTTATTTTCCCTCACAATATTTTGTTCCTTGGAAATTATATATTTTGAATTTTTCACCAATTTATAATTAATATAATTTATGTTGAAAATGTAAAGGTACTATGGTAGTTTAATTAATTCAACTTATGAAGTAGGTATAGGTAGATTTTGCTTGTAGATGTTAAACAGCAAGGTAAAAAATAATTTACTTACACTTAGCATACATGTCAATTGGTGTTGTTCAATTGTCAAAATTGGTTTACATATGAACTTCGCTTATCATTAGATATGGATGAAAACATGAAGTTGAATGCAAATGGTTTTCATAACTAGGCATGGTTTGTAATAAGTATAGGTTATCCCTACCATCAAATTAGTTTTTGTATGTCCCTTTTTCAGCCAAGGACAAGTTTATATGTGTTCATTAGTGATTTTAAAGTTTTTATTGCACGTTGTACAATAAGTACATTTTAAGAATTGGTAAGTCATTTGTCATCTCTTACTGTAAGAAATGTTAACTTTGGTAATTAAATAATTTTGTGCAAATATGAACTTTAAATATGGTTAATTTGTTGAATTTAGTTATGGCACGATCATCATGCTATAATTGCACGGTAATATGAAAATGTGGAAGAGATTATTCATTTCATTGCAGGGTAACATGTGCATGCAAGGAAGGAATTAGAAGGTGCCATTTATATGGACTTATAATTAGGTGGGCATGAAATTCAAATTTGTAAATGATATGATTGTGTGATTTTGTTGTAATTATGAATCTTAGTGATGGTTGAACAAAATGTTTGTATTTTCTTAAATGTGGGGGTAATCAACTACAATATCATATGGTTTGATGCACCACATTACAACTTGTCGAATATCAAGGTTATGTAATTTGTAGCCATATAAAGTTCAAGTTGTGTTTAGGAAAACACATAATCGAGGATCTTACCTCTAGATGTTAAAAAGCCACAAACGTTGTGATGATTGGTTGTAAATAAAAAGAAGTTATTGGGAATGTTTTCATTCAAATATTTAATGTTTGTATGGCATCTTATCAAATAACTCAATCTACTTATAATGGAGATATTATTATGATGAAAAATGTTGATTTTACACACCTTAGCTTGCTTGTTAAATTGTATGAAATAGTAAGAAGACAATGAATTATGCCCAAGAATAACACAATAAACACTAGAACAACATGGTTGAAAATGGAAACCTTATGGAAGGAGATGAGGATAATGCATGTTAAAGTAAAATTGTCGCATGTGGAATTAACTTGTTGAACCTATAAAAAAAGGTTGATTGTTGTCTTGTTTTTGGTATTTTCAAGCACACATAATTAAGGAAAGAACAAGATTAATGTGGTTATGTTTGACAAGGTTCTCTCCATGTCAAAATTGATAGTGGGGAAACCCATGCCATTAAAGGCAAGGGCACTATAAAACATCCCATTTGCAAATGGGGAAATAAAGTTGACAAAAGTAATTTACATTATACTTTGACCAAATACCTTATCAATATTGTTGGTCATTTGGTGGACAATAGATTGGTTTTGATCTTTAACACACAATGTATTTCACAGTTATAAATAATAGTATTATGATCAATAGAGGCTATTGCAATCACGACAACACATTTAAGGTTTATTTACTTTCATTTGCAATTAATATTAGTAAATGACATATGCAACTAATAACTCATGAGTTGTTAAACCCATGTTGTTTCACTTGTCTAGTTGCACGGGACAATGACATGCCATCTAGTTGCAAAGATCAATCATATTATCAACTAACATTTTCATATTATGTGATGATATTAAAAATCCATGTCATAAATTTTCATGGTGTGACATGTAAAGTGTAAAGTGATGTGTATGCCATGTCAACCTAGTCATTTTATTTGATTATGTGTTATAAAAGATGTTATCTTGTAAAAATGAAACATGTCAAAAAATTATTCACACATGTTCAACTATGAATCCCACATGACCAAGATTGGGTGTAAAATCCATTAATCAACCTTTTATTGCATGTTAAGGGTTGATAAACATGTAAATGTTTGAGACTACATCAAAACATGGCATTTATGATTTCCTTTTGAAACCTAAATTAATTAGCTAGGTAGGCTCTAGGCCACTTAAATTAAGTAACCTATGTTGTGCCATTTAACCTACTTAGCATAAAATCACCTACATCACAAACTTAGCACCTCACAATTCAATAATGAAAATTGTGCAAAATTTGTTCATTTGTAATTTGTATGTTCATGTACTAATATAGGGCATTGAAAACACATTTGAGACATGGATTTATTGGAAAATGCGAAATCTATATGACATTCATTCATTCATAGGTAGTTTGTACTTCATAAATCAACACATTTATTTCGTGAAATGTATTTTCAATGCATAATATTCGTGCATAAAATGTATGAACCTATGAATGAATGAACTTCAGACGATTCTCATTATTAATTTGTCACATGCTAAATTTGTGATGCAGGTTAAAAACATGGTCTAGGTAGAAACCTAGGTGACATAAATTACACACCTTAGCCAATAATAACAATGTAAATTACTTTGGTTAGATTAGGGTAAATAATTATAAGTTGAAAAAATAAAGATTTGAACCTCTCACCTCCATGTTAAGGGGCAAATTTTTTACAATTGTACTAATTATTTTTTATGTAGTCACATTTTAATAAACATTTTTTCAAACCTACCTAAATGACATAATCAACCTAGTATCCCAAATTATTTAAGTGCCTAAATAAAGGTTACCTAGGCTACATAAGTTACACGGGGGCTTACTTATAAAGGTCTACTTAAAGGTTGCCCATGTTGCCTAGGTTACATAAGATCCTACCTAGGGGTTGTTTAGGTTACATTTCCATATGCAATATCTATGATGCCACATGTGAATATACCATTAAATAACTAGTGATTTAAAGTTGCAATGTTCATCTAATAATTACAAATATTACATTTTGTTGCATCCATGTGTGTCAAAGTTTTCTTTGATATTTTTTCACTTGGAGATGTAAACATTCACTATTATTCACACAGTGAAAACTAGTTGTTGTTGCCACTTGTCATGATCAAATCGGTTGTAATATTTGGGTTTAGTAACTTCTCTTGTGATGTCATGTTAGTTTATTTGATAAGTAAAGATTTACAATTGCTACATTTAGTTAATAGTTGCATGTATTGTGTTCTATTGCGTCCATGTGTCAAGTTTATATTTGATTTTTTTCATTTAGAAATGAAAACATTCATTATTAGTTGTGCAATGGGGACTAATGTTTCAAACCCTTGTTTTGATTATATCTGGCATAACAACACATATTTGGGTTTTGTAATTTTTTTGGTGATATCACATGTTAATATATTATTTAATAATTAAAGTCCTAAATTTTCAATGTTCATTTAATAGTTTCATGTATTATGTTTTGTGTTCCACCACAACAATGTTATTTTGGATCAACATAAGCCTATTGGATAGATCATAAATATCACAACCCTAACATTGGGTTCACAACTAAATGTAGGGTGCAAAAGCCCATGAGGCCAAAAGAATGTGTTCAAATGTGAAACGCACTTTCACAAATGGGGGAGAGTTCAAAAGATTGAGCCCAATGACTTTCAAGTGCACTCTCACTTTGGGAATTGCATTCGTAAGGGAGTCTCAAGTGTTTAGAACCTTGGTTAAAAAGGTAGACAAGCACCAAATTAGGCCTTCAAGATACCATTGGAAAGGTCTTGAAGTGTAAATGCCTAAAATGTCTTCAAATTATTCATTTGAACCTGAAATGCATGAGTTATGATCAAAAGAAGGGCCAAGGGTCAAATTGAAAATTTGACTATCGACCACAAATCCCTTTAGAGCAAGGGTGAAATGATCTCGAATTGGGGTGTGTAATATATTGTTGGAAAGATATTTTTGAGGGTTATATAATATGTGTCACATGCTCCAAAAAGCTTTGATTTTTAAAATATAAACATCCAAAGTTTCAAAACAACAAGAGTCTTAATTTTGAGATTCCCACTTGGGAGTCCTGAAAAAAAATGCCATTTGGATGTAACCCCTATGGAGAATCACATAGGATACTATACGGAGGGGAGTGGTGCTTCCTCCCAAAAGTTACGGCTATTGTAAAACTTGTGTTTGAGGTTGTTCGTACTAAGTTCATTGCACCACTTGCATTTAACTTGCATTAACCACCTTCTTTCTTTGGTTATGCAAATTGACTTCATCTTGAACTTTTGCTTGTGAGTTCGCCTTAATCCCATCTTGGAGTTTCAACGCACCCTCTTACCTTCGAAATGTTACAAGTTAAGGAGCATGCCCTAATTTTTTTAAATTTTTTTTAAATTTTTTTTGTTTCATTATAGGACCCACATTTGGGTATCTTGAGGAGTTTGGGGGCACATCAATAAATGTATATAATTTTAATTCAATATACCAAATTATATGTCACGTTTTTTGTTGCCATGTAATTAATATTATAAGAAAACATAATTTAAGTATTATTTTTTAAAAATCTTCGTAATCATACACAATTTTGTTTTTGTTTATCATATCATTTTTCATTAACATTCAATAATCATAAACTCAAAAAAAATCTAAATCATAAACATTTGTGAACACATTCAAACACTATAATTATTAAAAATTATTTCATTCATAACTTCAATTTGAAATATTATAATTAAATAACTTTGTCATAAAACTGCATAATTAATACACCTTGTGAACAACATTAAAGTACAATGATAAATAGGCAAAGACCACATGTCACTGATGCCTTGTTATTCATTCACACCCCATAAGAAAAAAATAGTTATGATCTCAAATATGAAGAAATAGGGGCATGCATTTTGTTTCTTTTATAAGTCGTTCCCACTTATTTTTTACAAGTTTTTTGACATGATCACCTCACATTCATTTCGTCTAAATTGAAACATGATAGAAAGATCCTTCAGGTAAAATGTTGTTGGCCTTAACACATTTTCACATTTTCCACGCTATTGCAACAACCCACCTTACTTGTGTTTTTCCCTGAATTTTTTATTTAATATGCATATTGTTGGTCATGTTTCAGATGTGGTACCCACATTTTTACAATTATAGGCAAATTTTATAGCATTAGGATTTTCCATTCAACCGAAAAAATGTGTAGTTTGGTTTCCATAGGGATTAAACCCATTCATATCAGGGTGAAAGCACATTAGGGGGGAGGCAAATTGTTATCACATTGAACTTCAACCATGTCTTGATTGTGAAGGATTTTCATAATGTTTTTGCACATTATGGTAGTCAAAACCCAAATGTCAACTTTTTAAAAAATTACATTTAAAATTTTAATATGATGTAATGTCAGAATATATTTGTGTTAAAAATATGTACATTATAACATATTAAAAATGAAAATACACTCAAAAAATGATAGAAATGATTTGTAGTATTTATTAAACATTGTGATTCCATATGATTGGGATATTCATTATTGAAGTTTATACGTCATGTGAAGATTTTGATAATTATCATATTACAAATGGGTGTTTATGGGGGTGATGATCATAAGTACGTGGTAAATTAACATTTTAACAAATATCACTTTCAAATGGAAGATGATAAAATATGTGAAGTGGGTCATTTTTGAAATTTACATTTAAAACATTTTTTGGTTGACTAATTCAAACCCAAACATAGTGTAGTCCAAAAACAAAAACAAATTTTATTATATTGCATATACCATAAATACACCCATTATTCCTTGAATTTAATCTTTTAATAAATTTTTCAAATAACATTAAATATCATTAACTTTGTGAAAATCAAAATATCAAGCCCAAAAACCAAAATTGAAACCTAAAGTTAAATGTAACACATTTTGCAAAAATATACATTACATACATGTTGTGAAAATGCCCAAGTTGGCCCCTTTGTAGTGTGCTTTCACCCATCACTTCCTTTCGACTTTATTACACCCAACACATGTTTTCATATTTTAAATGCACTGATGGATTCTATGCCATTTGTGGAGTCCTTGTTGCACATGTGGTTCAAGGGGATTTCAACACCATAGTTAACTTCATTATGTTTATAGATCCACAAGCAACTTTTGGGATGTTTTCATTTTGTTATGCCCAATACCCATGTTATTTATTGTTTACAACATTTCTATTTCCAAGTGTCATGCAACATTATGCAAAGTTTGATTTGTGTACCATGGTTATGTTGGAAAAGGTATTGGGCACATGATTTTTTAACACTACAATGGTCATTTGGCTTATCATTAGGTAACTTTATTTGCTTCTTCAAGGGGGGACTTGGCCTCTTTTGAATGGTTTGATTTGTTGTCCCTACCTTCTTGGGATGTTGGGCTTTGATCATTCTTACACTTGCGATTCATTTCTAGCAAAATGATCACCCCATTTTTTTATATGTAGTAGCACATGTTGAAACTGACATTTTCCCCTTCTAGTTGGCATTACCAAATGCTTGAATTTTATCACCCTAAGTTGTCAATTCTCAAGTCACTTCCTTTGAAAGTCTTGTGGTATAGTTGTATATTCACTTATAGGCTTTTTTGATGGACTACCTACATAAGCAAAATTTTGCCGCACTTCTAATATATGTTCCTTCAGACACCATATGAGCATGTCTTTGATCTTATGTAGGTCTAGATGTAGGCGTTTGGTTATTAATTTGTCTTACCATGCTTGCATTTTGGTTGTCCTCAATTCACTTCCTCAAAACATTATGTACTTGCCTTGGTTTGCTACATTTTACAATTAAACATCTTTCATGTTTTTTGTGTGAACATACCATTGATGATTTGGATATCCACTTGCTTCAATGTTCGTGTGGGAGTGAATGCATTACATCCCACGATATTTTTTAGGATACCATTCTAATTGTTGTTTTGTAGAGTGGAACACACATATAGAGAAAAGTTTCCGTCCTTTTCCCCATCACACTCAATGACAATCAATATTCTTACCACTATAGACAACTTTCAAACCTTAACGCATATTGTCATAGTTGATCTAACCCACCCAGATATAATACAACATGCAAAATCCATGACAACATATGTAGCAACAATTTGTTTAAAAGAAGACACATTCATATTTGGAGTGCACATTAGGGGACAACTTCATTCCCCTTGCCATAGAGACTTATGGTTGTCTTCATTTTCATTTCAATTCCTTTTCTATTACTTGTGCTTAGGCCACTATAGCATGTCATCAACAATTTTCTTTAATTCCCATGATGCTTATTACCGATAGTGTGTGTCCATAGCCCTCCATCATGCATAGCCCATTACAATTCTTTAATGTGCTAGTAGACATCATAGTCAATGCACCTTTGTGACTAATGGATTTATGGTAGATGATACCTTTTTTGGTTTACAATCTTTTATTTTGTTTGTGTATTATTAGTGTCTTAATTGTTATGTTTTTTAGTGGCTTGTGTCTTTTGCTTTTATTCGCCTTCTATTTCTTGTGGATGGGCTCCCTAACTTATTTTTTTTATATACATGGTTTTTTCTTTTATCATTAAAAGAAAAATGTCAAATTGCGATTTCAATTTGCGACTCTAACATTTAAACATCGTAACATTATACCATTATAACATTTATTTGATAGTTTTATAGTTTTGTGACTATAAAACATTTGTAACCAAAATTTATAACTAGAATTGTTTTAGTTGCATAATTGAAGTTGCACCCAACATCTAGTTACATGGATGATGTATTACATTTAATGATATTTTGACCATCCATATAACATTTGCAACTAAGTCTTGTTTTTACAAATATTTTTACAACTATCAAATATCCACACATTATTTGCCACATGTTTTAAATTTAGGTAGTTTTAAAACAATAATTTTAAATGTTGAAAAAATCCATGCCCTCTAATTCCAATGACTTGTGATGGTACCACTTTGGCGATACCAAAAATCACCATGCAACATTATGAAGATTTTGAATGAAGATTATTTTATTATTCAAACATTGATCTTGGCCATCCATTATGTTTTAAATAATCATGTATTGTGACATGTGGCTTAATCAAAATTTGCCGTAGGGCATATTAATTATATGTTGGAAAAAAATGAATATTTATTTGAGTAGGTATGTAGGTACGTACATAGGACTATTAGGTAGGTAAGTAAATAAATTTAGGTAGGTAGGACATACTTACCTACCTAGGCTACATACTTACTTACATAAGTAAGTAATTATAACTTGTGTACTTACCTACCTACCTATTTAAGTAGGTAGGTAAGTAGGTAAAAAGGTAGGTAGGTGGTTAAAAAGTAGACACGTAAATATTATTATTTGATTCTATGTTTTGCTCGTAGGGTGTAACTTTTTTGAGCTCATCCCCAATGGCACATGTTGTTTAATGTGAAAACATAAGAGAATGCACATTTTTATATAGTTTCCAAGATGAGATTGGAGGACAAAACATATGGGTTAAATTTTATAATTGCACCTCAATTGCAAATTGAATTACAACTAATTTTTTTTCCCCATATGTTTTTTATTTTGTAAACTATATAAGTATATAACTAAAAAGGTAAATAGGAAACTAATTAACTAACTAGTTAAATAATTAACCACTAATTCATTACCTACCTACCTACCCACCCATTTATAAACCTACCTAAAATTAAATACCTTTTTTAACTATTTAATTTGATATGTAACATTCACTTTCACTTGATACTTTCTACTAACTAATCAATTAATTCATTTGTATTTATTAGAGAATTGAATATATGGAATCTAAATTAATATTTTTATAAACTACATAACTAATTAATTAATTAATTCTTATTATATTGTACCATAACTCTTGATTAGTAAATATGAATTATCAGATAATTAATATGAATATTAATTAAATTACTAAATAAGTTGTTAATTAAATTTAAATTAATTATAGAATGATTAATAAAAATTAAATTATTAACTATGAAATTAAGAACTAAATAGGGAATATATTTAATTAATAATAAATAGATAGTTGAATTTGTGAAAGTTTAATCAATATTTTTGTAAGTTATGTAACTATTAATTAACTAATATTTAGTCTCTATTTACCTTAATTCTTGATAAGTAAATACGAATTATCAAATAATTAATTGAATATTAATTAAATTACTAATTGAGGTATTAATTAAAATATAATAAATTCTAAGTTGATTAGTAAACATTAATTATTAATTCAGAGCTTATGAACTAAAGAGGTAATCAATTTAGTTAATCATTAATAATAATTAGATAATTGAAAATTTGAAATTTTAATTAATATTTTTATAAGCTACATAGCTATTGATTAGTTATTAGTTATTTACTATTTACCATAACTCTTGAATAATTAATATTAATTATCAAATAATTAAATGAAAATTAATTATTTGGTGATTAACTTATTCATCAAATTTTTATAAATTTGTAGCTTGATTAATAGCTTGAAATGAAAAATGTATCAAATAAATCAGCAGATACTGAATATTATATACTAAAATGTTGAAGTGGTTAAATAATCCGATTAAATTATTAATTAACAATTTATAAATTATTTATTTATTATTGGGTATTAAATTATGAAGTATAGTTTGTGTTTGATTCATTTATTGTATTATTATATAGATAGTTCTAACTAATTAATTATTTTCATAGTTTTCATTTAAATAATTTTATCATTATTATTATTTGATCAATATTTATTAATTTATTAATCAGTAATAAAATATAATTGTAATTATTAACTCATAAAATAATAATAAATAATTTTTATTTATTTAATGATGATTCCATAATTTACATTTTTTAATCAATTTTTTGATATCACTATTTTATGAATAATGAATATTGGGTTGACATTAAGAATATGTCCTCTTAATACGAACTTGCCACTATAAATTAATTACACAATAAAATAAACATGGTACATTTATAAACAAACCATAATATAAAATCAATATATTTGTAATATGCGTTGAATATAGGTTAAATACATTTAAATATATTAAATAGGTTTTGATATATGTTTCATGTACCTCAACTACATGCTAAATATATTCTTAATGTAGTTCAAACCACCTTGGTGTACATAATATGTAAAGGCACACCATAAAAAGTAACCAAGTTTCAACTAAATTTGCAACTAAATGAACATAAGGGCCTATTCTTGGATGAAAAACTCAAAAAAATAGTCAATATGGAACGATGAACAATTTAGTAATTGCACATTAATTGCAAAGATAATATGAAAAGTAAAAAGACGGTTACTAGTTGTGAAATTAAAAAAACACAATTACAAATGATAGATAGTTGCATATAGTTGCAAATTGGATGGTTATATAATATAAGATTTCTTGTAGTGTATTTTCATGCGTAAGTTTAGTGAGCTAACCATTCAAGTTCAAGTTTTTTCACAACTTGAACATCTCAAAAAGATTTCATGTCCAACATGTCTAATAAGAGCAAAGTCAAAATACAAAGGCCATTTGGTTTATTCTGGCAAAAAGGATAGAAGACACACAAGAGACCTTATTCCTCTTATGTGAAAATCATATGGAATCCATTGTCAATTCCATATGATTTTTTACATAAGAGGAGCTCACCTTTTAGTTATGCGAATTGTTTATGCACTCGATTTCCAAGCTGAACGGTTAGTCCAAAGTTTGGTCCAAGTTCTACATCTTCCCTTGGCCGCCCGAGTCTTCGAAATTGCTTAGATCCAAGCATTGTTCACCACCCTCAAAGCTTGCCATATTGCTTATTCTTCATGTTTCCTTTACAAAAATAACAAGGGAGGTATTGGTGGGGATCAAGATGATGAACATCATGCACATTCCGTGTATTTGGAGATCAATTTTGTCATTTTTTGATTTCATTTTCTTTCATCATGCATTGAGCTCGATAAACAAGTTTCAATAAACAATGGTTTCATTGCGGGGTTACTGCACCTTGGAGGAGCTCATGGGTTTTGAATTTGAGTGCATCTAGTGCTTACTAAAAATTTAGTGTTGGGTCCTTTAGGATATAAGCCCCCATCACCACTGCTGACCCTATTACAGGCAGTTAGTTGTTGAGATGGAGAGATTTTGACATTAGTTTGTGCTAACTTTGGTGTCTAGTAAATTCTCCCTTTTTCCTTTTCTTATTCCTTTGCACATTGATAAATAAAGTCTTCCCTGCTTGGTGCCAATGTTCGACCTGAAAAACAAAATAAAAATTGAGCTATTCAAAGGATTTTTCATGGGAAAAAAAATGTTCCCCAGATTTTGAAAGAAGTTGTTTTTTCAAATCACCAGATGTTTAGAATAATTTCCAGTAAGTAGCCAAGAATATATATAGAAGGATTCTGCTTTTTGATTTTGATTTTTTTTCCTACTTTCATGTATAGCTCAATAGGTGTCTGACCTGAGTCTATCCCTACCCTTCTATTCATTAGCTGACTTGAGAAGAAAAAGTACTTAGTACGAAGACTTTAAGGAACTCAAAGTTTTTTAAAAGTAACTTTTTGGCACGGACTTTAAGGAACTCAAAATTCGAGCGTCAAAGAGGTCACCCCTTTCAAAGAAGGATTAAAGGGCCACCTTCCTCTGTATTTCTCACTCAAGTCTGCATCTCAGCTTGTGCACTCTCTCTCTCTCTCTCTCTCACTCTCTCTCACTCACACACGCACACACAACTCTTCCTCAGAGAGAGGTGAGAATCTGGTAGCTAGCTGGTTACCAGCATTGATCAACTGTCTTGGTTTTCCATCTCCGTTTTTAAGCTCACAACTCTGTAAATTTTTGCTGTACAACTTTTTTTTGGGGGGGGGGTTTGGGTGTGAGTTCAGCAAACATGGTTCAGCACACTCTTTCTCACACCGAGGTCCTTGAGGTCTCAGCTGATGACCTTTGGGAGGTTAGCAAGCAAATTGATGAAATTCTCCCTGCCTTGGAGCCTGATTACTTCACCAAGAGCACTTACATCGAAGGAATTGCTGGTGAGCCAGGCAGTATTTCTCTCGTCAAACCAGGCCCTGGTATTACTACCTACCCACCCTCTGATTTAGAATTGTTTGATTTGGTGTTACCAATCTCCACCCCTGAACCCACTCTTCACCCAAGTATAAGATCTTCCTAGGGGTTTTTTGCTGGATTTTTGTTTTGGGTTGGATCGGTGGACTTCAATGCTGGTTCGTAATATGATTTGGGGATTCACGTCAACACATTCTGTTATTCATTTGTTTTCAATGTTTGGTTGGTTGCCTTGCTTCCATAGCTGTCCCACATGCCATTGAATGGAAAGAGCATCTGGACTTTTTTGATGAGGAAACCAAGTCTCGTGGGTACACCATTATTGGAGGTGATCCTCGCTACAACAATGTTACCAATGTGATAAAGGCTGTCGCCCGTGGAAAATCATCCACTGAGGTAACCTGGACTTGCACATATGAACCAGTTGGAGATGCACCAACTCCTGAATACTTGAAGGAGGGAGTTATTAAGGTGTTGAAGACTTTGGAGAAGGCAGTTAAGTCAAGACAGACTTTGATCCATACTGAAACTTTTGATGCATCCCCCGATGCGGTATGGAAGGCCGTCTACAAGTTGGATGACTTCCTCCCCAAGTACTTGCCTGATGTCTTTGTACCAGTGACAAACCTCACAGGAGAATACTATGGTAAATCTGGTGGCATCCGAATTGTCAAGTTTGGCCCTGGTATGGAAATATGCCTTTTAATTCCCATACGTTTTTCATGAAACTTAAATTCCACGTCCATGTGCTTTTCAAACAAAATATTTTGCTAACATTTTTCTTTAGAAATAAATGAACCAAATAATACTGGTTCTTGCATTACCCATTTATTGTTCTCCTAAAATTCCTGATAATTGCATATATAATTGACACCGTATGCTTAGAAATTGTTGGTGATAGTGAACATGCACTTTTCATAGTTTTGTTTTTTCCCTTATGTATGGTATCACTTTGTGCAGCTGCCCCAAGGACTGGAGAATTTTGGGAGCGGGTGGACTTCTTCGATGATGCAACCAAGACTATGACTATCTCATTGTTGAAAGGTGATCCCCGTTATCCTTATCTTAAAACCACCAAAGTGGTTAGCCCTGGAGCTGTTAAGGGAACCACCTATGCGGTTTGGACTGCCACATACATTGCAGCCGGTAATGCAGGCCCTCCTGAAAACCACAAGGGTATGTATATTGAAGTGTGCCAACTGATTGGTGTTGAATTGAAAGCCAACCCAGAGGCTTATGCCTAGAAAATATTATTTTTTCTTCTCATGGGTTATGTGTGGTTTCTCTTTACATAAAAGAGTTACAATCCAGCAATCTGAGTTTTGAGATCTCCTTTAAAACTCAACTTTTCCTACATCAAAATTTAGGATTTATTTGGAAGTAATTTGTCATTCCCCACAAGAATGATATGAAAATCATAATTAGGCAATATTGTTATAGATTCAAACATTTTGGTTTGGAAGTAATTATGTATCCTTGCCAAAGTTTTTTAACAAGACATTATGGTGTTTGTGTTCTAGTTGTGTGGCCAGCAACTGCAACATATTTTCTGCAATTTAGAATGGATTGTGGCAAATATGTTGGTGATGATTATTATGGCATCTTGTCGAACAGGATTGCCAAGTTTGTGTTTAGATTTTATCAGTAAAGCATCATTGATGCCAACCTATGATCAATTTTCTCTCCCACATCCATGAGCACTTTTTCTTGCACTTTTCCTTTACATTATGTGGTAAAGTTGTTAGGGAACTCATTAGTTTTGACAGTAGTGGACATATAATGGAATGAGTTTTCTGGTTTGCAAGTGGACTCATAGTAATAAACATCATAATCTATGAATCATACACATGATGGCATTGATACATCATATGAACACAATTGTTGTTTTGGGTGGAGTTTTCTCAAATTCTCAAGAAATTGCTGAAACACTAAACCATAATGAATTGAACCCTCACACTAAAAAGGGATAGATATGATTCTTGTGTTACATTCATACTTGAAAAGAATATACATAACACAAGCATTTAGACCCACTTCATAAAACCCTTAAATGCCATGATGAAACATGAAATGATCTTATTGAGATGAGAAGACTGTCACAATGGGTTTCACAATTTTACCAAATGCCTTAATCAATGTAGTTTGTGCTGAAGATAGGGATCCAACTTCAAGTAGCTCAATATCGGACTACATGGGTTTCACAATACTCCACAACAACATCCAAGCAATACATAGAACAACTGTTGAGTGCATCCCATTCTTTTTGTCACCTCCAATGAGTTCCTTTGTCTCACCCTAGAGAATCCATGTAATCCTAACCAAGTCAAAGGGGTGTTCATTGATCAAAGGTGGCTAAATTTCAAAAAGTGCAAGGGGCAGCATCTCAGGGGTTTTGCTGAACTCAAAAACTAATCTATAGTCATTTTCACTGTATCCATTGCAGAACAGAACATTAACAATGTACAGCATGCAGCAGGATTCCCAATAGACAGGGAACAGAAAGGAGTAGCTTCTCTTCTCAGAGAATTCACTCTAAGAATTGGAAAGATGACCAAAACTGGAAGAAACAACTTCTCTCATGAAATGCATTTGTAGCACATCAACATTGGACACACAAATAAACAGAAAGAGAAGGAAGCAATATTTGGAACATGTCAAATAACCATTTGGTAACAGATGGTTGCAGAAAATTGGAAGATGAACAATTAGAGAACCGGGCATGGACTCAGAAAACAATGGAAGCAGGAAATGTGAAACACCACCATTAACATGACTGACTATTCAAGAAACCCAGGAAAAAAAAACCACCAAATAATTTGCCTAGGCACTGAGGCCATTACATAACAGCAGTGATATGTCTCAATCCCTCATCATCTGAGGAAGAACAGAAAGACCATGCAGACATTGAAAACTCCTGCACAGACTAAGTCACACATTGACAATCACCCCATGGTAGACACCTTATGGCAAAGCAACATACAGAATTCTAGGCAAGAGAACCCCACTAGTTGCTCAGAACAGGTAAAGACAAGCATTGTAAGTTCCAAAGGCAAAATTGGCTTTGAAACTTACCCCTGGTCTACCAAAAATCCTCAGTACCGATACCAAACCCACATTGCAGTCACCAAAGAAACTGAACAAATTTCAGCACTGACAGCAGCTCCCCATGAGAAAGACCAGACAGATATTGGACACTCCCACACAGACTAAATATTGTCATTGAAACTTACCCCTGGTCAGCCAAAATTCCTCAGGATGAATACCCTGTCAAATCCCCTCTTGCAGACACCCAAAGAAACTCACAAATTTCAGCACTCACAACAGATACCCATGAGAATGTAGGGTTGCAAAGACAACAACAGGATTGGTCTGTTAAGGCTATTGAGGTACTCAAAACTTTTCTTAGCTTGATCAAAAAACAGCAACCTCTGGCTCTAAAAGTGCCCCTCATAAATATGAAGCATGATCAATGTTCTATGTCAAGAAAGATTCACTCACAGGGATTTAAAGAAAACCACTGTCCACTACAAGGAAAAACTACATGACTTCATGCTTAGAAAGGGCTCTCTGCTTACTGCTCCCTTGAGGACCGTTCTTCACTGGTCTCTGATGTTCATGATCCCAATGAGATAGTGACTAAGAAGGTTTTTGGAGACTGAAAGTGTTCAAACCAAACGGCTCTGGAGCATTTTCATTTAGGGCTTTGAATGCATCCTTGCCATACTCTGGTTTCTCATTGCTGTGAGGAGCTTCACTGCCCTTGACACTAGATGGGATAAGTGGTGACATACGAGTGTGCTGCCCATCAACACCCACAACCCCTTTGTATATGGACATGGCTTGAGCCATCATTGCAGCTGGATCAGATGCATTACTGGGGAGCAGCATGGTGGTGCTCTCCTTTGCAAGATTACTGAATGCTTGCAAATACTGCTCAGCAATACGCAGCGATGCAGCCTCAGACCCACCCTCTGCTCGAATGGCCTCTGATAGCACCTTGATCCCCTTGGAAGTTGCTTGCGCCCTGGCAAAAATAGCTTCCGCCTCTCCCCGTGCCCTATTCACTTGATCCATCATTGCTGCCTCTGACTCCAAAATCACTGAACTCTTCTTTCCATCTGCAATATTTATGTTGGCCTGTCTCTCTCCCTCAGATTCCAGCACTTGAGCTCTCTTCCTTCGTTCTGCCTCTGCTTGCATCTCCATGGCTGACCTGACCCCAGGTGGCGGTGAGATGTCTCGGATCTCATACCTCATGCATTGGAGACCCCAATCTGTTGCAGCTTCATTGATCGCCTTTACAATATTCTCATTCAGCATATCCCGCTCCTCAAAAGTTTTGTCCAGAGTGATCTTGCCAAGCTCACTTCGCATTGTGGTCTGGCCAAGCTGCATGATAGCATAGATGGGATTCTCAACCCCATACGATGCACGAATTGGGTCTACAATCTTGAGGTACAAGACTCCATCAATCGAAATACTCACATTATCTTTTGTGATGGCCATCTGGTTTGGAATAGGGATTGCCTCTTCCTTCAAAGAATGCACATATGCAATTTTATCCACAAAAGGAATCATGACATGAATGCCAGACCCTAAAGTTTTGTGGTACTTCCCAAATCTCTCTATCACAAATGCACTCTTCTCAGGCACGATGCGTATACCCCAATTCGTTGGAGGCGATACTTCATATCTGAAGCTCGGATCGTCCCGCCCGCTCTTGAACCCACGCCTGAATGTCATTGTAGTCCATCCTGAAGAAGTTCCTCTCTTCAAAACCCCAACTCCCAATTCCTTCTCAGCAATGCTTTGAGGCTGGCTGTAGAGAAACGGCAAAGATTGTGAAGACACTGACAAATCCTTCTGCTGCTGCTTTGCTGCTGCTCCATTGAATGTCCTAATCAGACCCCTAACCCTAAACCCTAAACCTGAGATCTCCTTCACGTTTCTTCGACACGCCATAGCTGAATCTCTTCCTTTATCTTTCTGATTCCCGAGTCTTTTCAGGATGGAATCTATAACTTTTCTTGTTCAATCGACCCCAAATAAGACCGGAAAGAAGGGGGGGCGGCGGGGGCCGGCGGGGGGGGGGGGGGGGGAAAGGGAGGAAGAAAGGATTCCGCTTCACTATCTGGCTCAACGCTTCCCGATTCTTGCTCTATAAACCCTAGGATGCAATCAAACCTCTGTGTTCTGTTCTTGTTTCTTCATGCTAGAGAAACCCCATGAAAGAAAGATGAGGAAAAGAGGAATAATATTAAGGGGAGGAGAAAAGAAAACCCAGAACCAGAACCTGTCTGTCGCAATCTCTTGACCTAAAAACCCATTTTTCATACTCAAAAAAGACTCAGTCCATAAAGCAAGAGGATCTAATCCATTGTGGGTGCAAACCGTGCAGTCTCGCGATCTGTATCCGATACATAAAACCCGGCAAAATGGGTTGCCGGAGAACGAGACAAAATGCGACAAGCTTTTTGCGAAATCGTCGTCTTGCTCGTCCTCCCCCTCCCCCTCGTTCGGGCTCTCGGAGAGGGTTCAGATCCAGGTCCCGATTCCAGGTCCAGGTATCCAGATCCTGAATTTGAGATGTTATATGGCGTATATATAATATGTACGTTGCAAGTCTACTACAGAACGTATTTTTATATGTATTTGACCTTTAATACCCTGTATTTCGCTTGTAAATACCAGTTTCTGACAGTAAGAAGGCTGAAATTTTGAGAATTAAAAAGCTTAGAACCAACTTGGGTTTTGTGTTGCACACTAATTTTTGAGGATATTTTTGGAATATTTTTTCAAGTCCAAATGATATGGTACAATTTTTTTGGGAAAAGTTACAAAGAAGCTAGAGGTGCCAATGAGGAAATTTAGAGGTTCCATTTGATTTGAAATGCTAAAGGAAGGTTATAAGTTTTGAAATTTGTTTTTTCCTACTTTAGAAGTAGAAAACAAGGTAACAAGTAGGGTTTAAATATTTTGCTTACACCCACAACATAGTTGAGAAAGTAGACCTAGAATCTAGTGAGACCATAGTTGTTGCCATAGACAACACTTGTATAGGGTGAAAGTAGAGCCAAATTTTGATGAGTGTGAAATTGCTACCATAGACAAAGAGTATAAGGAAAAATTCAACAAATATGTATATTATCGTTGGGTAGCTAAACATGTTTCAAAAGCGCCAAATAATTTAAATAACAAGATTTCACAAATTTTAGCATGTTCAAGTGAATCACAATTTGAGATTCAAACTCACAACCCACACAAAAGCCATAGATGAAATTTTAATCTGAGAGGATTTCACTCATGTTTTTCATTTTGTTTCAAAAACTTGGAAGACAAAATGGCATGTTCATGAAGCATACCCTATCTTGATTTTCATTTTGTTTCAAAAACTTGGAAGACAAAATGGCATGTTCATGAAGCATACCCTATCTTGACTAAGTCTCTGTGATATTGATTTGATTTGAAGAAGAGCAAATGCATACCTCTTGTTGGGCCTCAACATGAACCTCTAGTTTGGTGGGGGCTAAGACCATAAGGATCAAACCAACTATGATGTAAAATGTGCTTCACAAGAAGAGTTGCTTGCTAGAGCAACCAACTATAGATGAGGAAAATGTCCCGTCTCATGTTACGATTCACAAAGGCCAAAAGTTAAAAGAACAATAAAAAATCCAACTAGTAATGCAAGAGGGAAGTGAATAACATAAACATTGGAAGAGGTTATAGATGTAGTCGAATGAGGGGTCACAACATTGAAGAGGGCTAATTGCTAGTAGGACATACCCCTAACATCATTATCTAACCACTTCGATGGCAAGACCAAATCTCTATAAATTGAACCCTCGTGTGTGTTAATAGAAGCTAGTAAGGGCATTTGAACTTGTGTTCAACATTTTTAGTCATTGTAATATCATTCATAATGACTTCAAATTAAAATATATAGATGTTGTTTTACTCGTAGGCATCATGTTGCACAATTTAGAGCCCATTTAAGGTGTCTAGTGGCAAGGAGGGTCATGAAAGTTATAGATTTTGGTAAAGGTGTCACAAATATCTAATAAAGTTAGAAACTAATCACAACATAATTGTAACAAAGTTTCAATACAATTGCAAAAAAGTTGCATTAAAGTTGAAGTATAATGGAAAACATATGTAGTATTTCATCCATCGATTTGCATCTTTCATCCATTCATAAACAATGTCCATTGAATTAGTCAAATAATTATCATGATGTAACATGGTCCATCAATTCAAAGTGAACTTTTTGACTATAACTTAATTGTAGTTTCGAAGGTCAGCACCCATCGATAGTCAATGTTATAGACTTACCAAATTAGTCAATAATTTGATTTATTTGAGGTGACAAGCAATCCATGTTTTATTGAAATAAGTATAATTGTGTCATCAAAACAAAATCAATGACATCACGTAGTCAAAAACCAATTTGTAAAAAAAACCATTCTCTCCTAGTGGTTAGCAAATTGGGGAAGGGGGATTAGACCATTCAACTTCTTTTAGATTAATGGTTTTCATGCATACTAAGTACACATTATGAGATTCTAATGGTGGTTCAATGGAATTAGGTTTCAAGCAATTGTCATGATGGTCATCTTTGGCATCATTTTTGAGAACCCCACTAACTATATAGTTTTCCTCATCTTCATCAAAAGTAACCTTTAAAACTTGTAATTTATTATCATTTTCATCAGTGACCTCCAAATCTCTACACAAGATGAACTTTTTAATTTTTTCAATTTTCTTGGGGATGTCAGCTCATAATCATTTGCCCCCCTATTTGTTGGACTTATAAAACTCTAGGACCATTGCATCCATCTAAACATGATTGTGTTGTTGGTAAGATGTGGGATCCCTTTCCATCTTATTGGCATATAATAAGAGTTTTTGAAAGCTTGGTGAATGTGATTGATGAGCCAACTTCAATCTAATTAAATCTATAATTTTGCATTAAGGGTCCAATCACAGTAATAGGAAACACAATTGCACCCTTAGACCTACGTTTTCCATTTTTAAAAAAAGAATATTCTTGGACTATTTTGGATACGTCATTTAAAAAAAAATTTAAAAATTATGTTGTGGTTTATATTAAATATTTACCAAAATTGTGTTATTTTCAAAAAATAAATTTGTGTTTTATGTGTGTTTATTATTTAATATCACTTAAAACATTAGTTACATAACATTAAAGACAATTTTGTGTATTTGATCCATTAAATTGATTCTAAATTCTTTTGAATATGTGTACTAATATATTGATGATAACATTGTATAAAAACAAGTCCATTTGTAGTTTTTTTTAACAATTTGAAATCATTATGACAAAAAAAAAGTGTTTTGCAGCTAGCCTTGCAATTCAATTTTTTAATTACAAAGGACACTTGCAACTCATTATATTTATACGCTATGAGTGTTAACGAACAAGTTGAATGAGTTGAAGAGTTGCAACTCACTATATATAGTACAATTCATTATAATTCAATTGCAATTCAGTCAAAACAACTCATTTTCAACTCCATTATAATTACACCCATGATGTCATGACGACATCATTAATTGTCATCCATTTTTTAAATATGACACATGGCATTATGAAGATTTTTGGACATAAACAAATTCGAAATATTGATCTTTGTCGTCCATTATGATTATTAATGATGATTTGAAACTGTGACATGTGGCACAATATTTAAAATTTGCCTCATGGCATATTAATTGTATTTTGGAAATTTTAAATTTTAAAAAAAATTAGTAGTTAGGTAGGTTGTACATAACCATAAGTAAGTAGGTTGGTAGGTCTTAATACCTACATACCTAGGTATTTACCTAGGACCTACCTATCTACCTACCCACATAGGTATAGGTAGGTAAAAAAATGGACCTACTTACTTACCTAAGTAGGTAAGTAAGAAAACACAAGATTAAGTGCACTAAAAACTAACTATGAAATTTTGTTTTTTATTTTATGTTTTGCCTTTAGGTTAAACTTTTCTCAACTCATCCCAAAATGACACATGTATTTTAATGTGAAAACATAAAAGGAAAAATCTTATGTATATAATTTGTAACATGGGATTTAAAATCGAAGCATATGGGTTAAATTTTAAATAGTTGTTCATTAGTTGCAATGGAATTGCAATTATAACACTTAAACGCTCAAAGCAATCCAAATCCAAGGGAATGGCTCTTTTATTTTTGGTGTATAAACAAAACTTGAACCCCTCCTATTAGCATGTTTAATGCACTAAAAATCACTAAAAAAGGAATATAATTGAGAAAGTTATAACCCTTCAAACTATAAGGAATAAATAACTCAAAAAAACAAACCATCAAATGCTACGAAGGCCAATTCCCAAACACCCACAAAATTCTTTGTATGTTGTTCTATTGTTGTTAGATTTCCAAGATGATTTGTAAAACTTTAGGTGGCCCTCCTATAACACTTTAAATTGTTTTAAATGAATAAGAAATAAGAAATTTATGAGGTTTGAAAGTAGGAGGGGTCCAAAGAAAAGAAGCATGTTTTGTAAGTTGGAAAGGTTATTATTTATTTATTATTTTTCATTATTCATTTTCTTTTGCATTTCAAAGATGATTTGTAAAACTTGAACTAACACTCCCATAACATTTTAAATCACTTAAAATAAAACACATATGATGAAAATATACTTAACTAATGAATATGTATCCTTATTAAATTATAAGAAGTTGTATTGTAGTTATAACATAGTTGAACAATAGTATTTTAATAGTGGCGCACTAGTGACCATACTAATTGTATCAATGGGAATCATAATCGAAAATTAGTTGCAAATGTATCCCATAATGGGTGGTGGAAATGTGGACACATGGCATGATTGCATGTATACGTTAGTTACAACATAGTTGTTGTTTTAATGACACATTTATAATAATTTTAAAGTAATTGCCACATGCACCTATAATGCACCTCTTGAAAAACCAAACATGGTTGACCACATATGTATGTACAATGTGTATAAATTATCGTATATAATACCCATTTTCAACTCACTTGCAACTATAATGCAACTAACTAATTTTTTGACATGGCAATTTATTTATTAATACACCATATATTTAAGGGGTAGTTGCACAACAGTTGTAATACCCAAGGGATAACTGCATAACAATTATATATAAGTTGTTCTTTGAGTTTTAGTTGCATGGTGATGTGGTTTCAGCAAACGTGATTTTTCATAGTGAATACACAAAATTAAACAATGTTTACGATTGTTAATAGTATGTGTTAATGTGATTACACCCTTGGATGATTGCCACGTAATTAATGTACAAATGTACTATTTATTAGTGAAAATTTGAAAATACATTATCCATTCATGACTATAAATTACAATTAAACAATTTTAGTCTACATGAATTTGTAATTTTATATTGGATGATTGCCACCTATTCAATGTGCATATGTAGAATTTGCTAATGGATATGAAATATCATAATATTTTAATTTTGGAAACTCTAAACTACAACGAACCAACTTTAATCCACACAAATCCATAATTCTGCATTAAATGACTACCACATAAGAACCAAACATAAATGTGTAATTGGAAATACAAAACCATATTGTTCATGAAGGACCGAAATTGCAAATGATTGTTGATTCATAATAAATGTAGGACTAATATAACAATGTTAAGGTCCATGTATACACAATTTAGGAATATCCATATGAAAAATCAAAAGTGATGTATCAATATAATAATTACAATACCTATGAACTAAAAGGACTTAAGTCCTAACAATCAAAAGTCACATGCACGTCATTAAAGGACCCCATGGCATTACAAGGACTCCTTCTTAAAACTTAAGAATCATCTCCACATCATGAAAGGACTATAGACAATAGTTGGACTCAAACTTAGAAATTTGGAATCATTTCCATGTTGACCATAAAAGGATTACTACAAACAATGATCAAGACTTAACTCAATAATTCATAACCATGACTCAGAAGGATTGTAGACTGTGGTTTGAATTTCAACTCAAAAATCATGCGTCATGATGTCCATGTCATAAAAGGATTGTAGACTGTGGTTTGAATTTCAACTCAAAAATCATGAATCATCTCCACGTCATTAAAAAATATAAATAATGGTCAAGACTTCAATTTAGACATCATGAGCCATTTCCATGACATAAAAGGACTACATACTATGGTTAGGATGCAAACAAAAAAACCAAGAATGATTTACATGACATAAAAGACTTATATACAATGGTAAGGACTTGAACTCAAAATTGAGGAATCATTTTGAAAACATAAAAAGACTACAAGTTATGGTAAGGACTCAAACTCAAAAAACCAAGGGTGATGTGCATTGTTAAAGGAGTACATACCAAATTGAGGATTGTGATTAAAAAAGGAAAATGATATTCGTACCATCAAAAGCTTCGAGCTCAAAAATAAGAAATGACATATGTAACTTAGAGGACTACGTACAATTACAAGTGTAAATTCAAAGGAAACAAAGTCCTTTGCAAGGATCCTCTTCTTTGTTTGCCTACCCCAACATGAAGATTCTACAACAAAATGTCATTTGAATCAATAATGATTAATAAGGAAGCAATTTGGTTTTTCATAGGAGATAACCATCTTGTGGTATTGTTAAAAATACATATGTGAGCATTATAGGATTGGAAAATTGATTCATGAAAGTGCATAACAAACACATGAATGAATACAAAAGCTCATATTAGATATGCTCAAGGCAAAGTTCTGAAATATATATTTATTGTGAAAGGAGGTTAGATTTTCGTTGATCTACTAGGTTCAATTGAACAATTGTTGTAATCTAATCACTAGATAGAAGACTTAAACCCATGCTCACCCACCAATTAAGATGAAGGATTGGTTCATGACAAAATTCCATTGATCAACATATCGAACTTTGGAGGTGAAAGAATAAACAAAATGGTTACAATTATGCACATAGATGCAACTACAATGTCATTTGTGTGAAACCACTCCCAACACAATGGGCACGCCTTGACTAAAATGAAGCTCCTTTGATCGTTAGTTTGTTCACCAAGATGCACAATGGGTAAAGGAAATGTGAAAATTCAAAACCCTAATTGCATATGGCCCAATTAGTTTTGCAAGCACTACACATAAGTTGAACAACAATAATTCTTTATGAAAAAACCTTAGTAATGTTATAATCAACATAATCAATTTGTAACATAATTAATTCCACCTTATAAAAAAATTGTTAATTCCACATTTTTTAGGTCATATAATTGTTGAACCCTAGAAAAAAAATTTGTTGAAGTTATTTGGTCTCCTTGCATAATTAACTGCCACATTGAAACCTTGAATATATATTTTTGGGTAAAAGCACACTAGCCCCCCCATAAATTGTAGTCACAAATACTACATTTTTGCATTTGGTTTTTTTATGTAAATATAAACATCACATTGTGGATTATTTTTGTTTTTTTGAAGAATATTGGATTAGATTTAGAATTTAAAAAATAATTTTCATAGAAAATGTAAACAAACAACGGTGAACTTCAACATATGAGGTATATTTGTGACAAAATAATATTTATCATGGAATATGAAAAATTGCATACATACTTCAAAACTAGGATTGTGGATGGAATTTTTTGGTGAATTTTTTTGTGGTCATTATTATTGATATACATCAATTGAATCTAAGGCCATTTGGAGGTTTTAAATATTTGGTTGAAAATCCATTAAAAATATACTTTTTCATTTTTTAATAAAACAAAATATTTTATGTATTTAAAGAAAAAACCAATGCCAAATGAAAGATAAAAAGATTTTGTAGTTGGGCATTGCATTATCCTTTTAGATTTCTTTTGTTTAGTAATGTCTTAGAACCACAAACACAAAGCCTTATGGCTAATAAACAACTACACATTATATATGTTATGTACATTGATTTTATTCAATCTTCTTCATCCGACCATTAGATTTAGATTAATTTGTATTTGAAGTGAAATTTGAGTTTTAAAATGTTGTTGTGCACATTTTAGGGCTTTTTGCTTATGTGTAAGATTGTCAAATGATGCCATCAAAATTTAAACTTACTACATACTATGATATTAGTTATACATCACCTTTTTTGATGAAAATTGGATCACATGTCATGTGTTTTCACCCTTTTTAATTTGGGTTTTACAACCATAAAGACCCAGTAGTACCTTCCATTTTCACCAAAAAAAATAAATCTTTATTATAGCATGGGCCAAATCAATTTGATGGGATTTAACCATCCTTTGATCTTCTCATTTGTAATCACCAAACCAAACAATGGCCAACTCATGGGCACACTTTTCTTTTTGCCATAATACCCCAAAAAGTTTGTGTGCAAATCCATTGTTGGTGATTTTTTCATTTGTGGGGAAAATTTTGAAGTACACTTTTTGAACTTTCATCCTCACCTCAAACAAAAGCTCAAGGCTATTGGGCATAAGCACATTAAGCCCCCCAAAAATTGTAGTCACAAGTATAATCTTTCTGGAATTAATTTTTTTTGTAATGTATGGACATCACATCTTGGATTATTTTTGCTTGTTTTAAGTATATTTGATTAATTTGAAACTTAATCTAATCAAAAAAATTCAAAATCCAACAAAAAATGAAAAACTTAAATGTATGGAGTATATTTGTGACAAAATAATACTTATTACAAAATTTGAAAAAAATACATATATACTTCAAAACCAAGGTTGTGAGTGGGATTTCAAGGTGAATTTTTTTATGGTGTATGATATTGATATACATGAATTAAATCTATGATCATTCAAAAATTTAAAGTTTTTGGATGAAATTTCACTAAAAAAAATGTGTTTTTTGCATTTTTGAACAATAAATGCATAATTATATATATATATATATATATTTTAAAACCACTACCATATCAAAGAGGAGGAGATTTTATAGATGGGCATTGTATTATTTTTTTCAATTTTCTTTTGTTTGGTAATGTTTCATGAATCACAAACATGAGGCCCTATGGCCATTCAAAGATTGTAAGTTATATATTGTATGTACATTAATTTTATCCAATTCCCTTTAGCTAATCATTGGATGAAGATTAATTTTGACTCAAAGTGAACTTTTAATTCCATAATGTTGTCATGCAAATTTTTAATTTTTTTGCTTGTGTTTATGATAGCCAAAAAATACCATCAAAATTTTAATTATGTATTACAATATTCATTATAAAACTTTTTTTGGTGAAAAGTGGCTCTACCTTAGTGTGCTTTCACTCTATTGGGTATTTGCAAGCTAGAGTGGATCACTTTTGGTGTGAAAGTCCATATCTTTTAGCACCTTTATAGATTCGAATTTATCTCATGCCAATTTATTATTAAATTTCTTGAAAAAGGACTCATATATGTGATTGTGATTTAATCTAGTGTGATATAATCTTGAACTTATTTGAAATTTAATTTTCTACACCAAATGTAGGGCTTTTCATCACATACTAGTTACAATGTGATAATACATAAAGGATGTGTAATTGGACGCACCATATGTTGAACTTATAATGAAAAAAAATCATTTTTTCTAAAAATGTGGGTAGTAATTTAAAATGGGTGTTTGCAAATCATTTGAAATGTCACATGAAAGTTTTATGGATTTTTCCATAGGCCAAATATTGACAAAAATGGTAAAGTCCATCAATATTACATTTTTATGTTTTATATTTATTTTTCACAAACATTATAGCCTATGAGGTATTACATGGTCATGTGTTATTGTTTAAAAAAAAAGATGAACATTTTTACAAGTTTATAACTTTACAATTTTTAGTTTATAAAAAATACATTGTGAAACATACTTTTAAGGACTGAAAAAATTGGTCAAAAGTGATCCACTATAGCTTACAAATACCCTATTTGATATGTAACCATTGGCCTTATTGTGGCCAAACACAACCGTAACCTCTTCAAGAATGACATGGCCTTCTTTGACCAATTTCTTGGGATCAATTCCAAACCTAGGCAATTTCATGGTTGGATCCCAATAATTCAAATCAAAACTACCATAATCTACTTCATATGGATCCTTTTTTTGAGTTTCCCTCAAAATTTGAAGGATTCTAAAGCCATTTCACCCACACAAATTTACAAAAATAAATTGCAAAACTACCAATAACTTGATTAAGTGAATTCAAACATTATAAGGCATTGACCCATGACATTGTCATCCCATAAACCACAAATTTGCGACAAATTTAATCAAATTCTCTACCACAAAATACATGGAAAATTTAGAAGGCCCTCAACTAACTTGAACCTTTACTTGAATGTGACCAACATCGTAAATCATAACCAACAAATTCAATTGAACTCCACAAATTGAAACTATGAAATGTAAGAAAGTTACTTGAAACTCACATGAATGTTTTTAGACTCATGAAATTCAATGGGTGTTGAGAAAAATACATAAGCTATACTTACACATGCCTTTGACCACCCAAAAAACTAGTGGGTTTCCTTTTTCAACCCAAAAAAATAGACACCTTATCTTTGTAAGCAAACATTTGAGTTGTGAACAAAGTGTGCAAAGGATATTGACATATGTCATGACCATAAATGTATGCACATACATTCATCAAACACAACATTTTAAGGAAATATTATGGTATTGGATAAGTCAAAAAAAATTGGAGCTTAATTATTTCCTCATATTTTAATCACAAAAGACACCTTTGAATTACTGGGACCTCAAGTTGAAGATTTGCAAGGAACTAAGAGGTCTATACCTAAATAAACTTGTTAATTCTACTAGGACTAAGTATTGAAAGAGGAAAGATTGATAGGTGCTAAACACATTACCAAATTGAATAGTTATGGCCCACAAAATGTCAAAGTTTAAAGTTCTCCATGTTAGAATTAGGCCCTCCATAAATCCCTTCATGTTGATTTTTAGTGAAACACAAGCACAAGGACTTATCACTTTGTTGCCTTGAGGGTTACTAGTAACAAAATCTAATCAACACTAAACCTTTTGGGGAATATGGCGACTTTGGGTTGGTGGAAAAATCTTGCCAATGCTCTTAGTAGCTCACACTTGAACTATCTAATTGTTGAAGCCTTCCAAACCTTTTCATGGTCTAGTCAAACTCAAATCCTGTACATTTTGCAAACTTTTATTTGTACTGCGTAGGTAAGTTCATCATAAATGCACATAATTCATATATGTTGCAATGCAATGAAGTTACAAGATGGAAGGAATTGACATAGGAGCAAACACAAGGACAACAACAATACCTTGTTAGCTATGGGGGAATAAATGAAGGCAAAATGGGAAAATGAGTTGACCAAAAACTTGCCCCAATTTGGAAGCATATTACAACAAAGACAAAATGAAGTAAAACATTCATAAATCGATTCTAATCCACATGTGTGTGTGGTCCAATTTGTTGGGCCTTTATTTAAATCAACAATCTAGAATAATCAAACAAAGGAATCTCTTAAAACCAACATTGGGCTTAAGACTAAGTCCTTTCATCTTGGTTGGTACACCTTAACGAGTTTGCCCCATTTTTAGTAGTGGCAACAACCACTAAATTTTAAACAACTTTCTTGAGTTTTTGCCATACGTGTTTTTAATATAAAAAAAATTTGGCCACATGCACCATAAACTAAAAATGAAAAAAAAACTACTTCCTAGTCTTCATTTTTTAAGAATGCAAGTACCACACCATCATCATGAGGACCTTGACTTTTGTTTTTTAGGTTGTACATATTAATATTTGTGATATTAAATAGTCCTAATATTATCATTGCTTGTCAAATTTTAATCTCTTTAAGCTTTCAAACTAGGATTTGTTTTATAATTTCTTGATGGAGCCAATGTGGTGAATATCCCCATAAAAATTCCAATTTAATTAATGACATTATTTCAAGGAATTGATAAAACTATAGCTAGTAGACATAAATGTGGTGACACCCTCCTTTGGAAAATTGTTTTATGTTGCATGTTAGGTGATGTTGTTTATAAAAAAAAAGGTAATTTGAAACAAAATATTCCATTTTCATAAAATTGTGTCACTTCTTGGCAATTTTAAATTAAAAAAAAGGTCTCAAACCAAATTGTTAAAAAAAATGGAAAGTATTGTAATACCTACTTTACCACTACAAGAATCTCAAGAAGATAGTAATGGTGATAATGAAATGTATTACAATTATTTTTTAGATTTTGTTTTCCTCTACCACTTGCCATGACAATGCAAGTAATCCATTTGAATGTATGGAAAAGTACAACTATTTTTCAGATTTTAGTTTTACTTTAATTGTTGTTTCTTGCAATAGCCTTGACAAGGCAAGTAACCCATTTGAATGTATGGAAAAATATTACAACTATTTTTCAGATTTTTATTTATTTTTTGAATTTTTTTTGCTACCCCTAACCACAACAAGGAAAGTAACCCATTTGGATCTATGGACAAGTACTACAAAAAAATGTTAGTTAAAAAAATTTATTGAATTGTTGTTCCTATCATAAACCATGATGAGCAAGTAACCCATTTGAATGAATGGAAAAGTATTACAACTATTTTTCAGATTTAAGTTTTCTTGAATTATTTTTTCTTGCCACTAGTCATGACAAGGCAAGTAACTCATTTGAATGTATGAAAAAAGTACTACAATTTTTCAGATTTACATTTTTCCTTGACTTTTTTTTTCAAACCACTAGCCATGTCAAGGCCAGTAACCCATTTGAATGTATGGAGGAATGGCATATTGGTGCACAAAATGTAGGTGAGCTACCATAATTGGAAAAACTCTAGTAAAGTACATATGCATCATAAACCAATGAATTTTGGAATCTTTGGGAAGAGAACAAAGTTATTTATTAAGCACAACAATTTGTTTCAAACCCAAAATGTAAACTAGTTGTTCATAACAAAGTTGTCCCAATTCAACATTTTATTGTTGAAATTCAATTGGCCATCTATTTGAAAAAATCAAAAGAAGATAAGGATCGCAAATGGACAATTTGAGCGTGATTGAATGATTATTCATGCTTATAAGGCGTACAATAAATTTGTGTCTCCTCAAGAAAGGTCTCATTTTCTAATCATAGATTAGCACTAGTAGTGTGGTTCTTGAATTCAATTGACACTTCCAACCCATGGTTTTCTTTGATTTGTGTAGTGACATTTTTTTTAAAGATTCATTCTAATTACACACATGTGTTTCAATTAACATTATATATTGATGCGACTTGCAATATGAATCAATTTTTGTTATCGTCAATGTTGTGTATATGAACAAGGACACAAGCAAGGAGGAAAATTTTTAAAATGTTGAGAAGATTGTAGAAGCAGATTGATTGGCCTTTAATTAAAGAAAAAAAACAAACATGTTTTAAAAGTTGTTAAGTGATTGGTGCACAAGCCACATAAGGTTGGAAATATGATGATGAATCTAGTTCCTAAAAATATTCATGTAAAATTGCAACCTTGTTATGTTCTTACAAGGTTGCAACCTTCATCTTTTGGTGCCAAACATAAAACTAGGGGACCATATACTAAATGGTTCACATCATACTCACAACATCACATTTTGGGTTTTGCAACTAACCTTTACAACTACGTACTAATTAGGAAGGACATATGTGATTAGTGACTAATGAATTGTTAAATCCATGTTGTTTCACCCATTTAGTTGCAAGGGATGTTTAGTTGGAAAGTGATTCACCCCCAAACTCTTTAAGAAACCCAAATGTGGATCCCAAAATGAAACAATGGGGAAAAAAAGTCGGGGCATGTTCCTTAGCTCGTAACACTTTGAAGGTAAGAGGGCGTATTGGAGCTTTGGGATGGGGTTTCAAATTCCCTTAAAATAAAGGTCAATGATTTTCGATTAAGTTGTATAATACGTTGTTGGAAAGATCTTTTTAAGGGCTATAAAATATTTCCCTTGCATGTTCAAAACAGGTTTGATGACGCACTCCTTGGTCCCGGGGTGAACCCATTTGAGGGTTCACCAAATGTCAAGTTGCGGAAAGTTGGGACAGAGGGCACGCTCCTGGCTTCCAACTCTAGAAAGGGGTAGAGGGTCGAGTTGGGAGCCCCGGGAATAAACTAAGAAGAGGGACTAGAAGATCAAGCTTGAATTTGCATCCAAAAACCAACCACGGGAGGTTAGTTTAGCATTCGGGACACCCTTGGGTGCTGGGACTTGCCACAGGCACTTCAACACATAAGACTCACCACGGCCCTGACTTGGGAGTAAGTCACCACCTTACTCCCTATAATATTCTCTGCAGCTCGCCGTGGAGCCTACATCCAAATAGCACACATTCCCGGGACTCCCGAAATGGAGTCTCGAAATTGTCCCAACGAGACTCCCGGAACTTTGAACCGCCATAACTCCCGACTGTAGAGATGGATCGCGACGAGGTCTGAACCGAAGTTGTAGCCCTCGTCGACATCTTTCCAACGCCATGTTGCACTCACGAATCGGATGTCGGGAAGGCATCGATTCCCGACTTTTAGTGGTCGGGAGTCAAACTGCCAGAGTCAGTTTGACTCCCGGCCCTTCTTTTGCCCATAACTTGGGCTGCAGATGTCCAAATGGCCAATGCGAGGGCATTTTCGATATCTACGTTTCAAGACCTTTCCAATGACACCAATAACACCTCAATGCGAGGTGTTTTGCCCCTTGCTGTCGAGCTCTGAACATTCGGGAGTCCCGAAGGACTCCAAATCCTCAACTTTTCCAAGTGTTGGGCTTCACCCGCACACTTGGCCAAGTTAGGGTTGCGACACCTAAGTTCCACTAGGTTAATTTAGGTGAGATTTATATTAAACTATGCTAAACATGCTTAAACATATTTATTTAGAATAATTTTGGCTATAAATAATTACCTCTAGGCTAAACACCGATAAATCAATTAAAAAAAAACTAAACACAAATATTTAATAGAAATATGGTTAAATTAACTTAAATGAGGCCAAACACAATTATTTGGGCTATAAACATGGCTGAGTAACTATCGACTATAATATATGATTATATTTAAACTATTTCCTAGGGAGTTTAAGTTCGTATCACGTATTTTAGGCATTTACTTAGATATCCATTGGGTATATATTTAAGTAATATAGTAAGAAAATACATCCTACTTGAATATTTAGAGGTTAACTACTAAGTAACCCTAGTACATAATAATTAATATCATAGTCGCACAAACTTGAAGTGGTTATAGACTTGATGAAATATCTTGTAATGAAGCTACTTAGGTTGACTTGGAAAAAACCTATAGCTAAGAACTTAAGTGAGCCTACCTAGGTTAACTTATTAATATGATAACCTATTTAATATATAATTAAACATATTAGATGTTCTAAATTTCTTATGTTTAGTTAAGTAACTTACAAGGTAGCTGTTATTATGAAATAGGTTTTTACTACATAGCCTACATACATAGGTTAACTTAATAAGCATGTTAACATAAGCTACTATGCTAAGTAGTTAAAAAATCAAGGAATTATGTCACCTTTTTCAAAACAACTATTAAAATTGTAGTCATTATTAGAAGTTTAAAAATATTGTTTAGTACACATACACATGTATGTGAATTCATGGTTTCAAAAACCTTGTGGCACACAAAAATATATGGCATGCCATGTCATCGTCACATGGAAGAATAAGTTGTTATCAATCGTAGAGGATAACAATACTATCAATTAATGAATAAATGAGATTAATTCATCAAATAAGTGACATGAATCATGATGTTGACAAATAATCACATCATCTTTGTTAAGGCCACATGATAAATAACTGGGTTTATAAATGAAATCAAAATTTAGTAAATTTTTATTCAGTGGGAGATCTTTAAAATCACCAAAATAATGATGCTAGTAAATCAAATAAATCAACAATAAAAATACTTAATACAAATTAGAAAGCAATAATCCTCAAGAGATCAAGCCAAAAAAACTAATGTTAAATAAATTCAAATAGTTTTATCCTTATGTTAGACTTAAAGTTACGGAACCAAAGCTTTTGGGTTCAATCTCTAGCATGGTTGGCAAATGTTAAAACCACCTGATAAATAACCGAGTTTATAGGTGAAACCAAAATTTAATAAATTTTTGTTCAGTGGGTGATCTTTAAAATCACCAAAATACTACTATCAATAAATCAAATAGATTTGCGGAGTAGGGCAATTTTCTATAGGGAACACACCCTATCAGATTTGAAGTGGGGGCAAACACTTGCAACCACCTTGAATGTCAAAACTTAAACCTAAAACTCAAGTGGCAACAAAAAGATAACAATGAAAAAATACACACATTGAATGAACACACGTGAGACATCAAACATTATGGGGAAGTCCAACTCTAGCAAAAAAAAAAAAAAAAAAACCCATTAATTACTTCAAAAAGAAGGTAAAAAGTTGAAAGGTTTTGAGCTTCCTACACATTTCAACTTGAAATTTTTTAATACAATCTTTCTCTTAGCTAGAGAATCAAAAACTAAATTCCTCCTCGATATATACATTCCAAAACCTTATAAAAAATAATAATTTAACTACTAGTTCAAATTGATCATTTCTAGATTTTTGATTCTAAAAATAAACATCTTTAAATCTGGTTTTGGTTAAGACAACTCCAATTTCAATTCCATAAATCCGGTTTTGGTTTATGGAAACTCGGTTTTGGTTCCACAAATTTGGTTTGGTTACATCAATCTGGTTAAGACTCTTCTGACTTCGGTTATAAGATGAAAAGGTAGGCAGGTATCTAGTTGGATAGGTAGATAAATAGATGGGTCGGGGGTAGGTAGGTGGGAGTAGGTGGGAGTAGGTGGGAGTAGGTGGGTGGGGGGGGGGGGGGAAGTTTCAAAACGAAAAAAAAAAAATGGATGGTTGGCCGGGAAAAAAAATCCAAAACAAAAACTGAAATCAGGGCTAAGAAGGGGAAAGAAAATAAAATCAACCTGGCAATGACCTTGGTTAGCACAAGGACAGAAAAAAAATTAATCCCATCCAGTGGATGGATGGTGCACTGGTGGGTGCTGGTTCACTGCGGCCGGTAATGTCCTGAATCCTGATTAGTCCAAAAATACTACAGAGTTGTAAATATTGAGCCTCTAATTGTGGAGGTGGGTCAATTGTGTTTTTTAGGATTTGAAAAAAAATTGTAGCCAAATTGGTGATCATTCATTGGAAGATGTAGAAAAAGTGACAATCAACCTTTAGGAAAATTTATCTAAAATTTGACTATAAACAAGATATGAAATACAAATCTTTAATCAAACCTTTAGGAAGATTTCCCTATTTTTTGACTATAAACAAGACATGAAATATAAATCTCTAACCATCGTTCAATATTTTTGGGCTAGATACTGAAAAATCTGGCAATCTTCACCCTTTTGTATTTCCCCCATACCTGGTCATAGAAACCCTAAAAAAGAAAAGGCTCATAAGTTGGCATTTAGGTGAAATTTTTGGCAGTAAAACAAACAGAAAAAAGGGGGGGAGGGGGGGAGGGGGTGATAATATTTTTTGACAATCTGCCCATCAGTTCTCACCTAAGTGAGAATTGGCTTTTTGAAAACCTCAAAGGGTATCAACCGACTTTTTTTTATGATAACCTGTCAGGGTATTAGAACATGTGAACATCGGTTTTCAAGGTTTTCAAGTTGTGTAGTGTTTAAGGTAGACTGGCAGGTGATTGAACACTTAAGCAGCGTTCAGAGTAGGCCAGATCCAATGGGAGGGCACTGTTGTTTCTGGTTTCCAAACAAAACTTGAACCCTTTCTCTTGACGCGTCTGAAACACTAACAAATTAGAAAAGAGAAAGTTACAACCCTCCAAAATAAGGGGGTCAAGAACTCAAAAAAAAAACCACCAAACACTACAAAGGCCAGCTCCCAAACATCCAAAAAAAAATCTTTGTATGTTGCTATTAGAGTTCAAAAATGATTTGTAGAAGTATAGGTGACACTCCTATAGCACTTTAAATCATTTAAAATGAATAAGAAATAACAAAGTTGTGAGATTTTGAAAGTAAGAGGGGTCCAAAGAGAAGAAAATAGAAAAAAATGGGTTTTGTAAGTTGGAAAGCTTTTTTTTTTTTCTTGTTATTTTTTCATTATTCCTTTTTCCTTTGCATTTCAAAGATGATTTGTAGAGCTTGAGGTCACACTCCCATAACATTTTAAATCAATAAAAATGAAGCTCATATGATGAAAATATAAGTGTTCAGTCATAAGCAGGCGATCGATGATGGGTTGATTTACCCTAATTAGGTTTGGGCAATGCTAGCCACCTCAACAGCTCCTTCAGCGGGAGCTTCATGAAGAAACTTCCAGCTCTTCTACAAAATGGGGCTTTTATAATTATTTGATTAAAATTTCACAATAAATTAACTAATTAAAAAAAATTCTGGATTTTTTATAAAAATTTTTTTTGGAAAACTGGCTTCTGGGACCCGTTGCTGAAAATCAGGGTTGTAATTTTTATGAGAACCGGCAGGATTGAGAACTGTTGAAAATTTGTTTTTCCAAAACTTTGAATCCCTTAATGATTATCAAAATCTTTTCTTCTTCTTTTTGTAATGAGAACCTTAAAGGTCCTTTAAAACAGTTGTGAAAAACGGAACTGATAGTTTTCCCCCCAAAAAAATGAGAATCTCCCAACACAACACTGGTGTGTACAAACAAATATGAAGGGCACTTGATTATTGGCTATAAGCTTTTCTTGTTTGGTTGGTACTATTTATTCCAGGTCCCCCAGGATTATAGCGGAACGAGTCATTGGATTCCAAAAATAAAGTCCAAACTTACTTCCCCACACAAGTGTGCTATATTCAACATTGGATCATGTGGGGTTTTGTGGATAAAGACAACAAATTGTTAAGCAATGATACAAAAAATGAAAGAAATCCCATTATCCATAACCATGCGAAGAAGAAAAGAAAAGCTCGCAGTGGTCACATGTGGGCATGTGTTGGTCTACACTTTGAATTTGAACTTATCTGCAATGGGATAGACATCAAAAGAGCAAGAGGAAAAAAAATAGGATGAGGAGGAACAAACAACTACACATGTATATAATGCATGATACCCAATTACAGCACTGCAAAAACATTTGCAGTTTGCAGCCAGCAGATGATGAAAATGATGATCATGATCAAAACAACCAATAACTACGGAGTTCATTGATGATACGTGTTCTATATATATTCAACAACATGGTTTTGAACTGAACTTGATTTTTGAAGGATCAAGTCATATGGTGGCACTTGGCTCAAAGTTTAGGGCAGATGATGAAGAAGAAGGTTGGTTGGGCTAGTTATTTCCTGCAAACCAGGCGTGTTGGTGATTGTCATTTTATCTACCTTTGTATCAAGTGTGTGTACCTATTACCTACAAAATGTACCATTTGATACAACCTTGTAATTTACATGGTGTATTCTTGGGGAGATGGTAAATACCCCCTAACTAGCTCTATCTGGGTTTGTCTTTTTATGGCCTTTTTTGGCACAATTTTACACAATTCTACTTAATTTTCCAGGCAGGATTAAATCTTTCCCCTTTTGTTCTACATGTTATGCTATCCCACACGAGTTTGAAACCCGTCGTCTCTAGCAAAGAATGAGGATATCTATCATTAGCCTAAATTTGGGCACTAACTAAAAGTAGTGCTGTACTTTATTTATCTTATAACTATGCCAATGTTCATCAAAGCCTATGGTGAAACCTTGTGATTTTGTTAAGGGCATTGTACTAAAGTTTGGATAGAGCTCGTAAGGGGGTATTTCACATCTTTGGTATTCTTCTCAACACTAGAAGTCCAAGGCTTGTTAGCCCCCTTGATTAGAAAATAAAAAGCTAACTCCAAGGTTTACACTATTGTTGCTTCAGGCGGATATATTCTTTACTAGTGTTGGTTGGTTACAATGATTTAGATTTCACACTTGAACATCAAAAGGGCTTCTTTTTTTTTTGAAAATTAAACAAAAAAAAAAGCATTTGGAGTTTGCATTATTCACTTGTAAAGATGATTATGCATTTAAAGAATTTTCTCATTGATTGCCATTTTTAAAAAACCATTGTAATTTTTATTTATGTAAGAAAATCTCCACTGGTGCCTTGCACAATATTTTTCAAATGAAAAAAAAATATATATATTATAATTTGAGGTAATAAATCGGTTTTGAATATATGTGCTTGTAATGTGATGCCTGCAAAAAACACTACTAATATAATATAACAGTTGCTTGTGATTGATAAGATAAAATGACTGGTCCAAGTGATGTTATTGAAGTAAATTTTCATCTTTTATTGTTTTAATTTTCATGTTTACAAGTGAGGTTTAAGAAACAATAAGTAAAACCATCTAGGAAGTGAGAAATATTGTTGAAGGCCCAAATGAATATGAAGCTCCTCTAAGAGCATGCCCAACCACAACCATTTGACTCTATGTTAATATTTAACACATCCAAGGGGTTGTTTTTGTATTATGGAACATGTCAAGTACATGCCGTTGTGCCTGGTAAGGTGCCTATGAGGAATTAAGGTGAGCCAAAAATTTCCAAACTGGTAGAGACACTAGTACAATGGCCTGTAACTGGCATGTTCCATAACATAATGGGTTTCATGATTTGTATGGTGAGCATGTTCATGTGGAGGATGGGAAGGCAAAAAATTCACAATGGGCATGTGGATTTTGAACAATGGTAAGAACTTATATACACCCAAGAAGACCTCCCTATTGTGCCTTGCAAGGGGACTAAAAAGAGGCAGAAAAAGGTCCACATGAAAACCATACAAAATAATGGCCATTTGTAGACCATGACTGAAAAAAAAACAAAACAAAACAAAACCCCCAAAAAAAAAAAAAAACACTTGTCAAATTGGGTAAGCTTACTTAGATATCAATGATACTTTTGTATCTTTTACATGAAACTTGGTTTATCTAGCCATCATGGTCACCATGCAATTGGTTGCGTGAGTTCAATGTTGACATTCATTAGGGTGCATAGAAGAGGAATATCCAACTCACGTATGGGAATCCTATGTTGAGAAGGCATGCAAGGATTACATGTTTCTGAAGCAGTAGTGTATTTGGAGGCCACATTATATCCTTAAATAATCCTCCTAGAAAAGAGTTCTTAGTTCTTACTCTCACCCCTTAAGAGTGGGAGTGATCTCACATCACATCTATGAGTAAGTGTGAGATCATTCCCCTCTTATATATGTTGCCCTCTTAAGAAACAAACATAAGAATCCTCAATGTCCAATGATCTAGGTATGTTTGGGTTCACAATAACTTGTGCATACCTTTCATAGCCACATAATGTCCTTCCTAACTACCTATAGACCTATCTTTCACAGGTCCACCCACACCTCATATTTGGGCATTTGATTGCTGTAGGTGGACATGGTATTACTAAGGTGAAACTAGACACCACCTGAGTTGAGGTTCATAACCATCCCTCATGAGAACCTTGACACTTTGATTGGCTGTCAGCTCGTGAGTTAACTACAAGTTGCATTTCATCAAGAACCTATTAGTTAGGACAAGGTCCCTGGGTGGTTCCTGGGTTCTCATTGGCCCAAGGATTCTGTAACCCTTTGTTGTTAGGATGAAGATTTCACAATCACTCTTTGCATGGATGAAAAAAACATCAATTTTGTGAGAACTAGGACAATGAGAACCAAACACCCTTTTTTTTTAAAATGTGAGACCTAGGGTTTGGGCTAAACTTGGGCTTGGTTTTCAGACTCTCTAGAACATAGGTATAGTTTAGGAAGAGTCCGTTGAAGGGGCGTGGTGCTGACGCATGTTGGATTAGGGTTTTGCTCCTCTCTTCCTACCTATACAAAATCTCAAGGAGTTGAATCACCCTCTTGCAATTTCATTCTTCATTTCCATTTGTGTTGTTGTAATGCTTGTGAGGTGTGAAAAGCAAAATTTGAACCTATTTTGAAATTGTGAAAAGTAATGTTTTTTTGTTTCTTGATTTTGATTTTTTTGGTGCATTGTTTTTTCTTTGCACTGCTTTTGTTTCACTATTGTTATTTTGCATTGTTGCTTCGTTGTTACACTTTTGCATTAGTATCACTTTGTTGTCATTCCTTCACTTTGATGTTCCATCACATAGCTATTTTTTTGCGATTATTTCTTTTTTTAAGGATTTTTTTCGTTTTGGGGATATTTTAATGTAGACATTTTTTATTTTTAGTTTTTTGGTCACTTGCTATTTTTCCTTGAATTTTTTTGAATGTATATATATTTTTTCTTCATTCATTTATTTCTTTTTAAAAATTTTGTTTACTTTTGGAAAACCCTGATGTAAATGGTTGTTTTTTAGTTTAAGGAATTTTGTTTCCATTGCAAAACCATATATTTGTTCTTTGCATCATTTGCAAATTGTGAGAAGAAAGAAAGTGAATAATGTTGTAAGAGGATAATTAAAGAGACAACTTGCCAAAAAAATTACTTAATTTATTTGGCAATGTCATTTCCATTTTTTTTGCTACAAAAGATTTTTTCGAGAAAGAGGATGTGTAGCAAAAGAAATTTATGGAAGACTTTGGTTTGTTGTTTTAAGCTTTTACAATCCATTTGCCCATGTAATTTGTTGAAAGTCCATGGTTGAAATTGTTCAAGTTGCATATATACCTTAAAATTGTGTTGCCTTTCAAAAGACAATTATCACAAGAAATTATGTGTAGGTTGGTGGAAAAAACTACAAAAATTGTATATCATACCATCTTTGCAAAATGCCATTTTGCAATTGCTAGTTTTGATATGTGGATGTCAAAAGGTGTTCATGGCATTTTTGCACTTGTGGTTTATTTTTGGGGGGTTGATTAGCAACCAAAAATATAATGATTGGACCTTTTGAAGCTATAAATACTTTTCAAGAATCCTTGGCCAAGAATTTGATAGAGTTCTTGGAGAAATATGACTTGAGGCAAAAGATAATTGCTTATGTGAAAAATGAATGCTTTAACTTCAATACTATGACTATAGCTTTCAAATTAGTTGTAACTTGTGACATTTTGAACTTAGAAGAAAGTTTTCACATTACATGTTTTGATCGTGCATTTTTGGAAGCTTGTTAGTATCCTACATCTAATGAAATTTTTTGTAAGGGTTTGAAATTTGTTTCTATCAAAGTTATTCAATTTGATTTACATAAATGTATAAATTGGCTTTAAAATTCAAGAAAAGGTAAACAAGAGTGGAACAAGGGTTGTTTTGATTCAAACCTTCTTCAAAGAAAATTGAATACTGTAGTGAAAACAAAGTAATATATGTCATGACCATATGTGTGTTAGCTATATCATATAAGATGGTAGCAAACAGTGCCTACTTAGGGTTTCCAAGTTTAGGGTTAGAGGAGAGTGGCTCTTTTGGTAGGACCCACCCTCATGTTGTGAGTGGGGTATAAAATGAGAAAGGGCTCAAAGAACGTAGTTCTTCGAGTTGAACCTAAAGCATTGGGAATAGTTAGAGTTAGTGGAGCTCCGAGCTATGGTGTCCCATTAACATCGACCTGGATTGTCTAAGTGGACTAGGCTTTGCTTGACTGTATGTGTTTACATCATGATTTTTATGATAGTAGATTTTTTTCGTGACATTTTCACTTGAAGAACTTTTAACAGATTAATGGGATCTTATGACGGTTTTGATAATAGTTAAATCGTGAAGGTTTTGTGATCTCGCTCTCTGTTTGTGTGGCTAAATTGGGAGTGAATAGTCTAGAAAGGAGGGCATTGGCGAGAGCTTTCCAATGCACTGAAGAATGTTGGATTTCGTCAATCGGATCAAAAGTTATGACCGTTTGAAGTTAATGTGCATTTAACGGTTTTCCAGCGACGTCAATTTATCAAATAAGTGGAAATTTCCCTAGAAAAAAGTTGGTAGGAGTGTAGTTAGAGAACCGATCTACAATATGGCTAAGACAAATTGTGTTTTCATTGAGCGGTTTATGTGTTACGTTTATTTTTGTGGTGATGGTTTTTTCTAGTTTGCGCATACCTAGTCCGAACATGCTATTGGATTTTTAGCTGAATAACTAGGAAAGATTAGGTGTTGCAACTTTGTGGAGATGTTGCTTGAGGGCTAAATTACATATGGGAATTGTTTGGGACTTTTTGGTGGAGCCAATTAGGAGTATTGGCCTTCGAAAGATCTCGAGTTTGCACAAATTTGTCGCGCTCCCAAGTTCTTGGTAGACCCACTTGAGGGTCTAGGTATACAATGTGGAAGGAGTTGGAACTCGGAGCACGATCCCGACTTCCAGCACTAAAGGGGGGTAAGAGGGGCGTGCTAGAAATCCCGGGAAAGACTAGGAAGAGTTGACAAGCTTTACCCACTCACACGGGCCTACATGAAACCACACAAAGTGGTTAGATGACGCGCTCCCAAGTTCCTTGTGGACCCACTTGAGGGTCCAAGTATGCGGCAATGCGGAAAGAGTTGGAACTTGGAGCCGCTCCCTAGCTCACAACACTCGGAGGGGTAGAGGGGCGTGTTGGAGCTCCGGGATGGGATTAGGAAGAATTGACAAGCTTATTCACTCACACGGGCCTGCACACAACCCACACAAAGTGGTTAGTGCATAGTTAGAGCACCTTTGGTGCTAGGACGAGTCACGGGCGACACGGACACGCAAGACTCACCACGGCCCGGACTTGGGGGAAGCCACCACCTTCCCCCTTATAGTATACTCTGCAGCTCTCCACGGAGGTGGCATCCAAATGGCCATTTTTCCCGGGACTCCCACGTGGGAGTCCCGAAATCGTTTTGGGTTGGAGTCCCGGGACTTTGGACGCCGATATCTCCCGACTGCAGAGTCCGATCGCGACGCGGTCTGAAGCAAAGTTGTAGACCTCGTCGAGGAAAGAAGCCCGGGAGTTAAAGGAAGG